>OY660877.1:28633929-29013929 GCA_962446985.1 Xyrichtys novacula
CATGAAAACTTTGAATGACTCTTTAGTAGAGCTGGGTGATATGGCTTAAAATCAATATTACGATATATTGATCAGTTCACCTCGATAACGATGAACAATAACTACTCCACAAGCTGCTCACCTCCTCCCACATTAACCTCGTCTACTTCAGCCGCTACAACGTTTCGACTGTCGTCCATCTCCTCACCTGACTGGGGTGGAGTCACGTCTCTGACGTAGGACAGCGTCTTAAAGGGACGTGAGACCATAGCCTACCTACACACATCCAAAACTGACTTTCAATTCTGTTTTTAGCACTGATATGGGCGAAATGACGTCAGTTATTGTCGTAAATTTGGGTATCGGTAAATTTTCGGTTTATCGCCCAGCCCTACTTATGAAGAAAATTGTTCCCATCCCTCAAAAAAAATAAAGGTGATCAGTGATTATTTATTGATTAATTTTAGGTATTAAGTGGGATTTCTGTTTTTGGCTGAATTTGCTGATTGAATGCAGCCAAATTTCTTACGATCTCTTAGAGGCTGGATCTTCAATCAGAATCAGAAACTTTGCCATCAACTTGAGGCGATATGTCCTCAAATCAATATCACAACATATTCAGCAATTCACCTCAATATTGATAAATGGACGATAACTACTCCACAAGCTGCTGCAACATCTGCAGGGGATTGTACCTTCGTAACTCTCCATTACAGAAAAGAGTGAGTATGTGGAGTCTATGACGTTGGTTACTGTCGTTAATTTCAGTATTGGTAAATTTCCGGTTTATCACCCAGCCCTGCTTTTAAGTAAAACACATTTTAGACCCTCGAAATGGAGAAATAAGTGGAGCCATAGTAGCACAAAGCCGACATTTAAACCCCTAACAAACCAAAATATAAACAGTGAGTGTGTAACTGTCAAATATTAATTTAATCACATTGTTCTTAAAGGGACAGTGCATCATTTTTCACTTCACTTTCAAAGGTTTGATTAGACTCAACAAACTAAAGGCCAGATTTCACTCCTCGTGCTCCTCTCCCTCCTCTCCTCTCTCCACTTTTATTTTAAAACATTTTTTTTTTCACTTTTAAACTGTTAAAAGTTTAAAAAATGTAACTTTTTAAATTTCATCCACTTGTCACCTCAGATTTTAAATTACACAACCTTTTAAAATGATTATATTTGATGTTTTTATCACATATTTAAGTCGTTCAGTTCAGAAAAACTATGAGACTCAGTGTTCGTGAAAGAGCTGTGACACTGAGATGAAGATGTTTGTCCCTCAGGGGAGCCGTAGGGCTAAAACCAGCCTGAGCGTGTGTGTAAGTGTGTGTGTAAGTGTGTGTCTGTGTGTGTCAAACAGGTGGTTTTACTAGCTTGTTTCTGCAGGAGCAGCAGTCTGGGCCCACACACACTCACACAGACCCGCACACACACATGTACTGTGAATTAATCAGCTGGATGCACATGAAAGAATCCTGTGAGATTGTACCTGAAAGCAGACTTCACACACACACACACACACACACACACACACTGGAATAATTAGTAGGAACACACACGTACAAAGTGATAATGTCACACTCACACAGACATGACAGATATTTCTAAAATAGACCCCTCCTCACACACAGAGCAGTAAACACATAGAGCGCACATTAGAGCTCCTCCCACGTGATCGCCATTAGCGCTTTGTTTGTCAGGACATCAGCGTTATGGCGTGATTGGACCAATATTGGCCACATTAGATCTGCACCATTAAAACCGTGTCTGTCTGATCCAGGCATGATGTTTACTGGCAGAGAATGTAGACTCCAGTGTATTTGTCCAGAACTACACAATTTAAAGGAATAATACGCTCAAAATTATGTAAAATGGATCAAAAATAAGATAAAAAATTGGTTAATTCAGCCCAAATATTTCTCGCTTTTCTAGGCTGAGATTTACTAAATATTTACCCTAATTAACCAGATATGAATTTTAGATACACTGATCAGTTAATCCAACATCTGTTTGGACAGAGTTATTGATGAACTTAATCATTCATATAAGCTTTAACAGTAACATTGTCAACATGACGGATAAACACCTGAGGTTCAAACCTAAAAATGATTAATTTCAGAAATATTCAATCAGATAAAAATATAAATGATGGTTGTTTTTTCACATGATCATTTACAGTTAAAGATTAAAAACTAAAAAACAGTTTTTAGCCTCGATTAGACTTTTTCACGTTACATCAGGTCACATTAGTAACAGGAAAACTCGTCATTTAGAGGCTTAAAGTGAAATTAACCAAAAAAAATAACATCCTCTTTATTTGACTGACAGGTGAAAAATGAAAACTACAGTTTAGCAAACATGTCAGTGAGCACTCAGCTGCGAATGTGTTCCTAAGCGGTGAAAAAAAAAGACGCTCTTGTGTGAACGTCAACATGTCGCCATGAAACTGAATGTAAATGTTCGTGTGTCGAAAGCAGCGAGGGCGGCTGTGTCAAGAACCACGTTAGTGCGTTTTAGAGGGGGTACGAAAGTGCGGCCGATCGCACTCCAAATGTGATGTGAGCAAGTTGGTTCCCCTGAGCGAGTGGCTTTACAGGACGTGAAGAGCTCGCCACGAGTGTCGTGTGATTGAGCGTGTGAACGAGCAGCGAGCGAAGGCTGCGGCGTCGGCGGCCGAGTCAGGGGGATGCACTTTGATGTGTGTTTGCATGTTGAAGGGTGGGCTGGATGAGGAGTGAGAGACCTGATGTGGACGTCAGAGGAGAGTGTGTGAGTGTGTGTGTGTGTGATCAACAGAGCTGCCACCGCCTGACCCTCTCATGTCTCGAAGGCCTCACACTCAGTCCCAATCAAAGCCTCATTACCATCGACTTCAGCCAACAGCGCAGCCCGCCAACCCTGCATCCATCTCTCTCTCTCTCTCTCTCTTCTCTCTCTCTCTCTCTCTCTCTCTCTCTCTCTCTCTCTATCTCTGTCTCTCTGTCACTCTGATCATCTCTTGGACTCTGAAGCAACACCCCGTCTGTTAGCTTGGCACAGACAAAGACAGTCTCTGCCCAGAAATTCAAGAGCTGCGCTAATTTTGCAGCGGGTTTTTTGGAGTCGGCGTGTGCGAGTGTGTCGGTTTTAGTGAACGAATCAGAGCTGGGGAAAAAAGGCTCACGCTGCGACAGGCGTCACTCGCTGGAGAAGACGTCCTGTGAGGCTGTCAGAAACTCGCTCTTTTTATTTTCCCGTTCGGTCTGATCTTGGATGATTGGACCGTGTTGCGTCATGTTCTGGTGAAGGGAACAAACCGGAGCGTGATGTAAGATAAGATGTTTGTTATCAGGCCTGATTCACAAACTGCTGATCGTGTTTGTTCATTGTAATTCCTCGCTTGTAGTCCCAGCTGTGCCTACAAATTAAGTCTTGGCTGGCGGCCCTACGAGGCTGTTCGGCTCGTTATTTACCAGAAAAATGAAAAAGGACTTGGATGGATGAAGAGCGGAGCGATAATTTCGCTGTTTTTGGATTCATCTGACGGAGCAGGAATCCAAACCTCGAAGGAAAGGAAAGACGTTGGTGTTTTGAGGTTGTTTCAGGACGTTGGATTCACCTTATCGAAGTCTTCGCTTTTAGGAATTTAGATTTCTGTGTACTCCAGTCGATAATAAGACTAAAGGGATATTCCGGGGTGAAATTAATTTAAGGTCAAACACACCGAAACACTGAGTGAGACACCGACCGCTTGCTTCTCTTGTTATAATGACTTTAGTAACGACCGCAGGATAGTAATACAGAGAGACACCTACTCTCTTCCAGCAGCCACCTGTTTGTAGAGACCTCAGGCCAGTCCATTACAGACTACAGCGGGGTGCCGCAGCTCAAGGAAGAACATTTATGATCATTTCTTTATCATTTCCTTGAAGTAATAATCATCATATTAATCATTTTGCTCAGCAGACGTGGTAGTTCTTCTGCCTTAGCGTCTCTGTCTGATTGTATTTCCATGAGGAAATTATCATAAATGTTCTTCCTTGAGCTGCGGCACCCCACTGTAGTCGGGGATGGACATGCCGATCTTTAAATGTATTCAAAATCCCACTTTTCGGCACTACTTTCCCACCCAGCAAAAAGTGGTTGAAAAGACGTTGAAAAGACGTTGAAAAGACGTTGAAAAGACGTCTTCCTCATACGACAAAACAAGGTCTAGATTCAGACCGTCGAATTAAAGCCCAATTTTCAGCGTCTTTTCTTTGGGCTAAATTTCGGCCGTGATGTGCCGAGGTGATTTAGCCTGAAAAAAGACGTCTAAATGACGTCGGGTGTTTGGTGGGTTGGCGTTGATTTTGTTAAACGAGGCGTTGGAGTCAAAATACTCAGGAAAACTTTGATTGAAGCACACGTCCTCCGTTTTTATAGAAAACATCTTGAGGTAAAGAGTGTCATTCAGCGGTCAGGTAACAGTGAGAGCGCCCCCTGCTGGATGAAAAGACTCATTATGAGAGTGAAGGCCTGTTTGGGTCTGTTTTCAGTCCTGGATCTGTTGTTTTTTTGTCTTTAGAAGTAAAAGTTTAAAAGACTGGAGCGACTCTCGGCTGCTCTGTTGGATTCAATCATCCAGATTTGAGTTTGTTTTTCACACTCAGAAAGTTTCTTTATCGATAAGACAATCCAGCCTGAATAACAGATCGTTAAACGCCCCGAGTCAAAGGTGGCGAAGTTTCTCCCTTCAGTCATAAATCTCTCTCGTTGCTCGTCGTTGTTTATGTGTGCGACACGGAGAGTCGGGCCGTTAATGAAAGTTAGTGGTGTGGAGAGAGAAAGTGTCACCCGTCTCTCCTGGTGATAGATCGCTCCTGCTCTTAGCATGAACGGCGAGCCGTCACTCTGAGCGCTCCTGCTGGCTTCAGTTAAATTAATCAGGTAATGGACCCGGGTCTCAGAGCGTCCTCTAATCCTCACTGCGGTTTCTGGTCCCTGTTCCTATCTCCTGGTTTGGGTTTCCGGCTCTGTTGTCGTCTGTGGTTTCCCACTCGTCAAAGATAACTGACACATATATTTGAGTATCATGAGATTTTCGGGAGCTCAACATGTGTCCAGTGGCTTAATACAATAACAGCACATGTTAATGGAAATCAACAGTCAGCACATCTGGGCGGCATCGGTTCCCATGGAGACCGAGTGATACAAGACCGGTTCTGCTCATGTTCTGCTTCCTGTTGAATTCAGTCGTTCTGGGTCAGTGCGACGCTAAAGGAGGTTCATGGGTTCATTCAAAGGTGGTGAAACGCTGATAATAAGGTGAATTTAGCAACAGGTTGGTCACATGACTGGGTATAAAAAGAGGCGGAGTCATTCAGAGGTGAGGACGAGAGGAGGTTCACCTTTCTGTGAGAGACTGCGTGAGATGACAGTTCGACA
Source organism: Xyrichtys novacula (assembly GCA_962446985.1). Classification (NCBI taxonomy): domain Eukaryota; kingdom Metazoa; phylum Chordata; class Actinopteri; order Labriformes; family Labridae; genus Xyrichtys; species Xyrichtys novacula. Next base: position 28,639,321 of record OY660877.1, read on the forward strand.
CGTCCAGAGTACAGGAGGGACAAGGACCAGAACCAAGACTAGACGGTCCGGGTCTTCAGGCCTTCAGTCAGCAGTGTATTACCGGCAATTTCCACTGCATCCTGAACGTCTACTAAAAGGTCGTATCTGTCGATCGTAGCTGATCGGAATCATTCAAGTTAACCTGTCAATTTCCACCGACTTCTTCCCGTTCCGCTGTGGATCGCCGGACTCCACAGCTGATCGCAAGAGTTCTATTTTTTCCTCTGGGACTTCTCCTTCCTGGAGTCCGTTTACTCGGGATCGAGTCCAACAGCAGCTGTTCTGGTTCAGACTTTTTTAAAGATGTAAAAGTTTTCAGGTCATGTTTTAAACACGATCTTCTCTCTGATTTGATTTTGCCTCCCCCTCATCTTTATTCCCGTCCTCCTCTGTTGTCTTCTTCTCACACACCTACACTCGAGCACCTCTGGGTTTTCTCTGCCGGCTCGTTTTTCTCATGTTGTTGTTTTTTTTTTGTACCTTTCATTGATTTCACCTGATTTCTCTTGTTCTCGATTCTCTTTCTTCTGTATTGTTTTTTCGCGCTCGTGTTCACAGACCAACAATCTCAATTTGTGTTTCTTTCCCTCTTTCATTCCTGAACACTCTCTCTCTCTCTCTCTCTCTCTCTCTCTCTTAACCTTTAGGGTTTGTTTTTCATCCTCTCTCTTCCTCCTCTTCTCTTTTTAAGGATGTCTTTGCGTTCTCACTTGATTTCACTCTGTAATGTTTCATTCATCGACTCTCTCTCTCTCTCTCTCTCACTTTTTCTCTCTTGATCACCGTCTCCTTCATTAACACACACACACACGTCTTTGCTTTCTCTCTCTCTCTCTTTGCGTTGTCTCTTTAGAAGTCGTAGATATTCTCCGCGGACCAATTTCCCTCTGAATAATCATGGCGGTTCATTGTAGAAGCGAGCGAAGGTGCCAAAGTCATTTCTTCAACAGGCTGCAGCTTTGTACCGAGTCGATCAAGCTGAAATATCTCGGCAATGGCTCCTATTTCGTTAAGCGTCACTCCCTCCCTATGAATATAATTACCGTGATGGGCCCCGTATATACGCCACCTGCTCCAAACCAGCTGAATCGGGTGTGAACTTGAGAAAAGTACTTCTCTGATGGTGCGTTTGAGTCCAACATGTGGGCGGTTTTTCTGATCACTGACATTTTCGCTCAGATAGGTTCACTTTAAGGTACTTTAGAGGCTCTGGAGAGGCGCCGGGACTGGAGAGGTTTATCATGTACACACAAAGAGGAGCCGCGAAGGTCGGCTTCAAACTGTCCCCGGTCTGTCTGCTCAGGAAAACACAGCAGAGACTCAAAAAGAGGGATTTAAAGAGCTGTACATAAAACAATAAAAATACATAAATTTACGTCTTCTGTTTCCAGGTTCGGGAAGCATCGGAAGGACGAGCGACCCGGGGAAAAGATGGACCGCAAAGGCTCCAGCAAATGGAGGCCGGAGGAGACGCAGGTTTCCGAGGAGGAGACGATGAAGATGAGGATGGAGCAGGAGAGGTATGGTCTCTTGGATTTGTGTTTTTTTTTTCTCTTGAAACCTGCAGCTCTGCGGGGCGGTTCGAGTCAAAGGCAGACTTATTTATTTTTCTCATGGGATCAATCAGGAAGTTTAAAAGCCAAAACAGAAAAAGAGAAACATGCTCTTGGAGGTTTGATCCTGGTTAGAAAGTTGAAAGTCTGGAGGAGGTCTGCTGGGTTTTTGCTTTTCTGCTCATTGAAGTTAAAACGCTGAAAAATCACTCTGGTGGGTCCTCTGGTTAACTCCCTCCTTTGAACAGCTCATCTTCTGGAGCTTGACTCGGGTTTTCTTCCCTTTTATTAAATATTATAATAAAAAAATACTGTTTGTTTCCAAATGTGAAGCATGTCGGTATTAAATATGTGTTTGTCGAGAATTTCGAGCGGCCTCAGTCTTTAACAAACATCCTTTAAGCTGCTTCACTGAAGAAAAAGCTTTTATGTGGTCGTTCTCAACTGTGTTAAAGGGGTAATACACGATGAGCAGGAAGTAGAATACCTAGGGGGCGGGACTAGACTCACTTATTATCTGGCAACTGGCTGAAGTCGTAAGATTACGTCAGAAAATGTCAAACAGGACATGAGGAGGAACTAGGACCACCAACAAGGGGGACAACTGGGTCAGATGGATCCTGATAGTGATATCGGATATTGGTCTGATATTGGCAAAAAAAACAAATATCAGATTGTATCGGCCTGCATCTAAAATCTCAGATACAAGCAGTCCATTCCAGAATCCACTCCAGCACTTCTATCTACCAGCGCTTAGATCCAACATGAAGAGCCGACAAAATTTGATAACAACAGTTTGAACGAAGTTACGAACAAAGTAGTAAGGAGTGGGAGTGATGTCGGCAGTGTGGCAGTATTATTCGTAGAGGTCCGAAAAAGACTTGGCAGCTTTTAATGCACAAGTTTTTGCTAATATCGGATCAAATGTAAATGATCTTTATTTATACAGCCCTTTACAACAACCTTTCGGTGAACCAAAGTGCTTTACAATAGAAAATAAAAATGAATAAATAAAAACAATGAAAAGCAATAAAATAAAGTGTCACCGTGCTACTGGGTATTAAAAGCCAGCATGAATAAGTCTGTTTTCAATCAGGATTTGAAAAGGCCCGGGTCAGATATAAGTCTAGTTTTGGTGAGGAGCTTATTCCTGATCATTCCAAATCAATATCGGTATCGGCCAACACTGAAAGCTACAATATCGGTATTGTATCGGAAGTATAATAAGTTGTATCGAGACACCCCTATCCAGAACTGGAGCCAGTTGGTGGACCCTCTTTGTCGCGGGCACAGGGAAACCTGACGGCCTGGTCGGAACATTTGTCGCCTTCCTTTTCGTCCGTTTTGACACTAAATTGAACATTTCCGTCATCGCCTACATCGGACAAGGTAAAAACGTCTTAAGCAAGAATGTGCTCTACTTCCTCCCTGAGTTATACAGTTGACACGCTGTTCGTAATAAACGGGGTAAAAGTTGTAACTTTTAATTCACTCTCACCAGCTGTGACTTAGCTGCTGTTGTTGTTGCCTGGATTGCAGGACAGTATTAAGTAGTGACGTTGTTTAGCCGTACAAGTTAGCGCGCCAACAGAAACAAACGGTTCTGCTTCAGTGTGGACAAGCGGAGGTTAAATGCGTATATGACATGCGTATCCCTGGTGTTGGTCTTTCCGTGCAGAGTTGATAACTATCCTCAAGGGGTTCCCTCTTGTTTTTGACCAATCAGAATTGAGCAATCTAACACTAAGTGCCGTATTGTTTAGGTTATAATCAGTAAAAAGGTGTTTTCACAAAAGTCGACTCTAAAATCTGTCAGTATAAGACAGTCCTCTCCTGAAGAAAGACCAGCCCCCTGACTGAAAACACACTTTAGTTTTATACTGACGGAGTTTAACAAACAGTTAAATCTTTGTGTGAGAGCAGATCTGAGCCCTACAGCTCTAACCAGAACCATAAAGAGACCAATAAAACCCGAGATGGAAGCACGTCTTTGAGTTCTTATCTCACAACAGTCGGACCCAAAGAAAGCCCTCTTTGACTTTTATAGAGCCGACAGAATGAGAATGTTCTCCATAGTAAATAAAACTCCCTGTCTGTCTGTGTGTGAAAACTTTATATATACGCTTCAATAAATCAGGAATATCTGTGTGTTTAAAAAAATGAGACGATAGTTTGAGAATCCATAAATTCAGAGTTCTTTACTGTTATCATTTCATCCTCCTAAACCAAACAACTCTCTCTCTCTCTCTCTCTCTCCCTCTCTCTCTCTCTCCCTCTCTCGCTCTAAATGTCAGTCGGGCAGTGGGCCAGCTTTTTGGGGGCTGCAGTTTATAAATGCCAAGGCCATTACTGCCTCGCCAGCTAATTAATTCCCCTGCTCTCGGTGTAAGGGCAGCAGGCATTACTCCCTGCAGTTGCTCGTTATCAAAATTTAGTTTGTAATTCTTTCTTTACGCCTGCAGAGGAGATAGTCCAATAATATGATAATAGCCGTGTATTTACTTTTAATTGGCGTAGGGTTAACGCAAATGCCACGTCAGAGGATTAGGTTGGTGCTCTGGATATTGTTACAAGCTCAGGATGGTCGTTTGGCGTGTTAATCCCAGATTTACGGTTATTTCTAGTCCTTAAATGTCAAAATAATATTAATTTGTTATCGTGGAGGAGTTAGGGGTTCAGATGTACGTACAACAGGGTTAACACGCATCCCTCCTTTAGTTCATCGAAAGTGTTGAATTCCAACAGAGTTTATTGATTGGCTGAAAACAGACAGCGGTAATCGCGAGAACTCACAAGAACCTGCAGATTCACGTTCGATCGCACGATAACAAGTTGTCTCTATAGCCACAGAGGGTAACCGTATAAGCAGTAGATTGTGTCCTTCCAGAGGAGGAAATCTACTTCTAGACTTCTAGAATCAGCATCTCCTCACCCATGGTGTCATCGGGGTGAAATGACGTCTAAAAACCTTTCACTTGTTCGTCTCCGCCCGTTTGCATGGTGTGAAATATGATCCTCCTGAAACACGGGGTCTTTTATTTTGAAAAGATGTGTACATTCACAATGTGTAGACTACTTGTTAATAAATTTATTTGATAAATAAATGAAATAATTCTCCCTTGATACTTTGAAAAGTAGAGAGCCATGAATTCGACCGGGTGGCGGCGCCCTCTGTGGCCCAAAAGGTCTCGCTGTGGTTGGCCTGTCACATCGCCGGCTTGTTTCTGAAATTGATCGATAGTTTAAATAAAGTTTTTATTTGCACTTGCGCAGAATGGATCAGGTAGGTAGCAATAATCACGACTAACTGCCGTAAAATAAATTGGAATATGAAGAAAGCTGATGCAAATGTGGCTAGTAGAGGAAGTGACGTTTGTTTGGCACATGCGCGGTACAGATTGGATTTCCGGGATGGATCGGGTCGTGTCAATAAGTCCAAAATCTTTACATATTTGTTAATTTTGTCGTGTAGATGATGTCATAGGTCCCCCTACTGGAGAAAAGCAGGTACTTCACTCTGCTTTAAATTAAACATGAATGCTAACAGTCTCAGTCTGAGCTAAGCTAACAATTGTACCGTCAGGGTTTGCTCATTACTGCTTGTAGCTTTAATTTAGTTTGTTTGTCAAAGTAAAGCCGATTATTTTGACATTATTTCCAAACATCATGAGACCCCTGACAGTCCACAGCCCTCCTAAATTCTCTGTTGGTGTTTGTATGTTGTATTCTGACGTCTTTGTCTTTGCGCGTCCTTCATGCTGCGAATCTCTCCGACATGGAGCCGCTGGAGTGTTTCTAAAACCGTGTTTCTCTCTCTCTCTCTCGTTGTTATTGGGAATGCAGGGTCTAATATTGACAGAAAAAGCTGTTTATCCAGATTCCTTTCAGCCTTCAGCAGCACTTGAAAAAAATTGGATTGAATGCTCTCTGAAGCAAAAACCCTCCACAGTGGTTGAGCTAATACTGTGTGTGACAGGTCGGGCTGCCGCTGCGTCTGTGGAAGAACCTTTTCTGTGGATTTCTCATGTTTTCAGAGCCTCTGGACGACCCCACAGTCTTTTTGTGTATTTATTTGTTCTTTGTTTATCAGGTTGGCGTGTAGAGCACTCGAGGAAAGATGGAGGTGAGGGAAATCCAGGCAAATTGGTGTTTGTGGAATAAACTCTGACAGTCTTGGTGCGTCCAGAGAGCAGGAGCTGTCCTGGGATCGTTTGTTAGCAGTTCTTAAGTCAGTGTATTAATTATTTTGTTTGTTGTTTGGTGTTTGACTCAATCTAACCAAGCGTACCTCCTCCCAAAGCCCCGGAAAAGCACAAGCATGCCTCTCCTGCGTATTTAACCACCGGCTGAGATATACGGGTATTGACGGGGGGGAGGTCCCGCTGAGGATGTGGAGGACCGCGGTTGCTTCTGTGTTAAACAATGATCCAGTTAGCCGTGTTTCACCAAGCAGCGCTCCCAAGGTTCAGCCTTGAGCTTCAGCACCTCGCTGCAGAGTGCATATTGATCGGCCACTGCCGGAGGCGATGGTTAATCCAGCTGTGATTGACTGGATGGATGGATTTCCGTGCAGGTTTAAGTCTCAGGTCCCTGTGGACTCGTACCACCAGCCGGGCAAACAAACCCAGACAGACGGTTCAGACAGTGAGCTGATGTTTGCAGAGGGAATAGTCCGGTGAGAAGAGAAGAGTATGGAAATAATCGACCCTTAATGGGCGTGGAAGTTTCACGTGTTACAAACAGTCAAAATAAGTTGAATAAAATCTCTAACATTGAGATGCACTGAGAGATTTATAGCTTTGGTTTGAGGAGACCACTGAGGATTTACAGACAACAGATCAAGACTTTTAAGCTCCATCCAGCCGACTTTGTCCTCAAAACGGACATGCAGACAAGTGTTCATAAATTTATCATTTTTTTAACTTTTTTTTTTTTTAACTTTTTTCAACTCAAATTTCTCAAACAACTTCAGCCCTGATTATTAAAAAAAATAAATAAATACAAAATTCAATGTTATGCCCTTTTTATGCCAGTTTTTGTACTATTTTTGGAAACACATTACAATAAAAAAATTATAAATGGTAAATCGATAGTTTATTAATGTTTAATCATTATTTAAAAACAGCATATAGACCAATTAAAAATGGCAAATAGATAAATCATTAATGTCAGTTAATCGTTACTTTACCATTAACAAGAAATGAAATCATGATTAATAATTTTCATTAATTATTAATGGACTATTTATTAAAGGTTTATATAGGGTCTAAATATTGGTTGTAAAACATCTAGATTAAAATGTGTGTCAGCAGCACTTTGTAAATTATTAATATTTGGTTTTAAAACCACCTATGAAAATTACTGAGATGTTATTGTAATGTTGCAATGTATTAATGGTCTATATGCTATTTATAAATGATGATTAAACATTAATAAACTATCCGCTTACCATTTATAAAATCGCCATATTTCCTGTATAAAATGACCGAGACACACGGTCAAAAATCGTGTTTTTAATGGAAGTCTATTGTCCGATTTGCAGACAAAGTAGGGTGGACGGAGCTAAAATGTGGTGACGGAGAACTAGATGACACAGCGTGTTTTTTGTTTTTTTAATATGAAGAAAAATAAGATCTCTGACCAAATTTGATTTTCCACTCTTTAAAAATGTGACTGTCAGCTCAAAATAAAGATAGAAAAAATAACAAATGTCCTCATAACGAACATAGTAGGAACTGAGGGTTAATAATATAGATCTGGACTTGATAGATACTTGTGCTCTGATTGAAAATTTACTCAGTGAGAACCACCCCTACGTTTCGCCTTCATCCTCACTTATACACGGGTAACCCAAACAGACAAACCTGACAAATATCGTCTCATTAATCAGTTTATTTTGTATTAAAATGTTTGAATCTTTCTGGAGAACATTTGTGCGTCTCCTGACAGAAATGAAGTATCAGAGGAAAAATCTACAACGCCATTTTTTTTTGCCGTCAACTTGATGTTCTTGCGGGACACCCTGAGACGCCACGGTGCCTAAATCCTCCGACTCTTTTTAAGTCAGTCAGTTAAGAGTTCAACCTGCAGTCAACATGGCGTTCATTATTGATTTGATCCTCCTGAACCTCCTCAGCATCGACTCTCTCGTTTGGTATTCCTGTGATGAATAATGAAAACAAACGTAGCTCCAAGTTTCTTGACTCGTTTCCCTTCGTCTGACCGCCTGGAATCATTCAGATCCTGCAGAAGTTGATTGCGAAGAAAGCGCTAGTATTTATTTGGCGCCGAATCCCGAAACATTTCCAAATATCCCGTGTTATCAATTGAAACGGCGTCTGATCCTGCTGGACCTTCTCCTTTCATGTACTTCCTGCCTTTCACTGTGGTCTATCAGTTGTGTCAGCAGTACTGCCAAGAGGAAGGGTCTATTACACAGTGGGTACAATAGCACATAATGGACCATTGTTCTGGCCTGATGTGGTAGAAAGGTCACTCGTCAAACACATTTCTTCTCCCATAATGTCCCATCCAGACATTTCTATACCCTTTTATCAGCCGTCTCTCCCTCTCTGTCGGCCAGGTTCTGTTTTCCCTCGACCTCTGACTCCCTCTCTCCCTCTCTCGTTTGCTTTTTCAGCGTTTACCCTTCACGCTGAGAGTATTTTCGCCTGTCGTCAAGGTTCGCCGTTTGAAAGAAAACAGCGGTTTCCTTTCACAAATATTTTGGGACTGAAAGGGGGGATGATGAGGCCAAGTGTGCTTTTCCTTCCTGTCCCATTTCAATCAGCGCACTTGTATTTCGGACAATCGGACCATTTTTGAACATCGCTTTGTCGGTGGTTGTCTTGTTGACAGAGGTAACGACTCTAATTTCGTCTTCAGGGATTGCTCGATTGAAACAATCGCTCCCTGCAGACTTTACAGGTGGCATGTTTTAGAGGAGGTCCACTGGCGTCCACTGAGTGACGCCCGTCCCAGTGGATCCCAGCAATTTCACTTCCAAGAGGAGGAGCTTAAACGTTCACCGAAACCAATTTAGCATCAAAATAATCACTATTGTTTCATGTGTGTGACCTAAAAGATCAAATCTCATAATAAAGTGGTCATTTCATGGCTGCAAAACTGTGTAAAAAAGTAACAACCTGCGTGTTCTCATGTTTGTGCTTTAAGGGCCTGTGTCCACTGACGCCATTGTTTAAACTGGCGACGCCCACAAACTTAATGTCACGGCCCTCTTGATGTCTGCCACCTTCTGTCACTATGTTATGAATGTTTTCTTGCAGCACCTGTACGACCCTGACTTTAACTTTAAAATGTCCACTTTGTTACTGTACCCTTGCAAAAATAAATGTGTGGTTGGTTTCTCTTTTGAACGGAAGTCCCGCCCCTTTTTGATTCTGATTGGTCAGTGAAGGAGAAGTGGCATTGATGAGCTTGGTGTTGAACTGTTTCCACTTAAAGGGATATTCTTGCGTAAAATTAATGTAGGGTCAAACTCACCGTAACACTGAGTTAGACCCCCCCTCCAGAGATGAATGTTGCCGACCGCTTGCTTCTCTAGTTATACCAACTTTAGTAACGACCACAGGATAGAAATACAGAGAGACACGCCCTCAACCAAAACGCCACTCTATAGCCACAAATAATGCTCAGAACAGCACCTAACTTCATCAACAGGACATATAGGGTCACAGACATAGTACTAGACACCAAACATCTTTTTAACTTTGACTCATTTCTTTAGCAAAGAGACTAAACACAACTCACCTCGACCAGTCGATTAGCGGAGTTTTGCAGCTCAAGGAAGAACATTTAGGATCATTTCTTCATGGAAATACAATCAGACCGAGACGCTAAGACAGAAGAACTACAGAGTCTGCAGTGAAAATTATAAATATGATGATTATTACTTCAAGGAGATGATAAAGAAATGATCATAAATGTTCTTCCTTGAGCTGCAGCACCCCGCTGTAGTCCGTAATGGACTGGCCTGAGGTCTCTCTACAAACAAGCGGCTGCTGGAAGAGAGTAGGTGAGTTGTGTTTAGTCTCTTTGCTAAAGAAATGAGTCAAAGTTAAAAAGATGTTTGGTGTCTAGTACTATGTCTGTGACCCTATTTGTCCTGTTGATGAAGTTAGGTGCTGTTCTGAGCATTATTTGTGGCTATAGAGTGGCGTTTTGGTTGAGGGCGTGGCTCTCTGTATTGCTATTCTGCGGTCGTTACTAAAGTTGGTATAACTAGAGAAGCAAGTGGTCGACAACATTCATCTCTGGAGGGGGGGTCTAACTCGGTGTTACGGTTTGTTTGACCCTAATTTAATGTTACGCCAGAATATCCCTTTAAGGTATTTTTGCACTAAAAACTCTGGACTGCACTGTTCTTGTTTTAAGATATAGGTGTCGTCAGTGGACACAGGCCCTTAGATATTTTTCAGTAGCTTGTCTGAAGTCGCCTTTTCTCGCTTCAGCCCTTAAAGAATCAGGATCGTATCCTTTCTCATACCCGGTTCAAAGCTACATCCTTCCTCTCTCAGAAAGCGGCCCTCGTTGACCCCGTCCGCTGCCTTGCTCTGGGTGGAGGCGGGGTTGGAGGTTTGCACGGAGAAGGCAGGCGGTGGATTGGTATGTCTGTCCTTATCTTATCAGCCACTACGCTTGTGTATACACGCCGTTTCTTCTCCCACTTCTGCTGCTGCTGCCTTCTCTGATGGAAAACAGTGTTTTTCCTCTGGGTTTAAAGATAGATCCCTCAAGGGCCCTGCTTCCTTCTGCTCTATTAGATAATTGCTGAGTCCACAAATGGAACAAAAACAGCTTTCAAGTCGACAAGCTTTCATGAGAAATTGGTGAGGTTGTTTGGATAAGTGCACATTTGACTACAGAGATTGTTAACCTCGTCTTGAATCAACAGGGGGCTGTGAAACCCCTCGACTTCCCCCCGCCGCCTCATTTTAAAGTAAAGTATTTCACCAGTTTCTGTAGCTAACCTTCAGCGCCGAGCCCTCCCTCTTGGACTTATTGTTTCATTATGCGCAGCATGCAAATTCTTCTGGAGGAAGCTTTTCAGATTTCAGCCCGCTGAGCGTTCGGCAATGCTGCACCCCCTGCCTCGTCACCGCCGCCGCTGTCCCATTCGCTTTCCCGCTGCCATTAAAAAGGGCCTGCAGAAAAGAGAGCAGTATGATAATTGGTAGTTGTAAAGCTCTGATAATTGGCAAGGCTGTAATTACGGGGCTGCGCGATAGGTAGTCCCCCCGCTGTAGAAAATGGTGTTGCCAGTTATTCACAAGATAATAGCCTAAAGAGAAAGTGTGTGTGTGTGTGTGTGTTGGAGTTATTCTGAGATGTGAGACAGAGAGGTGTCAGAGGTGTGTGTGTGTGTTTGAGGGAAAAACAGAGGGACTATGGTAGCTGTACATTAGCAGCGCTCTCTGAATACAAAGTGCTCCTCTTGTATGAGGCGTTGCGTGGGCGAGCGACTATCCTGCATTGTTTATGGTATTATTCACAGAGGGAAAAAACATAAATAATAGACTCCACATACTCACTCCTGTCTGTAATGGAGAGTTAAGAAGGTACAATAAACAATCGCTTGCAGATGTTGCAGCAGCTTGTCTGGTGTTTAGTTAATGTGACACCTGGGATTTACAGCGGCTCCTCGTAGCTCCACAGTGTGTGTGTGTGTGTGTGTGTACTTTAAGGCCTCACAACACATTTGATTTAGCTCGGCAAGAAGGAGCCGCGAAGTTTTCACAAAGGATGGAGTTTCATTTTCATTCATGCATTTCTGGCACGGAGGCAAATATGATGTTTTTTTCTACATGCATCATCCAAAACAACGAGCGTCGAATGCATCAGTTTGTACAGAATGAGTTTCAACTCGGGACATTTAATAAATTAGGAATCATCTCTTAACCCCTAATTTCAACCACATCCAGAACGGCTACGAAAAGGTCGTATCCTCCGATCGTAGCTGATCGTTTTCACTCAAGTTAACGTGTCAATTTACACCGGCTTCGAGGATCGTTGGACTCCTCAGCTGATCACAAGAGTTCTATTTTTTTCCGAACGCCGGATCTGTGAAGACCTCTAATATCGTGCGATGATATGACGGTTTACAGATAGACATCCACACGGAGATGAAATGGTCGTCGTTTACAGATTTATTCACTCTCTCCGTGGTGACGGGTTGATACCGCCTTCAGACAGACTTTTCAGCGGGGAGTGGTTTACTCTTCCTCTGAAACTGTGAAGTCGTACAAATTCAACACGACTGACTCGTTCTTGTCCTATACAACCACGAAATAATCGCCTTCTTCAGCAAACGCCATGTTTGTTTACACTGGTGTGTGTGGGAACTGGGGAGCGTTCCTGCAGGAAGGGGGAGTCAAGTCTAAATGTGGTCTAAAATTAAAGGAAAATATGTTGAATGTCAGGGGTCGTCCAGAGTTTTGTGTGCTCCGTACCCCAAACCTGCACCCCCAATAACCATCCATCCATCTAACGTGTCTCCTCAATCATTCCCTCCAGGATCCAGGCCAAGACCAGGGAGCTGCGGGAGCGTCAGGCCAGGGAACGGGACTACGCCGAGATCCTGGACATCAGCCGCTCATCAGAGAGAGCCTCGGAGGACGAGCACCCGTACGCCGGCATCAACCCGCTCAACAGCTCGGTGGACAGCGGACACAGTCGGCCCCACAGTCCCCGAGACGAGTACCCCCACATCCACCCGCACCACCACCACCAGCTCTCAGACACCCTCTACACTCAAGTCAGCAAGGGCCGCAACGACCGGCCGCCGTCTGCAGACAGGTAGGCGTGGTTTTCGCAAAGACCCTCTCTCTTTAGTCCTCTCTTTGACCCCTTAAACCGAGTTCCTGTAGATCATGGATCCCTTTAGGTGTTGTTTTCCTCCAAAGTCAGGTGACAAACCCGACCCGGTTCTGGTTTCTGCGTTGAAGGTTTGTCTGGGTGTAGTTCTTCCTCTGCTTCCTCGTCTTCCTCGTTATTATGAAGCTGCACAGAGACAGCAGACCGGCTACCACACCTGCAGGAGGAAATAATCAAAGCAGCAGAAGGCAGGCGGTAAATGTCAGCTCGCCGACTGCTGCTCACAAAGCGCCGTTCTCCGGGGAGGTGTGGGATTTCTCAGGGGAGGCGGCGAGTGAATGGAAACCTTTAAAACGCCGTCTCTCTTCCTGTCTGTCTTGACCTTTCCGCCTCTCTTTCTTTCTGTCCTGTGTTCAGCTGTTGATTTCACCTTGTTGCCTCATTTTCGCCGTTTTTACTTTATTGTCAAATACCGAGACTTCCCTCCTCCATGATTGCGAGCTATCAGTCATTTAGAAAGTGGAAGAACCTTTGTCTCTGTAGCTGCTGTCTGACATTTTGGCACTTTTTACCCAAAGCAAAGTCCACCGCAGAGACAGTTAGAGAAACTTCTGATGACTTGTTTCAGCAGCAGCAGTTTTCAGCTCTGAGTTGCTTCCCAATCTTCCTCCAATCAATGAATAGAGAGAAGATGGATTCGGTAAACTTGAAGCCAATCGAGGAGAGCCTGCAGCGGCGCAGAAACACAGAAACAAGAGCAGGCGAGAACATCCCCAGCTGAATGAATGGGTTTGTCTTTGTCGTAGTTTTTCACGCATCCCCAGATGGCCCCTGCAGCAGCCTGAGACGACGCCAAGAGTCCCGCTGCAGCCTGTATTGATTCATAATTCATCGCCCCGCTGCTGTTGTTGTCACAGAGTGTGTAGTTATTTTTTAATCCCTAATGTGTGGAGGTATGCAGATGCACAAGAGAGGATGTTTTTAAGATTTAGGGATATGGACTCATATTTAGACTCTGTCTCTCGTGTTTTACTCATTTTTTCTGTTGTTGTTTTTTAATCGTTCACTTTTATAGAGTTTTATGATCGTGCACATGAGAGAGGAGAGATTTATTTATTCGATAACGTTGGAGGAGTGATTGGAAAAGTCTGCAGTGAAGTCCTCAGACTTTTCTGCTGGTATCAGACGCTCACACTGAAAAAGAGCGATTGGAGACAAATTAGCTTTGCATCCATCAGAGCAGACGTAACACGCCCACTTGCAACCATCCAACGGTCGCATGTTCAATTAACCTGTGACTATTTAGTACATGGCGTCTTTTTTTCAGCGTTAAATATTTTACAAATATGTCTTCTTCCTCCTCTCCCTGCTCTCCTCTCTCCACCTGCAGCTGCATGATAGTTCGTACCGTTGCAGTAAAACACATCCGAAAATCAGAAATGTCCTCGTGCCCCCAAGCTTTGTTAGACAATAATATGAGCCTGAAAGGGTCGAACAATAGTACTCAGTCCTGATTCTCATATTTACATGATTGTGAGGAGCCATAACGCCCAGCTTTCATATGAGGATCCCGCCAAAACAGTCCATCAGAAACACGAAGCTGCTGTCTACTAATCAGATTAAACTTCCGTCTCTTTTTATTCTCTAACCACACTTCTTTACATGGTCAAGGACCTCAAACTCCTTCACCATCTTCTGTTTCACTCCCAGATCCCCGATCGTAAGAAAAACATACCATCAGAAAGAACCAGGAAGTGTGTTTCCTGTTTCCTGTCTGCCCCCTCACTGAACAGGAAGTGAATTAGACGCTGCCATGCCAAGAAGAAGAAGAGGGAGGGGGTCTCAGTGTGCTGCTGCTGCTGGAGTGTTTGTTTTTACGGGGGGCTGATATCAGAGCTTAAACACGGTGGAGATTAGATCAGAGCTTAAATAACACGTTCATAGAAGGAAAATGTTATTCTGCTGCTGAACCAACACTTCACACAGCAGGAGCGCCACCGCCGCCGCCATAGGTTCACCAGTCAACACTCTCGGGTTTCAGTGAGTCAGCAAAACGCTAAAGAGACTGCTGACGGCTGGGTTTGACTTTCTATACGTTTATTTATTATCTGTTATTTGTATATATTTTAGTTTTTATGATCATTTCAGCGTCTTAACAAAGACGTCAGAGTGTTTGTAAAGATCTTCTGTGACGTGACCGCCACAAGATCATGACGGGGGTTTATATTAGTTCAGTATTTCATAATATTAATGCAGAAAAAACACAGATTTATGAAACTGATTCATGCAGGAAACATAACAAGAGAAACAAGCAGGGAGACGAATGATTATCAAATTTGAAGCGTTCAGATCGTCGACTGAAGACGAACCGCTTCTGTAATCTTGATCTGAATTTACAGCAGGAGTGTTTTGCAAAGACGTTCACAGGAAAACCTTCTCTAGAAGTTTTGTAAGAAAGTCAAGAAGTATAATTTACCGTCAAATGTTAAAATACAAGTCAAAGACTCGCTGCTGCAACACTAGCCTCCTTCTGTTTGGTGTTTTTCCACCTCTGCATCCGTCTACTCCACCCCTAAGCCAGGTCATCCTGTTTTTTACTCAGGTCTCTGCAGGGGAAAGAGGTTCGAAACTGAGAGACTGTTGATATTTTTGCAACTTAATAAAAAACTTTGATTAAAAATACGACTATTAAATGTTTCAAAAAGCGAGAAAATTCAGTTTTTTAAATCCTAACATTCACTAAAATAATTTTTAAGGACTTTCAAACTGGAAGGATGAGGTTGTAATTCCTGGATTTAGTCATGCATCACAATCAATTTCACTGTTTTACTTTGAGAGACAAATCCAGTAGCCGTTTGAGTCAGCACTGAAACTTCCCTCAACATCAGAACCGCAGCGCCTCTGATTCCCCTGTAACTCCTCCTGGGGGCTGTAACACGTACAGTTGCTCCTCGAAACGCTCGGTATAGTCCGAGAGACAACATGCAGCTGCATAAATATCCATCAGGATTCATTTTTAATTGACTGTTTTTCCTTCAAACGCCGTGAGAATTTTCAATTTGGCGACAGAGGAGGTCTGAAAACAAAAACACGAGGAGAGGGGAGAAGGAGGCGGCGGAGCCTCTGGGAGCCGTTTGCCTTCCTGTAAGGAGCGTGACCGTGAGTCTGCTCAGTCTGCTGCTGCAGTCCTCCGCCCTGAAACACTCACTCCTTTAATTCACATTTAAAGCTGCGTATATTTTGCAGGAGTGAGGCTGTTTTGGTCGTGGGTGGTACGGTGAAGGATCTGGTCGAAATTGCGTAACCTTGCTGCCGGCTGCAGGGACACTGCTGCTCTTTCTCTCTCTCTCAACCTGCCAAGTGAAATATTGTCAGAAGCTTTTTGAGTTTTTTTTTTAATCCTCTTCTTCTGGATGTATGAAATATTTCCCTCTGGGGTGTGTTTGTGTTTCATCGGCGTTTATAGCCGTGTCAGTTTCCCTAAAAGTGCGAACTTTAAAGTCAGAGGATGTGATATCCGATGAATTCTACGAGCTCATTAACTGGATGTTTTTGTTTGGCCTTCGCCGCACATTAATGAGCTCAATTCCCTCAAAACATCCCGCAGAAGCCACCCGTGTGTTTTTTAATTACTTTATTGGCCCTCGACATTCGCCGTATCGAGCCCCATCCTTGTTGTGCGAGCGAATTAGCCGCCATTGTTTTATTTCCCTCCCAGCTACAAGGCTGCAGTGAATGCTGGGAAAGGCTCAGAGGGATTTGGTGTGATTTGATTCCCCGCGTTTCGGCGAGGAGGCAGCGCTCTTATTGAATCGGCTCCATTACATTTCATCTCCACCGGGGGAATAAGGAGGCCTCCGAGGGGAGCGGGCGCCGTCGTGTTGTATCACAAACACGGCAGAAAACAGCCACGCAGACAAACAAACTGACAGCCGTCGCCCTGCAGCTTTTCACAGCCTGATAAGGCGCCGTGTGTGTCAGTGAGCGTGTCAGTGAGTGTGCATGAGTGCGTTTTCTTGCATGCATTTGCACTTGACTTGTTGTCTAATAGTCGTTTTTTTATGCTGGTGTCTTTGACGCTCGCTGGCGTTTGTTCGTGCACAGAGGAGTGAGGAGATTGACAGGTCAAAGGTGTGTGTGTGTGTGTGTGTGTGTGTGTGTGTGTGTTTGTGTGTGTGTGAGCAGCCGCACACAGTGAACACGAAGCTCACGCCTCTCAGAAGAGTCTGCAGGGATTTGAGTCGATGGCGGTAACAGTAAAGGGCTGCGGGGCGAAACTGAGCGGTGAGCTTTAGTCGACCGCAACGCTGTGTTTACATCCTGGTACCTGAGTGGAGCTGAGTCAGCGAATATCAGCAGATAATTCACCGTGTATCAATCTCAGTCTATGATTATCTGTGTCCTGTAACGTCGATGTGAATCTGAAAAGCTGTAACACCGTCTGTCCTGCAGATCCAGAGAAAACAGATTTATTTTAACCATCAAACATTGAAGAAAGTAAATACAGTGTGGAGTATGACTTAAATGATCTCTAATCGCTTATTTAAGATGAATGCACAAAAAAACAGACAAAGAAGTCACGCAGTAAACATCTGCATCAGCTAAACTGTCATTTTAAAGATCGTACCAGTGTCAGCTTGAGTTTTTACAACCCGTGCATTTTTATTTTATTCCATTTTGGGGAAGTGCTGGGCTCTGATTGGTTATTTCTTATGGCTGTGAAACATCATCATCTGTGGGTTTAGGAGATTCAGAAGTGCGATAATGTTCAGTTCGATGTACAGAGCCGACAGCCCGCGTTTGGCTTGAGCGTGTGATGACGTTTCTCGCTCTTCTAGCCAATCAGAGGCGAAGGAGGCGGGACTTTACACTACCATCTTACAAAAAAAATATATATCCTGTCCGGGTAAGTTGACCGTTCACAGCGTTGCCATGGTAACGGTTTGAAATCAGCTCAACTTGCAGGTCAGATCAACATTAAACAGACAGTTTTGATTTCCTACAATAATCTGTATAAAAACATAAAACCTCTCTCTCTCTCTCTCTCTCTCTCTCTCTCTCTCTCTCTCTCTCTCTCTCTCTCTCTCTCTCTCTCTCTCTCTCTCTCTCTTTTTGGATCCGGTTCTGAGTCAACATGCCGCTATAATCCGGTCTTCCTGTCTGTCCGGACTCTGAGACTCCGGGACCCGGTTCAGGAGACTCTCAGATGTCAAACTAACACAGAAGCTCAGAAACAGATTTCAGACGCTCGGAGGCTCAAAGATAATTTCATCGGATTTCTGGATTCACAGAAAAACTGTAGGTGCTGCTATTGAACCCAGGATGATGGATCTGACAGAGGGGGGTGTGTGTATCTGGATTTCCTCCATAATCCACTTACTAACAGACCTCATGGGTGTTGTGTAGACCCCCCCTCTGGTTCCCATGTTTCTCTAATCCGCACACACACACACACACACACACACACACACTCCTGCGTTCACTTTTAAGGCCTCAGACCCGTTTGTGTATTTCTCACTTTCTTACATCACGTTAGTTTGTGCGCCGGATCACTTTGACTTCAACCGGACCAGGACTCGAGATGTTCCCGGCGTTCGAACCGTAAACCTGTTTTCATTTTCCGAGCGACTCCCAGAGCCAACTCCATAAAGTGAACTATTCAGCTGGAAAAGCGTCTGGAAAAGTGCTCTGCTTGTTCTCCGCTGTCTGCTATTTTCTGCCAGACTAACCTGGACTTGGAAGAACTCGCAGCTGTGACTTCTTCTTCCCCGCCTTCACAGACGTTTAAGACCCGAGAAAAATCGAGCTCAGGCGGCGTCTTTCTGCGCCTCAGCTGCTCCGCTCTCTGGCTCATAAAGTGCGAAAAGACCCCACAGACGAGATGTTGGCGTCCGCTGCCGTGCGGAATATCAATGTGTGTTCTCGCCGCTCGCCGAGCAGAACAGGATGTCTGAGTGCGGCGAGGGGAGCCCGCTCTGCTGGAGGGAGTTCAGACTCAGAACCTGCTGATGAGAGCGGGGACGGGGTTTGGATCGGCCCCCGGTTAAATACATTTACATAACCTGAACTTTTGCACCTGCAGAAACCGATCTCATCAGGTGTGTTTCTCCCCTCAGCGTCTATCCGAGCGCTCACCTCACAGGAAGTTTCAAAGCTCGGCGGTAAAGAAAAGTAATTTAACAACTTGGTTCAGCCGCTCTTATCTGCGGCGTTAATAGAGTCAAAGCGGCGCGGCCGAGGAATCCTGTTTTAATGGAAATGTAAAATGAGTTGGCAAACATTCGCGTCGAGGAAATTAAACAAGTTTCCAACCTGGAGGATTCGCTCGGCGAGGACGACCTGAACCTGTTTCACCAAGGCTCACGTCGAACCCGTCACCAACAGCCCTCCCTGCAGGCTAACCCAGTCTATATCTCCATGTTTAGCATGTGAGGACTTGTAGATCTGCCCTCCTGGATCTGCGAGTTTCATACGAACCCATTTATGAATTCAGGACCTAGAGTGTCGAGGATGAAGAAGCATCAGTGATCATGAGCCGCATTACTGATTCCTCTTGAAATGTGTGAAGAGCAGACGTCTCTGAGCTCCTTAAAGATGCATCAGCTGGTCTGTGCTGATGTTAGATAAGTGATTCGATTATCACTGTGAGTCCTGGTTCAGGGAAGACCAGTTTAAGGACCAGCTCTGCGTGTGGGTCTACGAATTTACCGTCCGGGCGAATTCACACCTGCTTCAGATCAAGGCCAGGTTATACACAAGTGTTGATGTTAGGATAAAAACAAAGTCCAAGTATATTTAATATAATGGGTAGAAGAAGAAGAAGAAGAAGAAGCTGCTCGCCAGCTAGCTGTTGCAACATTTAAAAACTGACGTAAGATTGATGGTGAATCCAAAAACATCGTATCTTTGAGTCTTTTTAAAGTGGTTTATTGTCATTAAAGAAAGAGTGATTGACTGATTATTGACTTTGTCTGATTATCGGGCCGATATTTAGCATTTGGACGATTATCTTTATCATTTGATTTCACAGCCTTCGCTACTTTGGCTCCATAACTTGTGTTTTTATACTATTACACCTCTGTGTCTCGTCTATGTCCTGCCTAAAGATGCACAACATTAGATTCGTGATATGCCGATATTTCTCAAGTTCTTACACAGCTATCATCGTGTGTTCGTAATATATATGTGCAACCTTTTGGGAGATAGTTATATCTGCTAATATGATTACCATGCCAATAAAGTTGCACACCCCTAGTCCCGCCCACAACATCATCTGATTGGCTAGAAGTCACACGACCGGACAAATTTAAACTCCTGAATGTGATGTTGGACTTTTAGTTTTGGTTTGATATTTAATATTAATAACAATATTACATTTTATTTATAATGTGCTTTTACAGGTGCTCAAAGACGCTTTACAAAGAAAAGAAGAAAATAAAATAAAAAACACTTTAAAATACAGAAAATTTTGAGAAATAAAACCAACGATGTAAAAGGTTAAAAACGACACAACATGAGAAGACAATAAAAAACAGCTCACAGGTTAAAAAAGCAAATTTATAAAGGTGTGTTTTTGATCGAGAAAAAATTTGAAACTTTCCAAAAGTCGATTTTTACTCTTAATGCATCTCAGTTTAACTAATAACTAAAAACTGTTATCAGTATCGGCTCTGAAGAATCAATATTGGTCGACCTTGACTCTACAGCACTTGGAGTATGAGTACATCTGTGCAATACTGCCCAAAAAATATCACCTGCACAGACATCTCAAACTCGATATCTTCGAAAATAAAGCAGATAGGACATCATGAAGCTCTTTAACATGTTTTTAATTCACGCTCTTTATGTTTTTTATCAGATATATCAATAAATTTGACTGAATCCAAACTCTGTCCGTCCCAAATCCCCAGAGGTCTCAGTTTATCCTCAATCTGAGTTAAAAAAAAAGTATAAATTTCAGTAAATGATCCAGAAACCCCCTAAAGCAGAATTCCCGTCTCAGTTGTAGAATATTTATATTTTTTTACAGCCATCAGGAGGATTATCTTCTGGATCTGTGTAATCGGTATTCAAGCAGGAGACTCCCAGCGCTTTAAAAGCAGACGACCTGCTGGGACGACTCTAAATACTCCCTCCTGCTGAGTCCCAATCAGGAGCAGAAGTAAGTGTTTGATCGGAGCTTAATCAGCTTCCACTTTTATCAAATATGGAGACGGTATGTCGCAATTAGTCCGACACTCCAGGATTTTGACAGTGAGTCGAGAAGACGGTTTGTGACGTGGAAGAGTTTCTTCTCGATAATCAAACTATCAGAACAGAACCGTCTGAGTCATGATCCGAGTTTTTTCCCATCGGTTTGAGACGTGACTCAGACTCATGAGAAACCTCCGAGGACACGAATCAGACCAAGAAGTGATGATGGAGGTAAACACTCCCAAACAGAGAGGAACACACTGTTGATGTCGAGACCGTTTGGAGGGTCGAGTTTCCGTGTGAGAGTGAGTGTGTGGTCTGGGACAGTCTGAGGACCATCCCCGCCCGGTATTGACCACGTCTGATGGTCTGATGATGTCATTCCTTCTTATTTGGAGCCAGACTGGCGGTCCTGCTGCGGAGGTCCTCTCAGTTTGGTTTTCAAAGGTCAGACAGGAAGAAGAGTTTTTTACAGACCTTCATCAGGGACCATGATTAATTTATGGACTTCTATGAGAGCTTCAGCCGACGGTTTTGATGGACTTTAACAAATTAACTGTAAAAACTTCAGGATCTGAACTTTCTAACATTTGAACTCAGACTGTAGATCTGACAGATTCATTAGTTTATTTTATTACAGTCTGATGTCTGTTTGACATGTCAGTGTTTCTTCATTCTTTAGACCTGCAGACTCTCTGATGTTCATGTTGTCCCGCTGCTTTTCAGACACACATGAATATTCAAAAACACTGGCCTTCTCCTTCTCCTCCTCTCTTCTCCTTGCTCCTCTTCTCTCCTCTCCTCTCCTTTCTCCTCCTCCTTTCCTCTCTCCTCCTCCTCATCCTCCCTTCCCTGCTCTCCTCTCTTCTTACTCTTCCTCCTCTCCCTGCTCTCCTCCTCCTTTCTCCTTCTCTCCTTACCTCTCCTCTTCTTCTCCTTCTCCTCTCCCTGCTCTCCTCCTCCTTTCTCCTTCTCTCCTTACCTCTCCTCTTCTTCTCCTTCTCCTCTCCCTGCTCTCCTCTCTCCTTCCTCCCCCTTCTCTCCCTCTTCTCCTCCCCCTCACTTCTCTTTCTTCTCTTTCCTCCTCCTCCTCTCTCTCCTCTCCTCCTCTTCCTGCTCTCCTCTCTCCTCCCTTTTCCTTTTCCTTGCATCTCCTCTCTCCTCCTCTCTCCTTCCTCTCCTCTCCTCTCCTCTCTCCTCCTTTCTCCTCCTCTCCCTGCTCCCCTCCCTCCTCCTCCTTTCTCCTCCTTTCTTCTCTTCCTCCTCTCCCTGCTCTCCCCTCTCCTCCTCTCCCTTCTCCTCTCTCCCTCCTCTCCCCGCTCTTCTCCCTCCTCCTTCCCCCTCCTTCTCCTCCTCTCTCTCCTCTCCTCCTCTCCCTGCTCTCCTCTTTCCTCTTCTCTCTTTCCTCTCTTCTCCTCCTTCTTTCTTCTCCACCTCCTCTCTCCTCCCCTCCTTCTCTCTCCTCCTCTCTCCTCCTCTCCTCCTCTCCCTGCTCTCCTCTTTCCTCTTTTCTCTTTCCTCTCTTCTCCTCCTTCTTTCTCCTCTCTCCTCCTCTCTCCTTCCTCTCCTCTCCTCTCCTCTCCTCTCTCCTCCTTTCTCCTCCTCTCCCTGCTCCCCTCCCTCCTCCTCCTTTCTCCTCCTCTCTTCTCTCTCCTCCTCTCTCCTCCTCCTCCTCCTCCTCTCTCCTCCCCTCCTCCTCTCTCCTCCTCCTCCTCCTCCTCTCTCCTCCCCTCCTCCTCTCTCCTCCTCTCTCCTCCTCCTCCTCCTCTCTCCTCCCCTCCTCCTCTCCTCCTCCTCTCTCGTCCTGCAGCAGTTTAATAGTTTTCACTCTAAACTTTATTTTCTTGTTTTACAGAAATAAGCGTCTTTGGCCGACGACGCTGTGAACTGACTTCTGTTAAAGAGTTTTCAAACTCGGGTCATATTTATTTTAATAACATAAATATTTGATGTTTATTTTAGTTTTTCCATTTTCCTGCTTCTTCGTTTCTCTTTGTTTTGGTTTTTAAAAAGTTTCCAGAAGCCTCATAATCGAACATCCCTCTGTTTAAAAGTTTGGTCTGCATATGAAATGAAGTTCAGCTGAATCTTCCTTCTTCTGTAGACGATCAGAAACAGCCTTTAAGAGCGACTTTACCAACAATGATTGTCCAGGGAAAACACAAACACGCTGCATTAAACCGCTTAAAGAACAAGATTCACGTCACAAACACGCCGCTCTGTCGTAGCGCGGCCATTAGCGTCACAAATGCTCCTGCAGAATCCACTTAAGTGTGTTTAATATTCATCAGATCAGAGAGTTTGCCAACAGTCCTAACAGCTCAGAGAGAGAGAGAGAGAGAGAGAGAGAGATAGAGAGCTTAACGGCGGCTGACAGTATGTTGCACATTAGCGCGGCAGTGATGGAGCGAGGTTCGCGTGACGTGTTCTGCTTCGCCTCCTGCTGAGAGTGGGATTCAGTCTGTCACAGTGGGGGGTCGGGGGTGCGAGCGGGGGAACCCTCGGCCATTCGGGTTTTAGCAGAAGAGCTCAGTCTGACCCTAAAAGGCTGTTGACCCACATTCGGTGTCAGGGACGGCACTTTCCATCGCTCAGACCTGAATCCTGTGCGTGTCTGCGAGGGTTCGGCTCACATGTATTATAGATGTCCTCTGTATAGATGTACTCTGTATAGATGTACCCTGCAGAGGAATCTACAACAGGATTTATTGTCTTAGTTCCTGAGTGTTTTCGAAGTTTATGGTCTTATTTTTACGTCCCGGGAACATCTGGAGAGTCGTCAATAATCCCACAAACAACATTTGTCACGTTTTAATCCACGAGTGATGGAAAAAAAACTCTTAGAGGGTTGTAGATTGATTGTTCTTTCCTTTCAGAAGACCAAAATCATCAGTTTGAAGACGTCTGAGTTATTGTTTTTGATAACAGACAAAAATGAGAAAAATTAGCATCTCTACCTGAAAAGTTTGAGATCTATAGAGGCTCAGTTTTCACACCCGTGACTTTGCAGCATGGCAACAGCGGAGGAGGCCTCTGGGAAGCTCGTCAAGTTGAAGACAGTAGTCTCACTGGGAGACGTTCGACCCCGCGCCTCCTTTTTCCGCTGAATTAGGTCATGAAGAAGAATATTCGACTGAAGGAAACAGGATTATTTATAATCTAATAAGGGTCCAGATTTAGGACTCTGGGGCCCGCCATAAACACGCGTGTGTGTGAGCGGCGAGGTCTGGTCCTGATAAAACCAGGATGTATGGAGTGTGTTTGATGATGACAGGTAGGTCAGACTGCAGAAGAGGTCACTTATCTCCGTTTGGGTCTGTAGATGGATGAACTTCTCAGCTTTGTGATAAAATTGTGTGTTTTTGCACCCGTGTGTGTGTGTTAGCGTGCGTGTCCAGTGACGTCCCGATTCCTCTTTAAGTTGAACTCACAGCAGGATGACCCACAGACCCAGAGACCCGCCTGCTTTTTATTAGCACCGCCTGTTCGCCGTTAAACCTCCTCCTCCCTCCTCTCCGACAGTAAATGCTTCATGTCTGTTTTTGAACTTCTCGAAATACACAACAAACCCGGCTCGGTTCCCTTTGAGGTAGACGTGGAGCCGGGGGTCCACTTGATAGACATCTCAGGTACCTACTGGATCTTAGACTTTGACGTCCGCTCGGACTCCAGGATCTGATCAGAATTTAGGGGACGCAGGTTGAAGGTTAAAATCGAAACAAGATTTTTGGCCATAAGTCAAGAATTCATGAGTGAATGGCGACAGTTTCATTTCAAACAGATGTCTGCCCAGATAAAAAGAAGATCTAATACAGATTTTCACCCAGAAACTTCGAGGTTAATTTACTCTGACAGCGTAATGTTCTGGGGGGAACCATTTTCAGGCCGTTATTGTGGTTATTTAAGGGGTACTGTATGATGAGCAGGGGATTATGGGAAACAGAAACCCAACAAAAGGGAGAGAAGACCTCAAAACACAAGAACTGAGTACCAGAGTTTTGTGTTACCACCAGGGTAACAGGTTGGATACATTTTCCTGTAAATACGGCGGTGAAGTTAGTTTTAGGTTGGATATATTTTCCTGTAAATACGGCGGTGAAGTTAGTTTTAGGTTGGATATATTTTCCTGTAAATATGGTGGTGAAGTTAGTTTCAGGTTGGATATCTGACGGACATTCTCTGAGGATCTACCGGTGTCTTCTTACTCTTCATAACTGGGAATAACAACAGCAGCGCGGTTAAATCTACTCGGCACCCTCACTGAATAAGGGACCGTCAATAAATTACCGGTTGATGTTCTCAGAAAAGTTTGTTTTCCTTCAATAGCTTCACTGTCATGTGACCAAAAGACCTAAAATTGATTTAAAATAACAGTACTAAGGTCGATCAACACGACAAACATTATTTGATCAATTTTCATTGTTCCTCTAAAGTTCTTTCACATGTGCTCCTTGTGAAAAAAGTTAGTGTCGAGCCCTGGTTGGTGAGTTTGGTTCAGATCTGAGTCTGCATGGCTGAGAAAAAAAAACTACTTCCTGTTTAATGGCGAAAGTCTTCAACTTTCCGATAACTTTTTTACTGTTAAGTTGCTTCTATCTTTAAAACACCTGAATTTTTGTCAACATTTCCCCACATTGTTAACTACTTTGTTTGAAGTCCTGGGAAGCCAGATCGGTTTAGCAAATATTTTGTCTGTAGCCGGAAAAAAAAAAGAATGAATTGAAAATTTGGGGGTTTGCATGACTAACCAACAAAAATCCCAGATTTGTCAGGAGGACAAATAATGATAATAATCCCAATAATCTTCCAAAATCACTCATTCTGGATGTCTGGTGGCACTTCCATAAAAACAATATTCCTCGTAAATGTAGACTCAACACTTGCGTGTCCTTCAGAGTTAACATTCGTTCACGGTAAAGTCAAAGTCTTAGCATTTCTCCTGAAAATAACATAAAATAACAGCAGTACTTGGGTCTTCTTGTCGGTCCTTGTTGGCGTTCTAACCCTGTACTGTGTCACAGTTTGTTGTAGTTTTGTGTTTGTTTTCTTCTGTTTGTCGGATGTCACCGTTTATTCCTGTCTCCTAAAAATATCTTTGCTGTCTCGTCCTTTTTTTAAAGCTTTTAGTCGACTGTGTGTCTGAGGCGTACAACCACGAGCTCTCCGCTGTGATGACCTTATTACAAAAATAAAACACAGCAGGAGGTGTACAACAGCGTTCCCGGAGAGTGTGAGAGGGGGACTCTGGTCGTAATCGACTGGTTTGACGATGCATACGAAACAGTCGAGTCATTAGGGATGCACTGAAAGAGTTTGCCGGGAGTTACAGCGTGTTGCAACATCCTCTCTGAAAATTTCACGCTCCTGTTCCTGCTCTTCTGTGCAGCGGCGCCTAATAATGTATTTATGCACTTCATGTTCCCGCTCCCCTCCTCCCACTGTCAAACACCCTCTTTTCTTGTCGCTCTCGTTTTCTTACAAAACACTCGAAGCGCTGAGGTGGGGTTGAAAAGGTGAAGTGAAGAAGACGCTGGAAACTTCAGGATCTCACCTTTATTCACGCTCAGGACTTCTGATGATTGGATGTGAGTGTGCAGCGGATAGGAAATGAGAAATGAGAAAACACAGACACGGCAGAGGAAACTTTCTCATCACTCTGTCGGAAATAAAGATATTGTCCTCGCTTTTTGGTCTTGCTGGGTTTTGTTCAGCTCTGGTCGTCTTCTTCTTCTTCCAGAAAACACACACACTCATCTTTACATGTTCCCAGTTCTCCCACAGCTCCCACTCTTGCACTACATGAAAATTACATCAGCGTTCTTGTCTTCAAATAGCCTCTGACATGTTATTGACAGGCTGAAGAACACGTTCCTGCCCGGGGCCTATTAAAGCAATTGAATCTTCAGCTGTTCGTCTTTGAAGCGTTGGGAGAACCGCTCCGCCGTCCACGCTCTGGTTAATGAATAGTGATAGTAAAGCGTTCTATATGAAACGCTCTGCTTTTATGGCGGCGGCGGCGCAGCATGGGGCGTCTGCTATCATCTCTGTCGTGTGAGAAAGAGAGAAGATCTGTGTGGTATTTGTCTGCACCCTCGCTCGCTCGCAGTGGTGATTAGGAATCCGCTTTTCTACGTTGCATGTTTGTGGATCTGACTGCAGCAGATCTGTGTCCTTTTTCCCCGGGAATCACTCTCTCCATGTGAAGCGGTTTTCCTCAGGGGACGGGAGCTTTTATTCTTTGATTGCTCGGCCAGAACAGTTTCAAACAGTGAATCACTTCCACCATGTAGCGTACCGTGACCGCGGCGGCACAGGCTCAGCGTGGATTTGTTGGTTGCGTGCGTGTATGTACAGAATAAAGAAAAGGACGGATGAAGTGGGTTTTGATGGATGGGCTCATCTGTCAGGACGCCGTGGTCTTGGCACGGCGATAAAAGGATCAACTCTTTTGTTGTCAGGAGGAGATGCTTCTGATTTAAGAGAAGAACGTCTGAAACACACGAGAGAGCGGAGAGCTTTGTCTGCTTTTAGGATCTGTGAAGACCTTTTCTCAAAGATCGTTCGATGATACGACGGTTCACATCGTCAGGCGCTCATCGCAGCTGTCAAGAAACAAATCAGGGTTTTTAAAATTTACACTTCTGAATGTCAAGATATTCTTTATTCAGACCAGTCTATCCACCTTAAATTTGTTTATGAGATTGTATGTGTAGTAAAATCTGAATAGAAACACAGTGTGGAGGACCATGGACAAAACTTTGGTTTCAAACGTGGGGGGGACACATGTGATATGTGTACGCCGCCCTCCTGTAAACTTACATCGGTGAATAGCGATGTTCACGGACCGACTCTTACGACCAACTTGCAAAACACCGGTCAGGCGGGCGTGGAATGACTTAAAGCAGGGATAGCCAATCACACACAAAAAAGAGGCCCTGCGGCAGAGCCAATCAAGGACCTTGTGGGCGGTCCAAACCGAAGGAAACCAGTTTTTTGGTTTGAGCGGACGTTTAGGATCATATGAAGGTCTTCCCTGAAAAAGTCATTGTCTGGATGGCAGCAGATGTTGCTCCTACACCTGGAGAAGTTGTTTAAAACTGAGGATGCAGCATCTATGGACTCCAGGTCTTGGTTAAAAGGACAACTGGACTTACCTGAGACGTTTCCTCGGAAGTCAGAAGTCAGAGTTGAAAATGACGTCACACCCGAGTTCCCAGCGTTTCAGTTACCAAGTCGGAAAAAAACAAAATAGAAGGCCTGAAACAAGATGGCTACAAAAGTTAAAGTTAAACTAAACACAACTCACCTACTCTCTTCCAGCAGCCACTTGTTTTTAGTGATATCTCGGGCCACTCCTTTACAGACTACAGCGGGGTTTCGCAGCTCAAGGAAGAACATTTATAATCACTTCTTCATGGAAATACAATCAGACCGAGACGCTAAGACAGAAGAACTACAGCGTCTGTAAAATGATTAATATGGTGATTATTACTTCAAGGAAATGATAAAGAAATGATCATAAATGTTCTTCCTTGAGCTGCGGCACCCCGCTGTAGTCCATAATGGACTGGTCTGAGGTCTCTCTACCCTATATGTCCTGTTGATGAAGTTAGGTGCTGTTCTGAACATTATTTGTGGCTATAGAGTGGCGTTTTGGTTGAGCGCGTGGCTCTCTGTATTTCTATCCTGCGGTCGTTACTAAAGTTGGTATAACTAGAGAAGAAAGCGGTCGACAACATCCATCTCTGGAGGGGGGTCTAACTCGGTGTTACAGTGTGTTTGACCCTGTATTAGTTTTACGCCGGAATATCCCTTTAATTCACTGTCTGACCTTCTTTGGAGTTAGTTCGTGGTTATTCGATCGTGACGGTTTATCTAAAATAATGACCACGTCGTTAAAAAGACCAGCACAGACGTTTCATGTTTCTGTTATCTGCTGCTGCTGCTCGGGTCTCTGGATGTGTTTAGGTATGTGAGGGTTCGTTCAGACCGGGCCTCCCAGGCTCGTCTTCATCCCAGCCTGCTCCCCACAGCGCTGAGGCCTCGGGTTTCCCACATGGAGGGCAGAGAAAAGAGGGAGTCCCTCTAAAGCTGTCAGCAGGAGCTGCAGTCTGCCTCCCCACGACTGCTTTTTATTTTCTGCAGAGAAGCAAAGACACCGACGAGGAGGGAGGTGGAGAAAAAAAAGAAAAAGAGTGGAGAGATTTAGGGTGGTCTAAAGGCAAGGAAGGAGGAAACTTGGAAAATGAGAAAATTGGTGATGAATGACTCCAAGAAAATTGTCTCCATACCAAAATTGAAGATTTTCTTTCCTTTTGTACTCCAGGAGGAAAATCACTTCCCTTCAGAGAGAGTGGTGTTTTTTTCTACAAACTGAGAACATGACTGTGAAAAGGTGCCAAACAAAGTTAAGACGGCAAAGAAACCTCTGAAAACGTCTTCAAACCAAACATGCAATCTTCAGGAGCTTTATAAGTGCAGGTCCGACACGTCCAGAAACGGAGACGACTCTCAGACAGAGCAGATTAAATTCTCCTCTTTGTCTCTCACCTCCACATTTTCACATTTGAACCAATTTCCTGAAATCGTCCTCCGATTTTCCTCCCTTCCTCGCGCTCAAACTTAATTTAGTGACACTACACGAGGATTTATGTGCGCCGCAGATATGATTGTTTTAGCGGGGAACCAAATAAGCTGCGCGGAGAGAAAACACTCCTTCATTTACCCGGAAATCTCGGCGGTGCACTCAGCGGCGTTTTAGTGCATCAGCAGTGGAAACCCTGAACACAAAGGCTGCTTTTTTAATTTGGCGGGACTGCTTTCAGAATAAGACGACCGGTTGCCAGTGAGATAAATCAGGAGTTTTTTTTACTGCTGGTCTGAATTGAAATGGGACCCTGTTGTTTGCCGCCGCCGCCGCCCTCCTCCTTCATTCACTCCCCCACTTTAATAAGTGTAACTGCATTTGGGATTTAGAGACCCCCCCTGTTTTAGTAACTTTAATGTAATCACCCCACACACACACACACACACACACACACACACACTCGTCTGCTCCAAAAGTTGTTTTCTTTATTTAATGAAAGGCGATGATTTAACTCTGGTCGAGGAGGAAAAAACTCATTCAGCTAATTAGGATTACGGCTGAAGACTCTCCGCGCTCCTTTTAGGCTCCGCTCCGAGGATTGTAGCCCGGCGTGTATCTGCCTGTTTGGATCTTTTATTTCAACGCTCTGTATTTCAATGCTGATATCTGCCATCTATCGCCCTTTTGTGGCGGCGCTGAAATGACTTAGCGCCGCGCTGAATGAGGCCAACAGCTGCTGGGCGGAGATTTGCTGGAGCAATAACTGTCGGAACAAAACCTAATCACTCCTTTTGGCCCTCATTTGCTTATGCAAATTCGCCATTGTGAGGAAGTGTATTAATACTTCAGCGCTGGGTCACGAGAGGCATGTTTCTGTCATGGAGTCGTGGGATTGTGTGAAGACTGGAGTCGGGGAGTTACGGCCTCTGAAAGGGAGCGCAGATGGTGATCCCAGAGTTAGTGACAGTCGTACGTCAAGTTATTATGGCGTCTCGAACCTTCATTAGGTTAACAAAGGAGTTCAGGTTACAACGGCTCAAAGGCGCCTTCGTCTGAACTCTAGTCCTTCCTCCTGGGGTGTAAAATCTGGATCTGATGTGGAGGACAGGAACAAAGTTCTCAGTTGTACCTTAAAGCAACTTTACAACCTGTTGCTGCAGCTGATAATGTGATGAATAGCATCAGATACAGAGCCGGTCCAAGCCTCAATGGGGCCCTAAACAAAAATTCTATTTTGGAGCCCTCTATTTCTCTTAATGATATCGATTATTGATCATTCACACACCTTCACAAATCTCTCTGATTAACATCTTGGTGTTTTTTTCTCTTCTTCCTCTTTCTTTTCTCTGCTCCTGAAGGATACGTCCTTTTTTGCGACATTGCTTTTCCCAACAACTACCTGTGCTTTGGACGCTCAGTGCACATCCCACAGCAGGAGGAACATAACAGTAGCGGAGCTTTAACATATCGGCAGTAAGAATCGTAGACCTACATCAACAGCAGCACTAAAATGTTTAATTTTTGCAGGTAGAACAGGCCCGGTGAAAATCACGTTTTAAAGTGATAAGAAATTGCTCGCTAGCGCCCCCTACAGAGCGCCATGAACATTGACTTTCTACTGATATGCCTTAAAATTTTACAGGCACGTCTATCTTAACGAGATCTTTGATTTTGCACGCTTGGACTTATTTCTCAGACGCACGGTTAAAGAGTTATTCCGTTGTTTTCAGCCCATTCTGGCCATTTGCATATGTCACGCCAAATGTATCCTTTTTTTTTTTTTATTGCGCTTGGGGGGCCCCCTATTGGCCGCGGGGCCTTAAGCAGGCACTTCGTTCGCTTATGCCTTGGGCCGGCTCTGATCAGATATGAGGTGAGTTTGATTAACCACCAAATTCCACCACATGCGGAACAGCACTGCTGACGAACGGCCAAATTGAGGCAAAGGTCATGGCAAATTTTGGACAACCGAAAAACATCTGAAAACCTTTGTTCGTTCGACCCCGCCCACGTTTGCATGGTGTGAAATACGATCTGCCTGAAACACGTGGTGTTTTATTTTGAAAAGACGCCGGATGGGAAGCAGAGGGTCTTAATTCTTGATGACGTTGTTCATGACAGGAATTCTTTGGCCTTCTAACGACTCAAACTCCTTTTGCCTTTTTTGTCACATTCATCCGTTCATTCTTCATTCTTCATTCTTTGTCTTTTCGAAGAGCTCTGCAGGTTTCCTGTTTCGTTTCCTACCTGTCCAGGATGCCCTTTCAGAATAAAATCAGATTTTTCTCCACAAACATGAATCTTCAAACTCTGACACATCAGAAAGTGTAAAGCTGCCGCCGCCGTCCCTTTGACGTGTAACCAGACCCTTAAATCACACATGGAGGAAACATTTAAGATTAAAGGAACCTCAATTAGTCCTCATTACCCGATGTTTTCAAGACCTCTGTCCACCGCCGCCCCTCTTTCCCGTGTATCTTATTCCGTATCCTGTCAACCTCTGGAGGTCTGACGAGAAGCAGACGTCCCTGAAGGGCGGCCCTCGGCCCCTGATCAACGCCGGTGTCAGAACTGCTGTCAGGTGGAGACGAGAAAGAAGAGGAGGAGAATATGAAGTGGGAGGCTCGCGCTCTTTGTGTGTTTTTCTAATTTTTAGAGTCAAATAGCTTCGGTTACATTAATGGAGGAAAGAGCGATAGTTTAGTGAAGGAGAAGGAAGCAGCCATGAGGTGTTGACAGCTTTTCTTGCTCGGGCGGTTAAAGAGGGAAAGTTTTTCCAGCCTCTGTGGACGAGCTGTTCCTTTTTTTCCTGTGTTGTTAGTCATGAAATTTTCCTTTCTTGGAGTCAAGCTCTAACTCAACTTTGGTACAAGATGCAAAAGTAATGATTTTATCTTCTTAACCATCAAAACTCTGCTTTAAAAATGAGTGTTTTTGCTTATCGATGTTTATATTTAACAATATTAACAACAGTTTAGCGACAGGTCCTGTTTGACAAGAAACACTTCTGTTACAGACACTTGTCTTACTTTGTTAAAGCGGTTTACCTGTCCAGCAGAAAGGTTACAGGGTCACCAAGATCCCCAAGCGTCCCCCATCGTTTATGTTGACCCGGCTTTTTAGCTCTTGTCCGGTCTACCTCCGTTTTAAGCGCCCGTTATTCCTCCAGAGTCTCCGGTATTTACTTTGTTTTCTTGCTCGTTGTTTCTGTACTTTCTCGTTTACTGTTTATTGTTTTATTTACTGTTTATTTTGAGTCATTTTTAGCTTTGTGCCTGAGTTCTCCTGGAGAGCTCGCCAAATTTCTGCAGGTGTTAAACTGCTTCTGCATTTGCCCTGGTACACGTTATTGCAAATATCTGAAAATGCAGGAGACCTTTCTATCAGAGGGTTTAGATCTTCCTCCTCTTAAATCATCCTGAACCGGTCTTGGAGGCGATAATAACTCTCAGCTCTGAGCGTTCACACCTCGCACTTATTTTTAACCAGAGCCTCATTTCCAGGTGTCGAAACACCGCGAGGTCCTGAACCTCGGCTCTGCTCATTGTTCACAGAGCCGCGGCTGAATATGTGAGAGCAGTGACGTAGTGGACCGGCCAGACCTGTGCGAGACCTATCGATCCTCGCCAATAGATTACCAGCAAATCCACTCCTCCCCCGCCCCCGCCTCCCCCCAGGCCTGTTAGCACAAATAATGACTAATCAATATGCGCTGGAGTCCCCGTGACTGTCCTTTTAACACTTGATTTATGTCACAGCAACACGGCGGCCGCGGCGCACACACTCTTACTCAGCCAATCACTTGAACCAATCACAGCGAGGACCCCTCATTTACATTTCATACATTTTTATTTTATTTCTAATCAGAGCGTTCGGATCAGCGTGACCTCGGCCTCACACTGTGATTGGCCGAGACCGGCAAACAAAGAGGCGGCTTGGTCCGGCGTCTTTGGAGTGTCTTATGTAGATTTGTATTGATTGTGGATTTTCGTGACCCGCTGTTCATCGCTCACTGTCAGCCATCAGCTGTCCGCAGACGTGTCTTCATGGCGGCAGATCGAGGCATCAGGAGGAGATATTTCTCCGCTTTGTCAATCTGTCACCCTGATCATGGGATGTCTGAGGTTACATCCATGTTTTT
This sequence comes from Xyrichtys novacula, assembly GCA_962446985.1. Classification (NCBI taxonomy): domain Eukaryota; kingdom Metazoa; phylum Chordata; class Actinopteri; order Labriformes; family Labridae; genus Xyrichtys; species Xyrichtys novacula. The sequence continues at coordinate 28,672,649 of OY660877.1, forward strand.
CTCATCAGACGAGACATATTTTAATGAGGTAGGAGGCTCAGTGTCTCAGTCCAGAGCTCGTCAATACAGAAATAAAGGAGGATCGGTCTGTGATCACCTCGTTTATGAACGATCTGTCTTTGGCGGCAGAAATGTAAAAGCTGACATAGATGTCTTATTCAGGGATTTTAGGTGGGCGGTGCTACACACACTGATATCTGTTGATTGGTCGGACCCATATTACCCCTCCCCCGACCATGTAAGGGTGCTTTTTAGGGATGTACTTTTTATTTTTGTCGTAAACACATCAGTTTTCATTGTTAAAGTTAAAGTGCTTCAAACTGCAGTTCCCAGAGTGTCCACTTGGGCTGGCTGCAAAAGCACTGAAAACCACATACACACTCATTCAAAAAGAGGCAGTTTTAGAGGAAAAATTAACATGTCTACAGCCTGGTTCAAATATGGTCGTACCCCCGATTTCCACCGCATCTGGAACAGTTAAAAAAAGGCCGTATCCGCGGATAGTAGCCGATCGTAACTATTCAAGTTAACGTGTCAATTTAACTTCTTTCTGTTCCTCTGCGGATCGCCGGACTTCACAACAGAGTTCTATTTTTTCCAGTTTGGTGTACATCGAAAATTGGAGCCGTTCCAGTTGCAGTGGAAATCCCGGGTTAGATTTTTTTAGGGTAAGGGGCGTGGCTTCCTTGACCTACAGGTGGAAACTCACTTTGGCTGTTAGCGAGGAGGCTAAAAGCCCCTCCCATTCCACCTCTTTACCGCCTGGTAGGTCGACAGAAAGTGAGATTGAGTCAGCAATTCCAATATGGCGACTTCAAAATGTCTTTTTGTTTTATACGGTCTAAGATGGAAACACAAACAGGATCAGGGTTTATCATATCTGGTGGAAACACGCCATCATAGACGTATCAGCTGGAGATGTTTAAGCTAAAGGATTGGTCAAAGTTCAGGAATATCAAACACTTGAGTTGCTTCACATCGAGCAGCTAAATTTGGGTCCACAGTGAAAACATGAGAGTGATGAGAGCATATTAGAGAGTCTTTGTGCTTCTCTCTGTTCATACTCACACACATGTGGTGCAGAGACAGCAGTGTAAACGATCGGTCCCGGGAGGGGAGCTCCGGTGGCGCTGCAGCCCACTCACGGAGCACAGAGGTTGGGGAAGGCTGCCCTGACCTTACCCTCCCTGTGGATCTGATTTCTGGAGCTGAATTCAGGAAGCAGTGATGACAGCCACCCGCGCAGAAACCATCTCTCTCCTTCTCTTTTAGACTCAACAGTGAATCTGTTCGAGGAAATCAAGAGTTTCCAGGAGTTCAGTCTGTCCTCTGTAATCAGCCTCCAACCGCAGGTGTACTTTTTCACTCTCAGGGAAATTAAAGGATGATTTTCACCGTCTCGATTGAAGGTTGAGGTTTGCACTCGTCTTTCAGTCCTTATTTCAGTCACTCCTGTCTAGACCTGTTTTAAACCTGCTCCACATTATCCACGATCCTCAGTTGCAGCACAAAGAAGCACTCTGCAGATCCTTTAAAAATGGACAGACTGAAAATCTACAGATTAATTAACACTTGCTCCGTTTCTGTATTGTGTTCTGACATGTCTTCCTCCTGAGACGTCCTCCTCTTGCTCACTTGCATGTCCAATTAAAGGTCTCTCACTTAAAACCCACATTGTGTCGTTAAAAGACAAGTAATCCTCGACAAAAGGAAGCTTATGCATTTTTAGCAGGTATTTCCTTCTATTAACATTTAATGCCATATGTACCACATCCAGATTTTGCAGTCTAATCCCTCTAAAAACAGTAGATTTGGCTGTCACCAACACTAATCCACACTCATTTATCCCCGTCATGTTCCCGTTTGTGTCACTGCTGCTCTGAAAAACACATGTTGGTCTTAACTAACCCTTGTATCCTGTCACATTTTGTGGATTTTCACGCTCCGTGGACCCTGAAAACCCAGCGACCGAACAATCACAGAGGAAAGTACGACAAGAGGTATTTATATTCTCGTAGTTAGTTGATGCTTTAGTGCGTACAGGCAGATTTGCTCCTGCAGAACAGATCTGAATCATGGAGTATGCATTTGCAAATTAAAGTGGTTTGTTTTCATGTACGGGGGGCAGCAGAGGGGTGGAGTCGGCCATTTGTAGGCGACGCAGATCAATTCAAAACATGAAAATCACCAAAAGTGTTTTTTTAAATTGATCTGCACGTTCAAAACAAATCTGAAATCATTGTTGGTGATCTCCTCGTTCTACACGGCAGACTCCACATATCTGACGCTGACGACGCTGAAACAAAGCAAGTGTTTGCAAATGAAGGTCATGATCCAAACTTGAGGTCATCATGGACCTCATACTCCATGAAAATCTCACTGACCAGTCACTACTTGACTTGATTTCCTGTTCATGATAAAAGAAAAACTAAAATAGCTCTTTGTTTGGCAGTTATTTTTTTTCTTTAATTAGCAAAATAAAGTGTAGTTGTATTGCCTAAACTGAGTCTTTAGTGATGCTATAATTAGCTGCACAAACAGTCCAAGGAGGACGGGAATTCACCGAGCTGCAGAGAGAGAAATATAATCATGAGAGCGCTGTGGTCTGACTGAAGCTGCCTGCTGCTTCTTCTGATTGGTTGTGATGGCAGTGGTCATTTGAGATGCGTTTAAGGACACTTATTCCAATTAAGACTAGACAACTGAAGTGCATGTAAACACCACGAGGTCTCCTCCCGGTGGGTCACGTCTGGAACACCTCTAACGGGAGGCGTCCTAACCAGATGCCCGAGCCACCTCAGCTGACTCCTCTTGACGTGGAGGACCGCTTACCGCTCAGCTCTTTCTTCACCACGACTGATCAGTTAAGCGTCCGCATCACTGCTGATGCCGCTCCGATCCGCCTGTCGATCTCCTGCTCCATCCTACCCTCACTCGTGAACAAGATCCCGAGATACTTGAACTCCAGATCGGAGGGGCAGGACCTCCCCTCCGATCTGGAGAAGGAAATCTACCTTTTTCCGACTGAGGACCATGGCCTCGGACTTGGAGGTGCTGATTCGCATCCCAGCCGCTTCACACTCAGGCGCAAACCGCCCCAGCAAGAGCTGAAGGTCACTGCTCGACGACGCTAGAAGCGTTCATCTCATCTGCAGAAAAACTAGCACGACCATCATGTCGGACAAAAACAACGCTGTACGATGCTCCATCTTCTTGTTTCTCCAAAGTGCCCAGCAGCAGTTGTAGACACTTCTGACGTCTGACACGGACCTGCTGTTGATGAAGGTCGTCCCTGAAAAAGTCCTTGTCTTGATGGCAGCAAATGTTGCTCCTCAACCTGGAGATATTGTTTAAAACTGAGGATGCAGCATCTATGATTTCCAGCTCTTCGTTGAAAGGACAACTGGACTTACTTAGGAGTCCAAGTCCAATTAAGCTGTGCATGTAAACGCACTGGCTGATATTGAGATCTGACGTTTTTTATTGGTTAAGAATATATTCCACTATCACCACAGATGATATGATATGACTCAGCCCTAATCAAATATCTCATACCAGAGCGTGATTCCGCAGTGAGACGCCTTTCTCTGTCAGCTCTTATTCAATGATTAACATCACAGCGGACAGAAAAGAGAGAGAGGTCTTGATCTAGAGACGGGCTCCTCCCTTGGGGCCCCTGACTTATGTCTCGACCGGCCACTTGAAATACAGCGCCGCTCCACTGAGGTCACCGCTCCACACACACATCGCTCTATCACTTCAAACAGCCCGGACACACTAGTAATGGCAGAAAGGGCCTTTTAAAGTGGCACACTTAAGCCCAGCACATCCCCCCAATACCCATAATGCCTTATTTATGGCCCCCTGGCTCGCAATAAAACCAGCCTGTGTCAGCAGCCGGCTGCAGGACCTCCAGGGATTAATTCAGTCCATGCCCGAGCGTCGTCTGCACCCTGGTCTGCCTCCTCTCCTCATTCCTCTGTAGCCTCCAGGTTCACTCTTTTTTACCGCATCAGGACATAAACTTGTGCAGCTCTGGAGATGTTCTCAGTGGAGAGATAAAGAGGTGTTTAAAGTGGAGCTAACTTAGTTAAGACACGTCCATACTCTGGATTTCTCTGCCTGCAAACCTCCCTGTACTCTCTCTCTTCATCTGTGGACCCTTATCTGTCTGAAGTGTTTTCTGAAGGCCCTCATCGGACCCTCCCTCTGCCTTTTGTGATTTCCCTCAGTCTTATCACTTCTCCTCCTCACTGTCTGCCCTAATCTATAAATATTTTCACTCCTCCTTTCATCCATCCCTTGACTTGTCACTATCTCCATAACCCTCCCTGCAGCAGCAGCAGCAGCAGCTCCTCCGTCTTCTCTGAGAACTGATCACTCTTATAAATTCATTGAGAAACTCTCTCTATCTCTGCAGCTTCTCTGCTTTGATTTCATTCCAGAGAGGAGATGTCCATCAACGCAAAAACTTCCTTTAGACGCCGCTCTTTAAACTTTAGGAGAGCAGTGCATTATGGGTGATCCTATCACTAAAGCATGAACATTAATGAGAGCTCATAAAAGCATTTAAGAGACACATTCTGGTCTCTCTGCTGTCTGCCTTGTGTCTGTGTATTTAATCTAACCAGAATAGAGACAGGTGATAAATTAAATAGAATAAATTGTGGTTAAAACATGATCAGTCTCTTTTCATATTAGTTTCAATTAAGTTTAATTTAAAGGCTTTTCTAGTCTTTATTATTTAACAGTTTGAGTTAGTGCTGCTGGATTGAAGCGCTCTTCTTTTTCTACTTATTTCCAGATGTTTCCAGATCTTAATTCTGTGCCAGTAACTAATTTAAGTCTTTACTCAGACAGAAACATAACTTACTCTCCTTCAACTAGTGACAATACTCAGAGTTAACCAGTGATTAGCCATTTTAAAGGAGGATACCAAATGTCTCAGTTTTTCTCTCAGTCTGTCCGGAGAAAACGACGTGGAGCTGAGAAGACAAAACATCAGAGACTATCGAACTACAACTTTATCACCACTTTACTCTCATAACATGATAAATTTATCCACTTAATTCTATGACTTTAATCTTGTAATATTATGACTTTACTAGATCTAGATCTTTACTAGATCTGATCTAGATTAATTTACAGCGTTGTTTATAATATAACTTAACTACGACTTTGTCCTCAACAGAAATGACTTTAATGTGACCCTAATACTCGGTCATATGAGAAAAAATGAAAATAAAACATCAGCTTTTTTTAACATTACTTCACCAATATCAGTTTGTGTTACTAAAACAGTTAAAACAGAACTGAGCTATAATCTGTGCTAATTAGTCCATGTTCAGACTGCAGCTCAATTCTGATTTTTTAACCATCTGTGACTCATATCTGATTTTTTCATTTAAGTGTGAACAGGTCAATTCTGATTTCTTCTAATCCGACCCAGGCCTCTTTTGTTTGTGGATATTAAATCAGGTATGTATCCGATGTGACTGCAGTGTGGACGCTCAGGTCGCGATCATCTGACTTATACGTCATCAATATGTGACAAACGTCACCATTGTTCGACAACACAAACAGGCGAGGAAAGCAATTGGTGCTTTGTGCGCCTGCGGGTCACTTCACGGACGCATTCCGTTCACATTAGATGCCGCATTCGTTGTTGTAATGTGAACGACCGTATAAAAAGATCGGATTTAACAAAAAATCTGAATTGTGCATCAGAACCTGCAGTGTGAACGTAGACTTAGTGACAGGAGTTGGTGACAAGAGTTCCATTCTAGAATCCCCTTTGATGTTAATGTTCTAGAATCCCCTTTGATGTTAATGTTCTAGAATCCCCTTTGATGTTACTTTTCTCCTCATTCTAGAATCTCCTTGATGTTACTGATGTTCTCATTCTAGAATCCCCTTGATGTTACTTTTGTCCTCATTCTAAAAACCAGCTGACAAACAGTTAAAGGAAAAGACAACAATGACGTCCCACTTCTGTATTAAACTGTCTCCTGGGTTAAAGCTGATTGTTGTATATTTAATACGACACAATACACAAAAGAACTTTATTTATCCTCAGAGGGAAACTCATTTGTTTGAAATCTCAAACATTTTGGATCCATCATCTGTGGAGATATTAATGAGTGTTTTTAGATTTTGTCGTTTATTTGAACATATTTGAGACAGAAATTGAACTAAAAATCAAAATTTAGTCCCAAAAATATAAATATAAATGCAATCAATCATATTTTGATTCTGTCACAGCCTTTATCATATCCTCCTGACGCCCCACAAACTCACCTCCTTTGTTCCTCCCTCCCTCTGTCTCCTCCATCATCCTTCCCTCACACTTGGCCTTTGCCCTCCCCCCTCCTCTCCCCCGTCCTTTCCTCCTTTACCGTCTTCCCTTTTCTCTCAGCCTCATCTCCATCCCTCCGTCTTCTTTCTCGCCGTCGCTTTCAGAGGGCGTTTCCGTCCAGAGATCTTGACAGTGTTCTCCAGACAGAAACCAGTCCCCCCACCCCCACCCCTGAGGGATTTGAACCGTGGTGAACCATGTGACGGTTTCTGCCAAAAAAAAAAGAAAAATCCACAGTGTGACACTCTTTGAGATTTCCATGGGTGCTTTTCTGATGGATGGTACTCATACTTCTTTCATACGGGCGCATGTGTGTCTCCCGGTTGCATCAGATAAAGCAGCAGATCAGCGTAGGTCTTCAAAGACTTTCTCAAACTATCAGCTGAAATTAAAACGTATAAAAGACGTTTACGTTTATTTATCCATGACTCCCCAGACTGTGACAGGTGTCTTTTTTGTGGCGACCACTCTCAGATCTGTGAACAAAAGAAAAATATTCCAAGATGAGGTTTATAAGTTAAAAAAAAGCGAGAAAGTCGTCCTCAAGGTTCTGCAGTTTGCAGGCCTTTATGGTAACAGTTGACTATCAAACTTAAACTGAACGATTGTGTTTTTATCTAAACCATGTAAATGACTGTGTCTGCCCCTTCGATATCTGAGGTATACCAACATTTCTTTAGCACCTAACACTTAAATGTCAAGTTCTAATGTTGGACATCAGTACTTTACATGAGCACAGTTTCAGATTATAAGGTCCCCAGATTATCCCAAAATGGGACAACAGGGGACACTGGACGGCTTTCTCAAAAAGTCCCATGAGAATTCAGAGGGATCGAAATTAAACTAGCTAAATTTGTGACATCACCAGACAGCAAATCTCTCTTAAAGGGCAAATGTGTCAATTAATAGAAAGAGACACAACTTTGTAACTTGGCAACAGTGAAGGAGGGTTCCAAAATGCTGGGTTCTAGAATGGCAGGAAGGGCCTTAAAAGGACGGAGGTGGAAATGACGGTTTTCAAAGACCGAAACCTGAAATACAGGAAGAATTTGTTGATCTAATAATCATAATGATGCCTCATATTTAATGAGTGTTTTCTTTAATTTGGTAGATGTCCCTTTCTTTCAGCCCCCTGAGTCTTTTAACCTCTCTGTGCTGATTTATGCGCTGTTGTCCACCTGTCTTGTTCTCATCTTTGCTGGTTACTGGTCGGCCATAAACCACGAATCGTAGGTTTCATGCTTCCAGAATTAGTAAACAACAGTATTTCAAATAGCTGTTGGTATCAGGAACTATAATTTTAGGTGCAATAAACGAATGCAAATATCGTCACATAAAAATAATGATAAATAACAGTGACTTAAACCAGGAAATGTCATAGAAACGAGAACAAAGGTCTAGGAAACAAAGAGCAGAGGCAGCACATCTGTATGCACATTTACACTCAGCTACAGCGCCGTCACCCTGTCAACCCTTCCAACAGACTGTCTGTGATCTCATCTCCAGTCCACACACACACACACACACACCCTCAGTGGACCTCAGCCCAGTCTGGGTGCAGTCAGCCCTCCATCAGGGGACGGCTGCACCCCCTGCTACCTAGTTAGGAGATGTTTTGACAGTCGGGGAGCTTTGTCTGCCAGGAAGCAGACAGTCGTCTGGGGCGGGGAGGGTCGGGGGATTCTGCAGGCAGCCACTGGAGGGGGATTTACTGTATCACCTGTCCACAGCAGACTGCACTGTGGCCTTTTATTGCTCTATCATAAGACGAGGTTTAGCGGGCTGTGAGAAAATATTTCTTTCTGAGGTCATCCTATAAGTGCGAGGCTGTTATTGCATCTCCTGACTATCATCTGTTAGAGGAGAGAGATGGTGTCAGTGACGCTGTTAAAGAGACAGTGATTTTATAAAAGGAAAGAGTTAATTTTGGGCCCCTAAACTGTCAATCAAACACTGAAGTCAAAAATGTTGGTGTGCAGCCCTCCCAACCTCTAAAAACAATATTTTAACAGTAAATTACTGTAAAAGTTATGAACTGTCTGAGCAAACGATGGTGAAGTAAGCTTTTCCACTTTACCTCTCTTGAATTAATTCCCCCTGACTCACCAAAACCTGCAGAGTTCCCACCTGTGCTCAGCCCCAGCAGTCAGCACAACGCAGAGTTCAGGCTGCTGAGAGGGAGAGGGAGAGGAGGAGGAGGGATGGAGTCGAGTTTAGAGAAGCTGCTGCTCTAATTCTTTGGGTTTTTCATGGAGGGCCTCTCTGACTCAGGGAGGTAGGATAGTCTTTATGGCGGTCTCGTCTGGGTCTGTGGGATCTGTTTCAGTTTAAAAAAAAAAGGAGGTAACCGAGGATTTCCTCTGACATCGCTGAAGGACTCAGGAGGAGTTAAAACAACACAAACATCTGTTTTTTTCCAGGAGAGGTTAACGTCAGGTTCATGTTTGAAGTCAGAGACAGACCCTCCTGAATTTCTGAGGGAAAAACACCCATTTTAGATCTCAACATAAAAAACTGAGCAGATGTAGTTTGCAGTGACACACAGGGGCGTATCCTCTGGTCAACAAAGGGTGGCCATGCCCCACTACCCCCTTAGAAATAAAATCCCTGGCTATGATTGGCTGTTTGCCCTCTCAAAGAAGATTTGTTATGTTGCTGTTGTCCTCATGGGTTGGTCAGGTTAAAGGGGTTGAATCGATAAAACTCCTTTAAAGGGGCACCAGTCGCACACTAAATATTAAATTTTGCCAGAGGCAAGCCCGGCTAGTACCCCAACATCAGCCAGTGACCACTCCAACATCTATTATTTATGTCTGTAAGGATAAAAGCTCATAATATTTTAATATCTATACTCTGTTTTGCCTTTTTTTTAATGTGAAGAAGTTGAAGCTGTCACAATACGCCGATACTGACAATCAACGACTTTAACCGCACTTTTAGGCAAGGCAGGGCATCTTTATTTATATAGTGTATTTCATACCAAGGCAACTCAATGTGCTTTACATGAAAACACGACATTTTTTTTTAAGAAAAGCATAAAAACAAACAAAAAACACAGTTTTAAAAGCTGACAATCTACCAGAAGAACTATACTTCAAAATAAAAGCATAATTTTACAATGCAGGAAACAAAACAACCAATCCTCCCTTGAAAGATTGTGTTTTTAACCTAATTTTTTCTTAATATTTTAATGTTATTTTGACAGTTTACAGCCACAGTATTTTTAAGGGGAAATAGAGGGATATAACATCTGTCCATGACATTTAAGTTTGTCCTTGTTTACGTATCCTCATGACCCAACCTTGAAGCTTCAGGTGGGACATCAGTTAGCTGTTTGACGGTCTCAGAACACACTGACTTTTGTTGAACATGCAACAAATTTAACAATTCAGAATGCCCACGCCAAGTTTTCTGATAAGCCACCACCTCCTGGCCAAAGCACAAACATGAAAAAGTGGGTCAATGGGATGTTTTTCAAAGTAAAAGCCTGATCTGTTTTTATTCTGTGGAGACTCCTCTTGTTTTCACACCATGCTTTTATTCTGAAGTCGTGTCCAGGACTGGTATTTAGAGAAAGAAATGACTAATTATGATAGTTCTTACTCCCTCATTATAATCATATAATCAGCCAAAACATTGACTGATTCAGTGAACGAATCGTTTTAATGAACAGATTCTTAAGATTCAGTCAAAAGAACTGATCTTCCCGTCACTAACCCTGGCAGTTCTTGAGGGCTGATTTTACCAACTGTTGCTCAAACTCTGAAGATCTCCTCTGACCCAGAAACGCTTTGCAAAAGTGCGAGTTGCAACACTGGAGTCTATCCGTCCAGCGTCGACTTTGAGAGACTATTTCTCCATCCACAGTTTGTCTCTGGAGAGGTTTGTGTGAAGCGGATCTAAACATGTGTGAGGGGTGTTATGAAAGTGTTTGAGGACCATTCAGAAACACTCATGAGCTCTCGGTACGGTTGATCTCATTGTGCGCTTTGTTTTGAAGCAAAGTTAAATGACAGTCCCAGAAATAACTCCAGGCTGTGTTCGCTGTGGAAAAAAAAAAACCCACACAGCCTCATTGTGACGATGAAGAACTCTAAGTTGTCGCAGTGATGATGGAGACTCAGAAGCCATCTGTTCATAAAGAGCGTAAGCTGTCAAAGTAAAAGTTAAACTGACGCATGATAAATATTCAGAGTCAGAGAAAAACCCTGTGTTGTTGTATTACGGAGCAGAGAGCGTTGTGTTTTTGGCTGATAAGCCCTGAAATTCATTTATCTGTTACTCCAACACAGACTTCCTGGATCTGATTTTTTTGTCTCGCCAGTCCCCAAAGCAACATCATTCAATTACGAAGCCTATGGCAATTTTTAATGCATGGTGTATTCAGTCCAAACACCCACTTACTGTAAGTCTGCTGTGTTTCTCTCTTTGTTTATCACAGTGTCAGAGAAGAGCTCAAGGTTTCAGCTGGCAGAGAGACAGAGAGAGAGAGACATAGAGACAGAGAGAGAGACAGAGAGAGAGAGAGCTTTGTTTAGCTCTTAAAATGACACCAGCCAGCCTCAACATCAGCAGTATAACCTGAAATCTACGTCTGACTCCAAATGCTTTTTCGCTCACCTCTGGTCTTTGTTAGTATTGTCTGTAAAGTATAGTTAGTACATAATCAAAGCTCATCTACACAGTCCTTCATCCAGGTTTGTTCATGAATAAATAAACACAGGACCCTAGTTTAGCTAATTCATCTATCTAAGCTGACGTAGGGAGTGTGTGTAGATTTTGAATGACTTGGACTTGGTCTCTTGTAAACCAAAGTGGTACTTTAAAGAACCGTTCAGGGGCAGAAAGAGCCGAATGATCTAAGTCACTTAAAAGAGCTGAAATATCCATCATACATGGAGTTGGTTTACCTGAGAAAGAGGACAGATCCAGATCTTGTTCTTACATGGTATGACGGGTCAAAGACGACTTGAGAGAGAGCAGACTTTGATATTTGAAGGAATCCATTGATATCTATGGAAGGAAAGTATTTTGATTGCATCTTTTATTGGACTTGGATGTTTGGGACCCGCTCCCAGACCCCGACGATTGGACTTTATCGATCTCTGAAGGTTTACTTTCGTATCTGGCCTCAAGGCGCTGGTAGCAGGTCCTCTTAGTCGTGTAAGTTGGGGCGGCAGTAGCTCAGGAGGTAGAGCGGTCGGCCAGTAACTGGAAAGTTGGCAGTTCAAGTCCCACCCTATTCCTTGTCTGTCCATTGTGTCCTTGGGCAAGACACTTAACCCACCTTGCTCCCAGTGTGTGTCCTCCGCTGGTGTATGTTTGTGAGTGTTGCGTGGTGGTGGTCAGAGAGACCGTAGGTGCAAACTGGCAGCCACGTTTCCGTCAGTCTGCCCCAGGACAGCTGTGCTGTGACTACCAAGGTGTGTGTGAGCGAATGAATGATGTATCCAATGTAAAGTGCTTTGAGGTCACTGACAAAATACACTATTATTATTGTCCGGGACGGATGGTTCCCATTGGTCAATGTTTGAGACATTGAGTCAATGAGATCGCACTATAGGACCATGATCGCCATAGAAACGAGGTTCATAATAATTACCAATCTCTCTAATCGTCGACCATGACTTTAAGCATGGTTCTGACCCCTTTCTATCACATACTTTAGTCGTCTTTTTAGCAGTTTGAGCTCTAAAAGCTCCTGTTTCACTTTTATTCCACATTGGTAACCTTGGCCGCCCATTGCCTGTTCGTCGGTATTTCTTCTTTAGATCAGTTTTAGGAGGTACCGGTCTCTACAGACCAGGAACAACCCTTAAGAGCTGCAGTTTTGGAACTCTACCTCTGCTCATCTCCCTTCCTCGTATTTACAGGACGCCATAGTCAGTCTTATTCACTGTGCCTGTCAGCGGTCATGACGTTATGGCTCATCGGCGTCGTTGTAATCCGAGAGGAAGTCCCATTTGGTGTTTGACTTTGTACTTTAGCAGAAAATCACATTTGTTTTGGTGGACTGGAAAACAAGTCCCTGCCTCTAAAAGCTACTATATATTGAATATTTTATGAAGCCGGCGTGCAGAGTCCCAGTTTTAATGAATGCTCGCTGAACTAGCGCCACTCTTCAGCTCCACTCCCGAGTGGGACTGATTGGAAAAACAAATCTGCCTCAGCGATCGTGCTCGGGAGGAGGATTTGGTGACTTAGATTGTTTATGGATAAGACCGGGAACATGTCATCGTGCAATAATGTGACAGTTTTACAGATTTTCCTAAAGCTAAAGGAAAGCGTATGGCCCGTTTTTCCAGCATGTGTCCCATCTTGAAATATAATCCTGAGCAGAGACGGTTTGAATGCACATGAGGACGGCTCGTGTTATGAACATGGATCTGCCAGCCGCTGTCGAGCATCCTGCCTGGCATCCAGCACGCACATTACCATGGCAATCATACATCAGACGCTCACTCTTTCTCTCTCAAAATTGCCTGCTGTCACAAGATGCCGCTAGTCTCATTTTCCTGGGATACAGCCCCAGAACAGAGTGAAAGGCCCCCCTGCCTCCTGATGATAATGGATCCTAATTTGACTTAGATTATGATTTATCAGATGGTGCTGATGCTTCCGTCGGGCAGTATTATACAGCTCTCCGAAAATGGGAACCATTATAAGTGAGGCGTCCATCCGTCACCCCCCAGTCGCCGTGACAGAGAAGAAGAGAGAGGGAGCAGCATACGAGCTGGACGATGATGCCTGCCCCAGAAATTAGACCGCTCCAATTCGATTTCCTATTTCACTCTTAATGTCATTCTTCCTCCCCTCCCCTTCGTTTCTTCCCGGTCCGTCCCGGCCTCGCCGAAATCTATCAGCCAGAGGAGCAGATGCACATCAGTCAAGCGCTCACCTTCCTCACCAAACCTGGACCTGAATTCTAATTTAGTCCAGATCCACTTATCTCCTTCAGCTGCGGTCCAAATGACTGTTATCACACATTTCCTTTCTTAGAGTGGACCCTCATTTCCTTTTTTAGCTTTTTTATTTTTTAAGTGATCCATCCTGCTGTCACAGTCGGGAGGAAGTCTGAATATCATCACGTCCAAGACCTTTTATTTCCTGTTGAAGCGGCACGCTAGTCCATGCTACAGTCCAAATAAGAAGAACTACGGTTAAAGCTCGATGAGGTGATTTGATTTTGTGAAGTCAAACTGAAATCATGCTAAATAAAACCTCTCACAGTTGGACTAACGTACCTGGATAATGGAGATAGATTCACCTCAGCTGGAGGTGAATTAGTAAAGGAAACCAGGTCGTAACAAAAACCTCGACAGATGAATAATGGCGATTAAAAAAATACGTAACTTTCCTCAAACAAAAGGAACAGAGCTGTGAAAGAGTTTTCATCGTTCATCCCATCAGCTTCTTTCTCACTCGTTTGCTAAACCTTTATGAAACGTAACCATAGACTGTATATAGAAGAGACGCCATCTGCCTCCTCGCTGGGTTAAACCACCGCGAGAACAGCACCCTCTGGTGACAGGCTGCAGTATAGGTCATAAACCCCGCCTTCACCAGCAAAGCTTATGGAGTTGTGGACAAACTTTAGAAATTTATGACACAGAACATAAATTTTTTTTTCCCCTGTTTGAGCCGAGCGTCATCACAGCGACTCGAATACAATACTATGAATAATACGAACTAATACAACTTTGGTACAACCTTACTATTTTGGATCTGTGAAACGAAGTCTTCGAAGACTTCGAAATCGGTCACATTTTTCATGCACCTCCTTCCAAACAGTGTTGGATTTTTTTAGACATAAGTTTGACGATTTTCTGATTTTTCTTCCAACCTGAAAAATTCAACGTGGTTGTTTTACGCCCTGTTGGACCCGCATAACTGAACCATCTCTGCACCAGTTTATAGTATTTTTTATTATAATACACCTCTACATCTGTCTATTACCCATCAAATACAATTAAAGAGTTTTACTTTGAAACTTAATTAGTCACGTCGGAGCCAATAAGTCTCAGTGCAAACGGTCAAATCCAGCTCCACTCGGTGTTTTCATTAGAAAACTGAAGGTACTTTGCTTGAACAGACATTAGCAGACCATAAATTATTCCTGAACCTGTTAGACTTCCGACTCCAGCCTCTCCTCCTCTGCTGTTGAAACGGAGAATAAATCTGCGGAGGAAACTCTCTGAAGCTCTGCCAGCATGAAAAGACAAGAGCCAGGAAACTTGTGCAAATGAAGTTTCTGATTTCCACTGAACTTTATTCATGAGTGTGAAAAAGTCGGGCTTTGTTATCAATGTTTAGTTGAGCTGAGACCTCATAAAAATGTAAAAAAGGAAGTCGGACTCTTTAATGCCTCCCTAATCCGGGGCTGATAAGACGACGCTCTCACCCCGCCGGTTGAAAATCCTCTCCTCCTCTTCTTTCCCCCCCTCGCACTTTCATCGCACACTCGACGTCCTCAAACTCTGGCGGTAATTTGAACAACCTGTAGGAAAACACGGCTCTTGTGGGTCCACGCAGGTTGGAACTAGTTTTCTCTCCTCCACAGAGTTGTTTAAAGCACCACTACAAGTTAATGGGGCAGAAGAGCCTACTTTACCAGCCGTGTTGACACAGAAAGGAATAATTAGTCGGGTACGATGCTGGCTGTGGTGGAGCCATTAACTCAGAAGACCCTCCATCCCGGTCTTGTTGCTTGGTTACCGTTTCCCCAGGTGGCTGGATGTGCTGAATCATGCTGATCGCCTATGAATCCTAACGACCGGTGGCCTGCGAGCGTCGGTTATGATTGGTGGGATCCTAACGGGACGCTGAAGCTCAGATATATTACAATAAGTGGCTTATCTGACAGAGCAGATCTGTCTGCTGACTGATTGAACGGTGCGGGGTGATAGATGCCGCCTCCTGTTAACCCTGAAGCCAGTGTCAGTGTGGGGAGAGAGCGATGGAGCAAGGTGAGATAGAGACGGAGCAACAGAGAGTGTGTGTGTGTGTGTCTTTGTGTGTGTGTGTTATCTGCCTGAGGTGAATACCGAAAGAGACAGAGACAAGCACGACCTGACAGCCGGAAACGCAACAAGATATCCGTGGAGTATTGAGGAGAAGTTTTAGATTTTATGACCTGAAAGAAAAGACAGAGAAGAAAAAAAAAAGAGAAAGTCATAATATTTGTAAAGTTTCCCTCACGCTTGAATTTCACAAATTCATCATCTTCATTTTACTGCGAGGAGAAACTCCTGGGACGATACAGTTGGATGGAAATGAGGCGATGCAGTCGGACCGATATGTGATGGACTTTAGGACAGTGTGGCTCAAGTTTGATAATTACAACATTGAATAATAAATGTTAAAGCATCGTTCAGTAATGCATCTGTAAACTGTGCACATAATCAGTGCATCACTTTTTTGGCCGATCTTTATAACTGCAGAAATTTTCCAATATCATGTCGACAGTTGAGATGCACCGATCCATTTTTTCCATCCAATCCAATACTGATACCTGGGCTGAGCGTAGCGACCAATATCGAATACGGATCCAATCCAATATCCCTCTAATATTATTTATTAACAAATAACAAAAAGAAGTAAGACTTCCATGTATTAAAAGAAGAATTAATGAAAAGAAAAAAGACTGGATCGGCGTCACTCATCAGATATCCGATCCAGTTAATTTTTCGATATTGGAGTCGATATCGGATTTGTGCATCCCGACAAAAAACAGATGCAGAAGATGGTGTCTGATGATGAAGGATGAGACATTTGGGAAAGTTTCAAACAAGATTGGTTGAGTCTTTGACGGATATTCCAATGAAAAAGGCAGAAAAAATCCCAAATTTCAAAAATACTGATAAAACTGATGTTTTACAGACCATTTACAGACCGTTTAAAGATCTCTGAAGTTGTGCAAAGTCAAGAGATCAGATGTCCAACCTGATGGGACTGACATCTCTGGTCGTGGTTCAGCATGTCCTCAGTCACAACAATGTCCGTTTGTTTTTGACGGCTGTTTCCCTCCCTTCGTATCTCCTCCCTGAGATTAAATCCGCCCTCGTTTTAATCCTGACATGACGTTCAATCTCAGAATACGTTATCAAGAACATATTGAAAGGATCTGCGTTGAAACGGGATTGAAGCTCCTGCTAAACCTCATGTGAAATGCCTCGGCAGATATTACGGCGACATGTTCAGACGTGGTTCAAGCTCACGGTCTCATGGGGATTTGAGTAATGAAACCTAAGTGTCCCATATAGGTAAAAGTAGGGCAGGATTACAGATATCAGCCGCGCAGTCCAATTTATTTAGCGGTAAGCGAGGGGGCCGGCATCGATACGCTGATGTGTGCCAGCATGAAATTGGCCCATGAATTAAACGGGGCCACATTTGCTCCACGCCGCGCCATTATTGCCTCCGGTGGCGCCTCGGCTTGAAATCCAAGAGCAGTAACCCCTCCTCCTTTACACGTGTGAGCGTGCATTAATATCAGTCAAATATTATATTACCATCTCTGACATTTCTGACCAGCACAGCTCCTGGAAAAATAGAGATGCCCCATAAAACTGGAAACCAATTAAATTCAATCCGTTCCGTCGATGGATTCCAGTGTTTACTGTCTGCTCGGCACAAGTGTTGACACCCTGTGGGATTGCAACGGCTCAGGATAAATGCTACTGGAAGAGGATCTGCATAAAGGGGTATTTTTGCACTCGGTAATCACTTTTTAAAGAAGTGGCTTTCTGTTTATTCTAAAACTCTGCAAACTTGGATGAGATGCAGAAAGTTTGTGAAGCCCTGACTTAATCTGGAGACGGAAACTTGAGCAGAGGTGGAGGACACTCGGCTCCTTCGCTCGTCTATTCTTCAGTTTGTGTCGTGCGTTCAGATCTTCTGCTGCAAACACAAACATCCTCATCCTTTACTTTGAATGTCGGCGTTGCTGCGCCCTCTGATCCGGGTCAT
The DNA here is from genome assembly GCA_962446985.1 of Xyrichtys novacula. Lineage (NCBI taxonomy): Eukaryota > Metazoa > Chordata > Actinopteri > Labriformes > Labridae > Xyrichtys > Xyrichtys novacula. The sequence continues at coordinate 28,689,972 of OY660877.1, forward strand.
GACTCCGTCCGGTTCACTCCAGGTCACTAAATGTGTACGCTATAGATCCATCAGCCTCTTAATGGTGTTGTCATTATTAACGGGAAATTCTGCCGGCCTGTTGGAGCCGATGTGTTTGTGTCGTTTATCAACATCCAGTCCGCCTTTCTTCGTACTTCGTCAATCGACACGATGAGGCAAATGTCGGGGAATTGATAATGAGTGACTAAGTGTGGAGATATTGTATCGATCGGCATCTAATTGCTTTGTTGGTACAGATCAATTTGGCTCTGTGCATGTTTCGGGGTTAAGCCGGTGTAATCCAGAGTAAAAGCAGGATCGGGTTAATAAGAGTCCTAAATGGACTCAGACACAACACACACACACACACACACACACACCGTGGCGAGGCCTCTTGGCCTCTTTAATCTCTGCTCTGCATCAGCGGACCCGACCAGGCGGTGAGAAGTCAAGCGTCCGACCTAATCCTTTTTAACCCCAGAGTGTCTGAGGGGCTTCATGGTGGACTCAGACTCAGGTTTTTGGGGGGGTCCCAGCAGATAAAAAACAGCTGTTTTGTTTTTAGTCACTTTCTCCCGTTGATCACAGACGCTCCTGTCTGCTGCTGCTTCCATTTATTTATTTATTTGTTTCTTTGTAATGAAAAGTTCTCTGAATATTTAAACTTCAGAACTTTTCAAAACACTAAAATCTCTGTTGTTCGTACGTTTGATAGAGTCAACAAGTACCAGAGCTCCTGACAGACAAAGTCAGCTGTCATATTTCTGAGCTAAAGCTGACGTGAGCAGAATCAAGAGAGAGAGGAAGGAGAAATCCTTTAAATTGATCGTCTCAACTTTCAGACGTCGTAACTTTCTAAAAAACTTTAACATCTCTACACAAACATGCAGGAGTTTGTGTGTCTCTCCGCTCCGCCCTCCATCACAGCCTCCATTATTCTTCTCTATTATAAACTTTTAACACGTCGACATTTATGAAGTCCTTTTTAGACCATCACAAAGATATGCAGATAGACAGAAAAGTGAACAAAAGCAGTAAAAGCAATAAAACATCCAATACAGAGAAATGAGTAAAAACAGACTCTACTGCACATTTTCTCCAGTTTATTAATTATCATTGACAGAAAATATTCTGTTTAGGTCTATATATTATTATTTTAAAATGACATTTAATTTTCATTCCATCAGTGTTAATAACAGTACATCAGATGTTTAGTTAAGATATTCCTTTATGAGTCCCTCAGGGGGAAATTCTAAATTACAGAAGAAGAAGAAGCTTTTTTATCATTGTACAGAAATACAACACAATTATGTTTGACAGTATTTCTCTTTTTTAAGCAGCTACGTGGTACATTTGTTAAAATGTGTTTCAAAAGAAGAGGAAAAAAGTGGTAAAATATTAGTAAAAAAAAAAAAGTAACCTGAGTAAAGTGCAGTTTAAAAATGTAATTTATATTTACACAAAATACATATAGATACGAAAAGAGAAACAAGATTAAAGGATGAAGAAATTTAGAGTAAAAAAGATAAATATGGCGTTTTTTTAAGCTTTTTTTTCCCCAGTAAAATTTTTTTGCTTAAATATCAAAATTTATAAAAAAAAAAAATTCATGCTGTCAGAACAGCTCTTTTACCTTGTTATTTAAAACCGTCACATTTTAAACATTTGTCGTATTTCTGAAGTTCCTGTGAATAAAATTCGACACACTCAAAGGCCCCTCCCCCTTCTTAAAGGTACAGTGTGTGGGATTTAGTGGCGCTCTGTCTGCAGTGTATATAAGTGTGTTAAAATTAGTGTATGATCACCTGACTGTAAAAAACTAAAGTTTTTGAAAACTTAAGTAAAGTTTTTGACGGCACTTGACAAACGGAGGATCAAACATCACAGGAGCTTTTTGACTTTAGGGGCCACCATCCCTTCACTGTCAAGAGGAATCTGACTGCTACATGTTTCCATGACAACACACTGTATCTTTAAATATAACTTATTTTCTTAATTTATTCTGAAAAATTCGTTAAAGATGGAAAAGTGATAAACAAAATAACCTCTTTGACTCGTTCCTGTACTCGGGTTTTCTCACATTCTCACGTTAAAGGACGTTTGCGTCATATTTGTCCGTCCTAATTTGTCCCTCTAGAGTTTCACTTTGGTGTTTTTGTGTCCCAGTCTTCTCCGCGGCGTTCCCACAGATATCAGGGACTTCGCCGTACACCGGCTCACAGATGGAGCATTAGCCGCTAGCGCCGGTTAGCGAGAGCATCAGTCTGCTAGTCATCTGCGAGCCTTCGATCAATAGACTCGGCTTATCGCGTTCAGGATCTGAGTTCATTTTTCACTCCGGAGAAAGGCCGGACCAGCTGCTGCCTCTTTGTCAGAGGATGTAGGACCCGGTTCAACCATCTGATAAGATTACTGGAACTAAGCGCCGCGGCGTTTACGACGGCGAGGACACACGTTTTTTCCCTGCTCCCTTATTATGACTCTGTGTATCAGTCCATCAGTAAATGTTGATTTAACAGGCTGGCAGGCGAGTCAGCACATCAGTCACGTTGGAGACGGGACTCCCATGACTACCCATGCTTAATTAAATGTTTAATTAAGACCGTGGGTTTTAATTAAAAAGTTGATTATTATGAAATCAGGATTATTGGCAATGAAACAGAGACCGTATCACAGAATACAATCCCTTCATTATTATTATTACTGATGAGAGCGAGGTCTGAACCTCGACTCTCCGGCACGTCTTGGCCGCCGCTGTCGAGAGCGTCCTCCACGCCGGGCTTCGTGACTTTGAAGTGAGAACCAACAGTGTACCCTCAAGGTCACCCCACTTGTAACCACTCGCCAAGAGGACCCTCGTCGCAAAACAGACACAAGATCCACTTGAATCTCTTGAGTGAGTGGGCCCTGGCTCTACGCTGGGCTCTGCAGGCTCAGATGGTCTTTGTGGACCAGCTGGTGGCTGGTCGGGAGGATTTCAGCTGTTGCCCAAAACTATCCAGTAAAAGTCACCAAGTCCTCTAAAAGGGGGTGTCTCTTGGATTTATACGGGTCTACAGTTGGTGGTGGGTCTGAAGGAAGCTCCTCTTGGCATGGGAAGAGCAGTCCGTGTGAATGAGGCCATTCACGTTTAATCCCGGGGATTAGGACTCTGTCCGTCAGCTGCTTCTGCCACTTACTGTGCAGAGCGCCGTGGAGGCCCACCCTCTATCTGCTGGTATGCTTTGATTGGGATCCGTGGAAGGGGTGTCAATGTCATGCAGGATTTTGAAGTGACAGCACAGATCTGACAAATCCTATTAGTTTGGAGCCGGGTCCAATTTGGACCACTTCCTCTGGTGTGCCAAATGATGCAGGACTCCCGGTTGTTTTTTTATCTCTCGGATGTTTCCGTTAAATCTTTGTTTAGCCGTGAGACTTTGTGTCCTCGGATTAAAGTTTGGACATCTTAAATCTGACGGATGTACCCGTCTTTAAAGGGACAGTGAGCGATTTCTGTTCAGAGCAGCTCTGGGTCTTAAGGTTCGTGTTTTAATCTAGAATATTGACGTTGTCCTTAAGTCTTTGCAAAGATGGAGGAAACCTGTGGAGAAGACACAGTCCAGAGGTTACAACAGTCAGGAATAATTAGGGTCCTGATGGGGTACCAGATAGGCTAGAAAACTAGCACCTTGTTTCGTGAAACTGTGCATAGGTGGCGCTATGAAATGTCTCCAAAAAAACAGCAATCAGTGATATTGCTTTAGATATGCACAGCCACATGAAATTTGGTAAACAGATCAGGAGCGGCGTCCTCGTGAGGGCTCCAATGTCAAAATGGAGATCCAACTAAAAATGGCTCCATAGCGCCCCCTACAAAATTTCAAAATGTGACCCTTGCTTCTATGTGTGACCCAAACCTACAATGACATTCATGTTGGACCCAAAGACAAACAAAAAGTGGAGGCGGTCCACAGAGGGGGCAGCGTGACACAGCTCAGGCCCATTGGTGCCCCGGGGTGCGCTTGTTTTACTTTGTTTTGAGAATTTTTTACGGCCATATTTTTTGATTTAGTTTTATTCTTTTATTCTGAAAATGTTTGTTTGTAATTTAATTTTTATGACATTAGAGACAAGACTCCCAAATATTGAACATTGTACAGAAAAAAACTCAGAACATCCTCGAGTTTGGGTCGTCAGAGATCGCCACAAACTGGAGCTGAAAAACATTTAAAGAACAAAAAATGTTTTTAGTTTGGTGGTTTTATGGGAAAGAAGTTGACGAGACTACAGAAAGGCTCTGTTGTTTAATGCACCTACAAACTCTGCAAACCTTTGATCAGGTTTGGGTTTTACACTAAGAGTAGAAGAAGAAACAGACTCAGAGTCTCTCACTATCGCTCTGCAAAGATGGTAAACTCAGAGACAGTTTCAGAGACTCTTCAGTCCTGGTCTTCCTCTGCCTCTCCGTCCATCTTTGGTGTCACCTTTCAGCTCACCTGTTCACCCTGACAAAGATCACGTTGGCATCCTCTCGTCATTAGCGCTCAGAATGACGAATTGAGACACTTTGGTGAAAGACGGGAACTAATTAAAATCAAACCTTTTTCCCGTCTCATGAGAACAGAGTTTATCCACGCCACCACCACCACCACCCCCACCCTCTTCTCCAGGCTTTAGACAGCTTTTCAGGAGGCACGCCCGACCATGAAAGGCGAGGTGCATCTCAGCGTAAACAGTGTTTGCCAGCAGCCCCGTCAGCACGCCGCGGTCCTGTTATTGAGTCTCCACTCAACAAAAGCCACAGAGCGACCTTTCAGCCCCGTACAGCGGTGCCAGATATTGAGTGGGTCCGTCCGGGGAATGGAGCTCATCTCTGCGGCCCGTATAGCTGGACTGCAGTGTTGCTCTTCCCTTGATTGATCTTCAGTGTTTTGTCAGAGTAAAGGATGGCGGATCTTTGAGGCTTTTATTCGAGTTTCTCCTCTCTGAGTCTCTGGAGCACGGCGGACGTGACGCCTCAGATCTGTATTCAGACTCTCTCTGCTGTTACCTTCAATCAGATGCATACGCGCCGTCCTGTTGAAGCTGAAATTTGGGCCGTGACCTTCGCCTCTGGGGTCAAACATGTACCAGCTCTCAGGTCAAGCGCCTTCTGAAGAGGCCGAGCGTCTGTGTTACATATCAGGGAGATTAGCGGGATCACATATGACAGCTTCCTGGTCTTTAACAAGGCTGAGCGGCTCTGGCTTTTCCATTGTGAGTGTCTGGAGCTGATAAGTGGACCTGTTGGCAGTGCTGCTGTGTTTTAGTTTACATCATTATGAAGCGACTGCCTGATTGTTTTGTGATGGATGAGATGATTTCAGGCATTTATACGGATGATGAAGTCATGCTTTAACCTCATAAAGAGACTTTTCTTTTTAAACGGTCGGACTGAGGAGGTTTTTGTAGTACGTCCATAAAAACAACTCTGAATCACGTCGCAAACATGACAGCGTACCTGAGCGAGAGAAAGAAGCGAACAAACCCTGAATCCGTCTGTAAAGGTGTGACCTTTCAGGCGCAGAGATAAGGCGGCCCTCAGGAATTTCCTGGCTTAGCTAAGAAGTTGAAAAGTCAGGCGCTAAGTCGGAGCTCCCCACTGATTCCTTTATTCTCACACACAGCGAGGGAGGCATTAAGTGTTAATTAATTTCCTCCATAGGACGCCACATATATATTTAACACTTACCCGCCTCGTCCTGATTTATGAGCTCAGGGACCGGCAGGAACGCCCAAAAAAGGAAGAAGAAGAAGAAGCAGTTAAAGCGCTCTAACACACGTAGTAGTATTCAGTATTCATCATCTGTATTTCCCTGTCTTATAAATGTCCATATGTTTACGTGGTAAGTTTGTTCGTCATGTCGTTTGATGGAGCTGTGTGATTGCTGCCAAATTGATCATTATATTGATCTGATGTTTGTTTATGAACTGTTTTTATTTTATTTTGTTATATTTTATTTTTTTGCCGGGTGGTTGCTAAGAAAGTCAGATCATAAAATATTAAATCCTCAAAAATACAGGAAAATCCTGTTTTTTGAAAATGTCATGAATGAAAGAATTTTTAAGAAAGGCCTTTTTTATTTTTCTATTTCTTATTTATCTTTATTATATTTATTTTTTAATTTTTTAATTTATTTTTGCCAGGTGGTTAGTAAGAAAGCCAGATCATAAAATGTCAAATCCTCAAAAATACAGTAAAATCAGTTTTTTTTTTAAATGCCTTGAATGAAAGAATTTTTAAGAAAAGCTTTTTTCATTTATTTATTTTTTTGATTCTAAGTCTAATATTTGAATTTTTTTGATGAAAAGAAAATCCAAATTTTTTATGTATTTTCTTTGACCAACACTTTAATATCTGCTCGAATCGCTGACTCGACTTTACTTTGAAAGTGTTAACTCACATTTTTCCTTCAACCTGGTACTCCCTGATACTTTTTATTAAGTCTTATCCAAAAGGCAAAAACATCTATATCAATGAGTTGAATAACCCTGGAAATTCTGGCAATAACTGGTTCAGATTCAGACTCAAATTTCTTCGGTATGTTTTAATAATTGAAATATCTCAAATTTCCAAATAGAGCAAATATCTGTGGGTTATATTTCCAACATTAAAAGTAATAGAAAATGTAAATTATCATCCTTTATATGAACCTCAGAGTGCTGCAGATGAAAAAATAAGGTTATAAAACAAGTTGAAGAGAAGTACCATAGAGGTGATTAGCATTTCAAAGGTGTGTGTGGAGGAACCTCCTCACAGACGGTTTGTAAAGATCCTGTGTCATCAGGTCAGGGACATGTTATAACCTGCAGAGAACATGGTAACAGACATCTCCGAACAGATTCATATTTAATCTGAGACGTCGTCATAGTTTCAGTCCGTCGGTGAGTTTGTTCAGCGGTCCACGAGGACGCCGCTCTCCAGGCAGCGTTGTTGTGTTTGATGTGAGCGCGGCAGGACTGCAGCAGACAAAAGCAGCACCAGTTGAATGATACGAGGCCTGGGGGGGTGGAGGAGGGTGGTGTGTATGTGTGGTTGTAGCGCTCACCGTTCATCACTAGTCTTTGTTCATTGTTATGAATAATACATCAGAGGCACATTAGTTTGATTCATACTGCGGCTGGTTTGGCTGGGAGGCCTCCTCTCGGCTCTGCCCTCACTTATCACGGTTTTATGTTCTATCTGGGTTGAACTTTCAGAGAGTGTCAACACGGTATTTGATCAGCTCACGGACAAACCCCGCCGGAGTTTAAATAACTCCATCCCGCACGCCGTTACCGCCGCCCTGCGCTGATGGAACCAGGTCACTCGTTCACAGCGGACCAGCGATCGAGTTGTGAGAAAGAATCAGGGGGGATGGTGGATTTTATTGTTTGGGACAGATATTTTGTTCTGATGAGTTACTACAGCACAAAGATCATTATAATATTATATAATCCCTCAGATTGAGCCGTCCATGTCGCTTGGCCATGATACCCCGGAGTATTTTACTAAATACTTAAATTAAATTAATAAAATCGTATCGTTTCAATTAAATTCAGATATAATGCAGATAAATACTTCAGATCATTACAAATGGGGCCCAGTCAAGGTGAAAGTCAAAAGCATTGGTGCTACTGTAGATGCCAACAGACTACCAGCAAACACAATGTTTGCAGGACTTCTACAACGAGGATAAAGTGACATAGTCCAGGACCCGAGGGAGGACAGTTTAGCGATGGCGCTACAACACGCTACAGCAGGTCCGTTTGACCAGAAACACTTCTATTACAGACACTTGTCTTACTTTGTTAAAGCGGTTTACCTGTCCAGCAGAAAGGTTACAGGGTCACCAAGATCCCCAAGCGTCCCCCATCGTTTATGTTGACCCGGCTTTTCAGCTCTTGTCCGGTCTACCTCCGTTTTAAGCGCCCGTTATTCCTCCAGAGTCTCCGGTATTTACTTTGTTTTCTTGCTTGTGTCGGCAGTCGTGGCCAAAGGAGGATTCAGACAATTTTCCGAACTTTCTGGTTGGTTTCTACTGTCCGATATTGTAGCACGCTAACTTTGTTTGGGCTCCTGAACGACACGGGGGAGCAGCATTTTCTTGTTGACTGTTTTCTTGTTGACTGTTTTCTTGCTGACTGTTTTCTTGTTGACTGTTTTGGTGTTGACTGTTTATGGTTGACTGTTTTGATGTTGACTGTTTTCTTGCTGACTGTTTTCTTGTTGACTGTTTTCTTGCTGACTGTTTATGGTTGACTGTTTTGATGTTGACTGTTTTCTTGCTGACTGTTTTCTTGCTGACTGTTTTCTTGCTGACTGTTTTCTTGTTGACTGTTTTCTTGTTGACTGTTTATGGTTGACTGTTTTGATGTTGACTGTTTTCTTGTTGACTGTTTTCTTGCTGACTGTTTTCTTGCTGACTGTTTTCTTGTTGACTGTTTTGGTGTTGACTGTTTATGGTTGACTGTTTTGATGTTGACTGTTTTCTTGCTGACTGTTTTCTTGTTGACTGTTTTCTTGCTGACTGTTTATGGTTGACTGTTTTGATGTTGACTGTTTTCTTGCTGACTGTTTTCTTGTTGACTGTTTTCTTGCTGACTGTTTTCTTGCTGACTGTTTTCTTGTTGACTGTTTTCTTGTTGACTGTTTATGGTTGACTGTTTTGATGTTGACTGTTTTCTTGTTGACTGTTTTCTTGCTGACTGTTTTCTTGCTGACTGTTTTCTTGTTGACTGTTTTGGTGTTGACTGTTTATGGTTGACTGTTTTGATGTTGACTGTTTTCTTGCTGACTGTTTACTTGTTGACTGTTTTCTTGCTGACTGTTTTCTTGTTGACTGTTTTCTTGTTGACTGTTTTCTTGCTGACTGTTTACTTGATGACTGTTTTCTTGCTGACTGTTTTCTTGCTGACTGTTTATGTTTGAGTGTTTTCTTGCTTGTGTCGGCAGTCGTGGCCAAAGGAGGATTCAGACAATTTTCCGAACTTTCTGGTTGGTTTCTACTGTCCGATATTGTAGCACGCTAACTTTGTTTGGGCTCCTGAACGACACGGGGGAGCAGCGTCTGCCTCACAACCAATCAGGTTAGAGGAGGTGGAGAACGGCTTTGTTTACAGTCAGAAAGAGCGGACCGCTCAAAAATGTTCAAATGTTGACGACACAGACATAAGAGAACACAGAGATATTTTACACGTGGAAATCATGCGCTCTGTTTCCTGTGTGTAACCATGGTTACGCTATCCAACAGAGAAGGGAGAAGGAAAAGCAGTGCTGTATGGTGGGAAATTAGCGACGCTGGCAGGAAGGGAAATTTGGTGTGTCGGTTGGCGTGTCCATGCGCTTCGAAGGACGCTCCTTCATTCCCGCTAAACGTTGACATTGCAGTAAAATTTCTAATGTTAAAAAAGTTGTAATATTTCCATATTCACTGACAAAAATGGCTCAAGAGATGGAAAGTTGGGATGACCGTTTTAGAGGGGTGATGATTTGACCATTTTCATGCCATCCCCCCTCGACTCGAGTACTGCAGAGAACCCCTCACACTCATCACTGCTCTCTCTCTCTCTCTCCTCAGTAACCGGCTAACCCCGAGCAACCACGACCGGATACAGAGGCTGAGGCAGGAGTTCCAGCAGTCCCAGAACGTCCCAGAAGACCCGGACGACCGCAGGAGGACGTACAGCTTCGAGCAGCCGTGGGTGAGTGTCTGAAATGGCGGGAAGCGGTGGCACAAATGGGCCGGAGAAGACGGCTAGACTGTCAGACTGTTAAATGTCCAGAATCGACCTCTATCAGACCGAGACTGTGGACGTGTGTCCTCCAATGCTAGCCTGAGGAGACAGCTAACAGCGTTAGCTTCCTAGGCTAACTGGAGCATGGTATTAACCTCACTACTACCCGCCATGAACGCCACTGATGATGTCATTCTGTCCCCACCTTAGGATTACCATTAACCTCCATGGGCCTTCCTGGCTACGTGTGCTAATGCTAACAACCCCTCACCCTCTAATTCAACCACCTGCATGCAGGAGTTTGCATCATCACTAACCCCACCCACCTGTCACAACCTCCTCTACTCATCCGTCGTCCTGTCTGTCACTCATCCACACGGACCCGCCCACACCTCCTCCTCCTCCTCCTCCCCGCGGACGTCACTGTGTCTGCGGGTCACGTTTGTTTGAACTGTGCCTTTTTTTTTACGACGGTGTTCGAGCTTCACAGACTCAGAGGTCGTGAGTTCACCTGAAGAGGAGTAATAAGCGAACAAATCTGAATGCCTTCACAGTTTTTTTTCTCCTGCTGGTGATGAAATGGTTTGTCATGTTTGTCGTATTTATTCCAGTCCTCCCTCCCTCGCCTGTCTGCGTTCTTGCACTGCAGCTCAAGTGTACTTGGTTTTACAGATGATAAGACTCTGCGAACAGGAGGCTGAAGCTCATTTTACATTTTTGAAGATGACGTTTTAGTACTTTTTTGTAAATTTTAGCATCTCTGTGTTTTGTGTGTCGTATTTTATCAGGATGAATTTTCAACACATTTCTCTGCCGAGTTTGAGGCAACACCCATTTTTGTCGATTTCATTTGGGACGTCCTGATCCGCCTCATTGTACCAATCCGCCAGTACAGAGTCCTGATCTGTGTTTTATCTTAAAGGGATATTCTGGCATAAAATTAAGTTATGATCAAACACACTGTAACACCGAGTTAGACCCCCCCTCCAGAGATGAATGTTGTCGACCGCTTACTTCTCTAGTTATACCAACTTTAGTAATGACCGCAGGATAGTAATACAGAGAGCCACGCCCCCAACCAAAACGCCACTCTATAGCCACAAATAATGCTCAGAACAGCACCTAACTTCATCAACAGGACATATAGGGTCACAGACATAGTACTAGACACCAAACATCTTTTTAACTTTGACTCATTTCTTTAGCAAAGAGACTAAACACAACTCACCTCGACCAGTCTATTAGCGGAGTTTCGCAGCTCGAGGAAGAACATTTCTGATCATTTCCTTGAAGTAATAATCACCATATTAATCATTTTCTCTGCAGACGTGGTAGTTCTTCTGTCTTAGCGTCTCGGTCTGATTGTATTTCCATGAAGAAATGATCATAAATGTTCTTCCTTGAGCTGTGAAACTCCGCTAATAGACTGGTCGAGGTGAGTTGTGTTTAGTCTCTTTGCTAAAGAAATGAGTCAAAGTTAAAAAGATGTTTGGTGTCTAATACTATGTCTGTGACCCTATATGTCCTGTTGATGAAGTTAGGTGCTGTTCTGAGCATTATTTGTGGCTATAGAGTGGCGTTTTGGTTGAGGGCGTGGCTCTCTGTATTACTATCCTGCGGTCGTTACTAAAGTTGGTATAACTAGAGAAGTAAGCGGTCGACAACATTCATCTCTGGAGGGGGGGTCTAACTCGGTGTAACGGTGGGTTTGACCATGACCTGATTTTATGCAGGAATATCCCTTTCAGTATGTTTACAAAAATAATCTCATTATGTATCCCAAAGTTTGCTGTACATCTCTGGTGAGGTGGCGTCTAAACACAACAGTACGTCAACAAGCACAGCCACGGTTCAAGCTCGATCAGGCGGTTTAACTGGACCAGCACAAGAACGGGAGTTTTAGAGTCCAGTTTCAGTGGTTCTCATGCAATAAGTAGACTAAATGTGGTTCTGAAAGATCCAGAGCTCGACGAGAACCTGCGTCTCTCACAAAGCTGGGTTAGAAGTCCAAAGTGGCGAATTTACCACCGTCTCTGAGACCTTGGTGGCTTTTGCGCTGTCTCCAGAAAATGTGTGTTTAGAGTTTGACGCTATGCTGCAGCAGCCTGAACTGCAACTATTCAAACGTCGCTCTACATTAGCGTAACAATCACAACCGTCAATCAAACTGTTTCCACTGTTAATATGCTAAGGTATTTTTTTGCGTTTTTCATCCTGAGTTCAGTTTACGATGCTGCTGTAAATAATCGTGTTAAAATGATCGTCTCGAATCACTTAAAAGTGCTCTGGTATCTCCAATCCGAGAGCTGAGATCAGGATCAGGACGTCCAAAGATTTCCCACATATTCAGTCGGATCATGTTTTAAAACAAACACATCACGGTCACAGTACACGCTCCACTGATTTATATGTTACACAAATGTGTGTTGCCCCAAACTCGACTCTTGGTTTGTTGTAAATCATACAGCAAATTAAACGACTCGTCCTTGTGGACTGTTTTTCTACACAAGGTCATTTTTGCACACACACACACACACACACAAGCACACACACACAGCTGTGTTTTTGTACATTCCTGTATGAACTCTTTTTACGACTGTTTCTACTCTTTCCCACTGTAGTTTTCGGTGTGCAATGGGAGAATTTAATCCTGTGATTTTGAAATGAACCGATAAAAAGAGAGAGAGCTCATGAACCAAATCATCTGTGCTCTTTTTTTAGGTAATAAATCCAATAAAATGTACAGCGCTGTTTTGCATTCAAATATAAACAGGACATGTGTGTTTAATGGGTTCTGGCGTTGCACGGCAGGATTGCAGGACAGTGTGGGAAAAGAGGGAGCAGGTCACCTCTGCCTTTGTCTCCAAACAGCCGAGCGTGCGCTCAATTATCGAGCTCGACAATAATACAGCAGTAGGATTGTTTAGACCAACAGCAGCACATTAAATGTTGTCACAAGTGTTATTTTCCCATGAAACCTCAGGTCTACGCAGCATACTCTGAAATAAGGATTTCCCCTCACTCTTTTACAGATTCTTAACCAAAAGAGTTTATGTGTAAAAATTCAGTAAAATTATAAAATTTACCTTTTTAGCTCAAAGATTGGCAACTTCACCTTTTCTATGCATTAGATTTAGCAGCAAAAAAAACTAAAAAAAAACAGGCGATAATAAAAGTCTTATCAATTTTTTTTTAAATATTAAAAAAAAGAAAAAAATATATATTAAAAAAGGATATTAAAAAAGAAAAAAGTACTATTTAAAAAAAAATTAAAAAAAGAAAAAAAATATTTAAAAAACTTGTTAAAAAGGAATATTAAAAAAAGAAAAAATCCTATTATCAAAAATATATTTATAAAAAATTATTCAAAAAAAGAAAAACTATTTTAAAAATATATTTAAAAAGATTATAAAAAAAAGAAAAAGAAATAGGCGTATTATGAGACACACATACATATATATATATATGTGTGTCCAAATTTTGGGACTGGGGTGTCCGGACTGACAAACATAGGGGTGGCTGGTGTATTTGTACACACATGTAGATGAATATTCACAACCATCTTGTTGTCACAGTTTACTTTAAAAACGTTAATTTAAGTAACGTATAACGTAAAGATGATGTGCGACATATTATATGAAGAAATGTTGCAATGCAGCCCTAATAGTTAATTTCGCCAGGGCTGTGTGCATTAAATTAACTAAACAAACAAACATCACCACCTTCTGATCCAGGGCGGCGAAAATTGCCGCCGTTCCAGATCGGAGCCGTTCCGGATGTGGTGAAAATTGGGGGTTAGTTAGCTTTGGATATCAAGAACCAGCTCAAAATGTCTGAGATTAAATCTGTGACCAGAACCGATAAAAAATATAATGCTAAAAATCTTGACTCTTTTCCAATCCGAGTTTTAACGGTTTCAATCTTCTGACACTCTCAGCCTGAGGAACCCTCCGATGGTCTCTCGAACGCCCCTCTCTCTTCCGAGGGTGCGGCTCACGCTCAGGTCTGCTGTAGTAATTGCCTGTTATTAGACTCATACCCAGGCCATAGTGCCGGGCCATATGGAAAACAGGAGAATGTGTCTTTGAAATTCAATTACCTCCTCCATGCATATATTACAGTTTGTTGCTTCATCTGAGTGATGTGCTGCGAACCTCAAGGAGCCAGTGTCCTTTTTCTTAATTCACCTACAGCTGCCCCACTTCCTGCCTCTGCCAGGAGAGCGCCGCGGATCACAGATTCACATTTACACGGCAGAAAAATGGATGTGTGATTCAAGAGCGTATCGAATAGATGAAATAGACTCAAAGTAGGTGAAAAAATTCTATATATAAAGCAGGAGGGGCTCGATGAATCATTCAGTTCCACACGAACGAGGAAATGAACCATTTTGATCTGAATTTAAAGTCTTTTGTCGAGTAAATTATCTGCTCGGTCCATACACTCAAAGATTAAATTTAGCTGCCTTTATTATCTTGACTTATTTCGACCAATCGGCATCCCCCAAAACCTCCAACAGGAGACGGTTTTAAGTCCTGCAGGTGTGATCGTCATTTTATTAAGAAAACTCGAACAATCCCAGTTAGATAACCACTTGGTCGTCCTGTTTTGACCCCATTAAAAGATACCCCCGTCGAAGCGGGCCTCTATCCAACCAGCAGTTTATAACCTGCATGCTGATTGGCCCAATTATCCGTCTTCAACCCAAGCTGTTTCCCAAACCGTCCCTATTTAGCCACACGACTTCCATCGATCCATCTTCTTTGCCATGGGAGACCTCCTCCTCTCTTTCTTCTTCACAATAGTTTGGGGAGCAGGGAGGCATTGTGGGTAGCACGCTCTAATTCCATCAGGATGACTGATGCCCGCTCTCCCGGCAGCAGCGCGCCGGCTTTATTGCACTCATTTATACCACTGTGGGAAAAGAGGAGTTCTCGATGCTCGGGGTTTAAAAAGGGGCATAATATTGCCTCTTGTATTTTACAGTAACATTTTAATACCTCTATTATCTGGATTTCTTCAGGGCATCCCACTCTCTGCTCGACAATCGGCACGTGGACGAGCCTCCCGAAGAAGAATATTCAGTGTGTTTAAACCTCTGAAGGGATTTTTCTCCTCCTGTGGAAAGTATTGTGATTTACCCGTGGGCAACCTCAGAATAAGACTTGTCTGAGTGCTCTCCGCTTCCCTCTCCATCGTCCGCCAACCTTTTATTATTTCCGGCCCGAGCAGCAAGGCAGTGCCAATCAATTCCAGAGATGATTGCCGCCGGCTTCATTCGGTTTTTAAGGGGAGTGTCTCTTTAGCGCTCCTAATCGTTTTATGGTCTTCCCACCAGCTGATGTCCGCAGTGCTCCCAACACATTGCTCAGCCATAAAAGTAATTACGTTGGCTTTGTTACGACTGTTCGGGACGCAGTTATTGCACCCACACCGCTAATGAACACCGGAGGAGCAGGAGGAGTTGTAGTACAAGAGTGGGCGGCTGAAACTTGAGGTGGTGTTCTGCTGCTGGGAGCGATAATAGCCTCTTCTGATTGAGAGAGTGCGCTCGTGTACATCTGGCTCTGAGAGGACCCGGTTTAAGACCGTGAAAGTGAAGGTGTTTGGCCCGTCCTTAATCTTTAACGGGCTGTTTGAGTAACAGTTGACTTTAGGTCACTCTCATAACCAAAGAGACACCAATCAGCCTCTGGAGGTTCCAGTTACATCAGGACAGATTTGATTAATTCATGTCGGAGATCATCTTCTGGTCGTTGATACAAAGAGGAAGTCGGTGTTAAAGGGATATTTTGGCGTAAAATTAGTTTATAGTCAAACACACAATAACACCGAGTTAGACCCCCAAAACGCCACTCTATAGCCACAAATAATGCTCAGAACAGCACCTAACTTCATCAACAGGACACATAGGGTCACAGCCATGGACTACAGCGGGGTGCCGCAGCTCAAGGAAGAACATATAAGATCATTTCTTAATCATTTCCTTGAAGTAATTATCATCATATTAATCATTTTGCAGATGCGATACTTCTTCTGCCATGATCATAAATGTTCTTCTTTGAGCTGCGTCACCCCGCTGTAGTCCGTAATGGACTGGCCTGAGGTCTCACTACAAACAAGTGAGGGGGTCTAACTCGGTGTTATGGTGTGTTTGACCCTAAATTAATTTTACGCCAGAATATCCCTTTAAAGCAGACATCTGTAAAGTTTGGTTAAAGCTAAATTCTTGTCTGAAAAAGACTCATGGGTTCCTGGGTTACATTTCAGCCAATCATCTATAATCAGAGTTGACCCAAAATAGATTCTGAATCAATGAACCAAAACCCGATCCATGTAGACGGCTAAGTCAAAATTAGTCGAAACTGGCCAAAGCGTTCTGAGCATGCCCAGTACTTGCTTACCTGTTAGATAACATGGATGCGTTGCTAGGTAGCCAGGTAGTAAATAAAACCTTGTTAGCTAAAGAAAGAACGTAAAAAAGGCGAAACTTATTTATCAAACAGAAAATCGGTAAAGAGCTGTAAAATTAATGGTGGTTTCATCGTTTGACGTACATCCTATTAGCTTTTTGCTAACATGTTTTTAGTAATGTGACCACATGTCCTCTTTTATGCAGACATGTCCTCTTTTTGGGGGGCTGTCCGTCTTTGTCCAGGAGAGTTTGTAAAATCCTTCAAATGTCCACGGTTTTATACGCAAGTTTCGATTTTGTGTCACGTGGATTTACTGAGTTAAAAGCACGTAAAAGACACTCAACCCGACCTGAAGAAATCTCAAAATTAACTTCGTGGAACTCTGTGACTCCGCCCCTGTGTAGGCGTGTCCTCTTTTTGGGTAGTCAGAATATGGTCACACTGGTTTTTAGATAAGTAATACCTCGACCTGGAGACAATCTGATCGTAATGATTAATAAAGCGGGTGGAGAGAAGTGTGTGTGTCTGAAAAGCCGAGGGACAGAGAGGCACTGATGGTCACAAGTGTGTTTTATGTGGATCCAGGTGAGAGCCATGCTGTTAATGAGAGGTATAGATATTTTCATACATGATTAAGAGATGCATCGTTAATACTTGAATGTTTATTCCTGGGTCGTGTGTATTCAGGTAAAAACAGGTGTTGTTAGAAATATCCATGTGTGTTTTTACCTGCTGTGATGAACCGACCTGCACAGGAGAGGTTTATCTCAGAGGACGGACTGAGTGTCGTCTCCTTCATTAACACCCTTCACTAACATCCACCTCGTCTCATCACTGCACCCTGTCCTGAGTCTCCAGCATGGCCCCTCCCTCACACACACCCCCACCCTCCTGTCTGTCTGTGTCTCACCTTCATTCTGACCTGAGAGGACACCATCTCTGGGTGTGTCTGCCCGGCTGACTGCTGGTAAGTGTCTGCGGTTTTGAGTTTTAGTGGAGGGTGGGGGGTGATTTGTGAGGTATCATGTGTCGGGGGGCTGCTGCTATGTTTTGTTTTTGCTAATGTGTGGAAACCCTGACCCCAGCGTTGGTCTTTATCACGCTATAAATTCAACCGAAGGTGTTCAAACCGAGCCGGAGAGATAAAATATCCAATTATAAGAAATATGCGTGAAATTCTTGGCCTTTTAAACCTTCAAATCATTTATTTAATCTGTGTCACCATGCATAATAGAATCTGATAAATTCATAAACACTCAGTGATTGTTCGCACCTCTAATGTCACCGGTCCTGCAGCATGAATGTATAACCAGATACTGAGAGGTTCTCCAGTGTTCACCTCCAGAAACAGCAGCTCTGTGACCCAACGCTGCTCATCTCAAAGCGTTTTCATTCTCGCATAGATGATAAAATCACAGATTTGCATCCAAAGCAGAAGCTTTTATTATCCCCGAGGTAAGAAATAAAGCGACCAACTGTCATTAGAGGAATCTGCTGCAAATTCAGAATGAATCCATGAAGACCTGAAAGCCTCTGAGATCCTGAGGGCCGTTTTGAGAAGGGCCATCAGATCCAGAGGTTTTCTGAAATGTTGGGGTTCACAAAAAAAGCTGATATCTCGGCCTCTGTAGCAGGTAGAAACAAAATTCAAAAAGTATTTGAGAGCTTATATATGTGGTTTTCAAAATAACTACCTTTTATTATTTCAGAATCTTCATTATGATATTGAAAACCTAGAAACTCAAACTCAAACTCAAATGAAATAAAGCGGCTGTATATAAAAGTAAAGACTGCGCTGGAGAATAACAAACTATTTGCTTTCAGTCATGACAAAGTGTCGATTCAATACAAATGTTAATATAAAAATAAAGTGTTTAAAGGGTATACAGCTGCCCTAGTTTAGTTTCAGTACAAAAGCAGCACTAAAAACTAATAAATGAATAAATAAATACGTGTCTGACAGTGTGTTCATCTCTGTGCTCACCCAAAGTCATGCAACACTCACAGAAAACGCCGATTGTGTGAGACAAAGACCTCAATATGAAGAGGTTGTTCACACTGTTTACAGCCGTAGACTGGAGGTCCACCAGCTCTTCTTCGCCGTCGACCAAAAACATTCCTCTCATCCACAAATCCCGATCATGTGGCGCAGTGGGTTCAAAATCTGGGTCATCAACGTCATCATTTCTGTCAGTATCACCACCTTCGCTAAGGCTGGACGCTTCTCCTTCGAAGCTGCTCCCTGCCTCCGTCGTTGTTTACTTTCCTCACGAAGCACGTAGAATCCATTTCTTTAAGCTTTATTAGCCTATCAGAGGCAGATGGGAATGATGATATGATTCGCCACGACTCCAGAAATTATTGAAAATCTACAGAATGTTACGAAAATGACGTATCCGCGCTCCCTCAAATTTTTAATCGGATCTAGAAATTTTGCACATGTGAACGTGGCTACTAAGACAGTGAGACCGTTCCCCTTGTTGCCCTGACAGATGAGGCTAACTTGTGTTGTCAGGTTTTATTTTGCACGTGTCCTCTTTAGTATTTGCATCGTTTACTTAAATGCAGCGGTTTGTCTTTTTGCAGCATTTCAACCGTTCCACTTGTTCTCAGCTTCTTCATGCTGCAGATCAGTCGGCCTCTAAAACCGTTCAGCCCTCCAGTTGTTTTGTCACAGGTAGAAATTAGTTCCAGTGAAAAATACTCACAATCAAAAGTCTGTGTGGATTAACCCTCCAGCGCTGAATTAATGGATTTACAGCGTTTTATAAATGAGTTTCCTATCAGTCAGAAATTACTCTGAACAATAATCACTCACTCACGTGTTTTATACGTTCTGGACATAAATTGAAAAAGGGTAATTTCACTGTTTCATTTGGCGTCTTTGCAGCACGTTTCCATCCTTTTAATTGGACAAAATGTCAATTAACTTATGAAACTATGAAAAGAGAGATAATGAGGATTGAAGCTAACGGAGCCGCCATCTTGTTCTCTCCAGTCAAACAACAGCACTAATGGACCGGGCGGGTACAGCCAGCCGGGTCGCCACTCGGTGTCGGTGGAGGTCCAGATGCAAAGGCAGAGACAGGAGGAGAGAGACTCGTTCGCCCAGGCGCAGCGGCAGTACAGCTCCCTGCCACGGTAAGGGCGAGCGACATAGACTGAGTGTATGAGAGAAACAGAGAGAGAGAGAGAGAGAGTGTGGCTTGATATGATGTCGTGTTTGATGTTTGTTTGTGTCGTCCAACAATCAATATGTGCTCTGTGTGTGTGTGTGTGTGTGTGTGTGTGTGTGTGTGTGTGTGTGTGTGTGTGTGCGTGTATCAGTCTGATATGAAACACGTCCAGGAGGTTGTGACTGTGTTTGTGTCTGTTTTAGATCTGTAATTCAATCTAATGTGCTGTAATGTACTGTAATGTGTTTCCGTGTGTGTGTGTGTGTGTGTGTGTGTGTGTGTGTGTATCAGATTCACAGTAAAAGCCTTGAGACGGTAATGTTGGTACACATTACACATATATGCTTATATATAGCATCTGTGTAAGAAAAAGGGTCACAGAGGGTCAGATCCTGGAAACTACACACAGTAACACACACAAACTCAGGCTTGCACACACACACGCACACACACACACAGCCTCGGAGTGGAAAGATCACGTTACCCTCTCACACAGATCTGACATGATTGCTTTCCTCTCTCTTAATGTAATTCCCTTTGATCTGCATGATATGACTGCCTGTTGTTCCAGGAAGGGCTACTGTCTGTGTGTGTGTAAGTGTGTTAGTGTGTAAGTGTGTGTGTGAGTGTGTGTGTGCACAGTGGGAACATGGGTCCATTTTCATAACTCAGAGTAAATTGAAAATGTTGGGATTCGGCTTCAGTATGTGGGTTTTCTGCTTTTCTCATCAGTTTGGTCTGTTATTTTGGAACAGCAGGCTGTTGCTATGAAGAACAGACTGTTGCTAGGGGCGGGGCTCCAATCACAGAGCCTTTTTTTTTTTCTTTTAAATCGGCACCATGACTTTAATTATGTCAATGCGCAGAGATGAAGACACAAAACCCACAGCTACTACAGGGAAATCTACAAAATTACTTTTAGGAATATTAATTTAAAGGGGTGTTTCACCTGCAGGTGTCAGTTAGCTCCGCCCCTTACATGAGAAACTGCAGGTAGAAACAGGATGCTAGGCATGCTACCGACTCTGCCATGAGCTGATTAAGAGAGTCTCTGAGACGAACACTCATCTCATTTTAAGTGAGTGCTCTTCAGAAAGTTCGGACCAAAGTTCGGAAAAAAGGGTTTGATGGTTTTCACTTAAAATTTGTGGAAAAGACATTTTAACTGTAATGAGTATAGTTTACAACCAGATCAGACTATCTGAAGTAGTTTGCTGATTGATCCAGCAGAGGGTGCTTTTATCGCTACCCGACCACTGAATTACACTCTTGACTTCACGAAACTGATACAGTGATGATTTTCAACGTCTTATAGGGCGCTCAGACCAAGCGCGAGTAAAATCGGATTGATCTACCGGTAAAATCGAGAGTCTCGCTTTACAGCTCAGCTCTTTCTTCGCCACAACAGATCGGTTCGCGCAAATGATTTTACTTGCCCTTGGTGATTGGAGACAGTTGGAAGCACCTTGTGGAGATATTTTGGGTTTTGTTCAACAGATAACTGAATGAAAGACTTTTTTTTTTCCAGCTCGTCTTTAATGACGACAAATCTGCGAGTTTCTTTGAGGAAAGTTTTCTCCATTCTTGAGCGACTGCTCTTCTTGTCGGTGTAAGCAGACTCAGCAGCAGGGTCAGACTTGGTGCACATCTCCAGCATGCACTTCTACATAAACTACATTAAATACATTATCTCCTATTACTCCGGCGTCATGCTCTAATCCACTGCTATCGACGTAAATCCCCTCCTTGATAAATATTGCAGGGAGCTTTGCTGAAAGATTAATGAAGCGGCGTCTCGCTCCATCGGTCAAAAGCAACATCCTGTGGCCCGGTCCCTTTATTTTTCCATCTCTGATTCTATTAGGAAACGGTTCTGTTTGGATAAACCCGCTGCAGGATCTCCAGAACACTTACTGTTGTTTGACTTAGAGGATACCATTGTGAGAAGTCAGACAGAGGAGATACGGCGGTCGAGGAGATCGCAGCCCTGATGGGAGTCGTATGGGCCTGTAGAAGTTCATAGATGGCGAAATTGTCGTGTTTATATGTTTAAAAAAAAGCAGCTTTCATTTTGGTAAAAGGTCAGCTCTCTTCATCGCGAGACACTTTCCCCGAACAAGAGAATAAACCGCTGCCGTTTGAATCGGCGACGACGCCAGATGAAGGGTCCTCGTATTCATCATGTACGACAGCATTGATCTCCGAGCCAATTTAACGCCATTATTGGAAACCAAAGACTCGCCGCAACGGCGGCGCACATGTTCAGCCTCTCTAATGTACGTCTGCATGCATGTCACAGCCGCATGTCTCGACAACCTCTTTCAAAGTCTCCTTTTCTCCTCTCAATCTCACTCCGTCACCTTCTCCCCCCTCTCTGTTTTATCATCTGTCATGCTTCACAGTGAGCATGCTCAGAATACACAACATCTCTCTGTATTTACCACACATGTACATGCTCTCTCCTGGCTCGGCATCAGACGCAGGAGAAGAGATCTGCTTTGCATTTCTCAGCAGGGAGGCAGACCGGCTCTGGCCTCTTTGTCAACATATGAAATGAAATCTGATGCCGGGGACGCCGGTCTGAGAAAATTGGAATCACTCAAGCGTGTGCAAGAATAAACCTGGGCTATATTCTCCATATCTCAGCGATCGAGGAGCGTATCCATTCCCAATTGCATGCAATCTCTGCGGAATAAAAACAAAGGTCCTTTCTGTTCTCATTAAGGGTTTTTTTTTCTGCACTTCCTCCTCTAATCCAAACACAGGAATAATGTGATTTCTTCACAGCTGGCTGATAAACCTGCTAATTATGCATGGCTCCCAGTCAAAGGCCTATTGATGTTCCTGCGTCTTGTTCCTCTCGCTGTCCTCTGGTGTTTCCTCGCCCCAGAGATAAATAGGTGGAGCTGCAGGGTTTGAAACACTTGTGCGTATCGTGCACACACACACACGCGCGAGTGCAAAGCTGTCACAAAGAGGGTAGCCATGCAGAAACGAGAGCGCGCGTCACACATCTGGATTTGCTCCTGGGCGAGGCAGCCTGCAGCAGAGAGGAGAGGGCCGACTGCGCCTTTAAGACACATGTGTCAGGTGTCAAATATCAGGCCGAGACAAGATGGTCGCCTCATTTTTCCAACCTGGAGAGGTCTGCTGTTACTGTCTGTCAGATCCACTGCTTGTTTCTGTCCGTCTTGCAGAGGGCCTAATGGGCAGGACGGGGGCTCTGACATGGTTAGATATCGCTGTACGATGTTAGCACAGCCTGCTACCTGCCCACAGGGACTTTGTGAGGCTGTAATGGTGCCTCCTTTTCATTGAATGTGATATCTCGGCTACCAGAACGCTGACAGAATAATATGATTTCTCAGGGAAGCATCCAAACACTTTAGGTCCTTCCCCCGGTGAGATAATGCTGTTTTTGTCGCTGCTCAACAGACCAGGTCACAAAATCGAAAAGAGAGGGCTGAGGCGGATTCAAGGGATTATGTCGAAAATAAAAAAACATTAAAATCTTTACAATTAACCTTTAAATTCTTATTCAAATGTGAATTTTATCCAGTTTCTTGATGCTTTTACCTCGGAAGTCAGAGTCCGAGCTGGAAATTAGGTCACACCCGAGTTCCTAGCGTTTCAGTTACCAAGTCGGAAAAAAGCAAAATTAGAGGCAGAAAAAAGATGGCTACGTCTACGAAAGTTATTTTAGAGCTTGTGTTGTCCAAATATAAGGCAATATAAAATATCCTGTTAATTTTCAAAATAAAATAAAGTCAACTGTTCTTCACTTGATAATAGGAGAGGTCAGGGTTATGGGATGTGGGTGTTTATATACACCGCGGTTTATATATACCGATCGGCGGTTGTCATTCAATGTCTCACGAGGAACCGCGAGATCTCGTGAGATGTCGTCCAGTCTCGCAAGAAATATTGGTAATTTGGCGAGCGTGTCTCCTTCGCTTGCTGCAGCGGATCAGATCTGGTGGGCACTTTACCTAGGATCTCCACTGTATCTGGGATGGCTCTGATGCGGAACAGCAGCGATTTTCTCTGTCCGACAATTCCCACTGGATTGTTTGTGAGACGAATTTTGTGACAGATTACGGACAGCAGTAATCACCAGAACCCACAAGAACCCTCAGATTCACGTTCAATCGCCCGATAACAAGTTGTTACTATAAAGACAGACACATAGACATCTAAGCAGTAGATTGTGTCCTTCCAGAGGAGGAAATCTACTTCTAGACTTCTAGAATCAGCATCTCCTCATCCATGGTGTCATCGGGGTGAAATGACGTCTAAAAACCTTTCACTTGTTCGTCCCCAAGGTTGTCCGTCTGTGCCCGACTTCCTTTCCAGCACGGGTTAATCTGTGCTGAATTTATCCGCCATGCTCCGGCGTCCAGAAAAAATAGAACTCTTGTGATCAGCTGAGGAGTCCGGCGATCCGCAGAGGAACGGAAAGAAGTCGGTGTAAATCGACACGTTAACTTGAATGGTTACGATCAGCTACGATCGGAGGATACGACCTTTTTTGTAGCTGTTCCAGATGCGGTAGAAATTGGGGGTCATGCTTGCATATTTGATCTGGATCCTGTGGAATCCCTGGGTTAGGGTTGCATTGCATCTAATAACCAAAAGCAGTCCCACATCATCTTTACCTCAAAAACTGTGAAGCACACAAATCCAAAAGTAAAACGACATCTGACGTCTCCCTCTCTCTTTTTTTCTCTTTTCACTCCAGGCAAGCCAGGAAAAACCCCAGCTCCATCTCCCAGGACTCCTGGGATAAGGCGTACCCCCCTGGAGAAGGCTTCCAGACAGCCAAGGACAACCCCAGGTACTCCAGCTACCAGGGCTCCAGGAACGGATACCCGGGCGGCGGAGGGGTCAACGCCCGAGTCCTCCTGGAGGCCCAGGAGCTGCTGCGGCAGGAGCAGAGGCGCCGAGAGCAGGAAGCCAAAGGGAAGTTACTGCAGGAGAACAGCGGGAACAGCAGCTACGAAGGGTACTCCACGGGGCACCTGAAGGACCCCGCCTCGCCAAAGGGTCCCTACCGCCACGACGTGCCGCCTTCACCTTCGCAGTTAGCGAGGCTGAACAGATTGGGGTCTGAGAAAGGACGACTGTTTTACTCTTGAGGAGCGTTGATGGACTGACGGCTGGACAGAGGACTTTACCGACACGGCAGGAGAAGCGGACGCTACAAATCTTGACAAAGGGACGAGCTGGCGGTGACGTAGCTTAGAGACGGTCTTAGAGGTAAACCGTGGTGAAGTGGACTCAGTATGTGGGCGTTTATTTTCATCCCCCGCCGCGCCGATGACCTATACGAGTTAATCAGTCCCTCCTACAGACACGAGACGCTCAGTGCCTTCTCTGCATCCACCGCCACGCTGTTTGTTCAGAGCGGTCCAGGACTCTGATTCATCGCGCTCTGGCACCGTCACGTGCTGACAATCAAAAACAGGCAGACAGGCGAGTGAGTGGGTGCTCTCTGGAGCCCACGGGGGAGGTGTTAGCTTCTGCGTGGGTTTCTGTGTAGGCAAGTGACAAGATCCATGTTTCACGATCGGGGATGTGTGTGTCGTGGCTTTACTAAAGAGTCCCACGGATGACTCTTTCCATCGGTCACAATCAAAGTTAACATCCAACCCCGTTTCCCCGAGTCCTGTTTTCTCTTCTTCGTGTGTTTTCTGCTCGGCTCGCTCGCTCGAGTGCTCCCCGGGGAGACGAGGAAACACGGCAAAGTGAATGAAAGAAGCAGGGCACAGAGTGTGTGAGTGTGTGTGTTATTAATAAAAAAGCCCCCCTCATAAATGATTCATATCGTGTGTTATCTCCATGGAGGAGACCCAGGCAGAGAGGGTAGACAGCTCTGATCCTTTGCCTGGCCCCCCTGCACTGCTCTGGGCTCGATTCCCTGGCCTGCCTGCCTGCCTGTCTGGAGCTCCAGCTCCCATCCTCTCTCTCTCTCTCTCTCTTGTCAGTCTCTCTCTCTCTGTTCATTACCTTTCTTTCTTCTACCTCAACACCCCCAGCCTTCATCCTCCTCTCCTTCACACTCATGTCACCCCCTCCCCTTCCTCCTTCCTCTTCCTCCCACTACCCCTCCTCCTCCTCCTCTCCTCCTCCTCCTCGCCTCCCGAGTCAGGCTCTGCACTGAATTTTTCATCACAAGCCACCTGCTGCCTGCCAGAGCCAGAGAAAGCTGCCACCAGAGGCACCGACAGAGGGCCTGGCTTCTGACATAAAGAGGAGAATAACAGCGAAAATAAAAAGCGAGCAGAGATGGGTAGAGACAGACAATGAGCCTCTCGGTGCGAGATTAGCCCCAGCCTTTTGTCCCGCTTTTTAACAAAAGGAAAAATTGTCTCGAGGAGTTAATTGCTTTCAATTTGCTGTAATTGCTTTTAGTGTTTTTTATTCCACCAATTATCAAATTTACCTGACACTCCTCTCCAAAATGTACCAAAAAATAATGAACTCGTCTTTTTTTCTTAAGAACCAGGATTATAAAAACCCTCCTGGTGTTTCCAGGAAATGTTATAGTCTGGCCACCGTGGAGCGTCGGGAAGCCAATCTGTGCATCCAAAATAGAGCGGGTTCGACCCCGCTGTGCTGTGATTGGCTACTGCTGGCTTCATCAGAGAGTCTCTTCAGGGCTTTCTACCAGGAGAACAAAAGACCAGCGTATGTGCCTGACGCTAAATTTCATATCTTCTCATCAGAAACTAAACTTCTGGATTTTATCATGAAATAATCAGTTTTATCTTAAAGTGCCACGTCACCTCGACCAGTCTATTAGCGGAGTTTCGCAGCTCAAGGAAGAACATTTATGATCATTTCTTCATGGAAATACTACCACGAACTACCACGTCTGAAAAATTATAAATATGATGATTATTACTTCAAGGAAATGATAAAGAAATGATGATAAATGTTCTTCCTTGAGCTGCGTCAAACAAGCGTCTGCTGGAAGAGAGTAGGTGAGTTGTGTTTAGTCTCTTTGCTAAAGAAATGAGTCAAAGTTAAAAAGATGTTTGGAGTCTAGTACTATGTCTGTGACCCTATATGTCCTGTTGATGAAGTTAGGTGCTGTTCTGAGCATTATTTGTGTCTATAGAGTGGCGTTTTGGTTGAGGGCGTGTCTCTCTGTATTACTATCCTGCAGTCGTTACTAAAGTTGGTATAACTAGAGAAGTAAGCGGTCAGCAACATTCATCTCTGGAGGGGGGGTCTAACTCGGTGTTATTGTGTGTTTGACCCTAAATTAAATTGAAGTTTCCTGAACCGGATGACTCATATCTTCAGTCGCTAACAGGGTATAACCAAACAGGGTTTGTTTAGGGACTTAAAACCTGGTCTGGTGTGAAACTGCTGCTTCCTTTCAAGACCGTCACAATAGTCGATCAAAACGAGATCACAGACTGATTGTGAATTATTATGAATGTGCGACAAAAACGCCACGAAACATATCTTTAAAAACATTGATGGTGTTTAAGTTCTTTTATATCAGCTATGTTAGCTAGTTAACCAGGTTGCCATCCTCTGTAGGACATCCTCCCTAGACTTCTGTTTGATTTCAGTTTAGCCTAAAAGTCTAAGAAGACCAGGTCGCTGGCCCTAAATCGGAAAGCAGTTGGTGCGTCATCGCTTCAAAGTTCAAATTAAATATTTTGATGTTTTGCTCAAGATTAAAATCCCTGACAAATAAACCAAAGTTTTCATCATTTTCAGACATTGCTTAATGATAATCAGAGTATTTTAGCAGTTTGGGGTTGTACCAACCCTCTAAACCGCTGACACTTCGATTGTGCGTACCTGGTTGCATAATGATCTGCATGTACTAATTTTTGTTTTATCACAGTTAAACTTTGCAGAAGCTCATTTGCTTTTTTCGTTCAGTGTGGAGGCAGATAATCAGTGAAAGCAGCTGCTGTAGTTGTAGGTCGTAAAGAAGACCTTGATGATACACGCTTAAAAATCACCGCCGCAGCAAACCAGCTCGCCGCTCTCTAATTGCTGCAGTAGGTGGCAACCGATCCTCTTAGTCTGAACCTACCCATCTTTGACACCGCTAATGCTCACACCTCTGCCTGCAAACGACCAAATGAGACCCAGCAGAGGTGAAACTTTAGAAAACGAAAGGGAAATACGACGAAATCAAACCTGGCCATCATTAGACGGTGGAAAACAAACAGGCGGTACCTAATTGCCCTTCACTCCTACACACTCCTATGCAGAGTGAAGCTGCGTGACATACATTATCTCCCGGTGGTTAATGAAGACCCTCGCTGGGAAAGAGACAGGCCTAGTAAGGGTGATGAATGACAAACGGGGAAAAGTGAAAAGGTGAAGAAAACGGCTTTTTTTCTGTTGGAAGAGAACGAAAACGACCTTTCTGCATTATGTATGTTCGTCAAAAACCCCCATCTGCTGCAGTGGGAGTTCATGAAAATGTTACCAAATACTGTGTACGTGAGGCTGTAAAACCTCTGCGCTCAGATTGTTTTTAGTTACGAGTGTTTGGTTGTAGCGGCCGGGGCTTCCTGCTGTGACAGACGAGCACCTTTAGAAGGATGTATTTGACCTGTGCTGTAAACTTCATGGACTTTGCTGTTGTGCTGCAACCCCAACACCAAAAATGACGGGATACTGTGTGAAATAAAAGATTTATAAATATATTTTTTTATCAATGAGAAGGTTTAAAGACGACATATCAAGAGTTTAAGCTAAAAGATTTTAGTGTACTTAATTTTGATTAAACTTTAGATATTTGAGAATAGAGAAAACAAAAAGAACGTCACTTTTGATTCATCAGATTTCGGTTTTAGGAGTGATCAGACTAATTTTAAGACTCTTTTAACAGTATCATGCTGTAAAATTGATGAAGCTTAAAATATTTGAGAGTAGAGAAACCAAGAAGAATGTCACTTTTGATTAATTAGACATCCATTTTAACAGAGTCAATGGTTTTAGGAACAACTTTGAATGAATGCAGAGACTTCCACTACAGAGTCATGTCTAATTTTAACAGTATCATACTGTAAAGTTGATGAAATTTCCAAGAAAAATGTCACTTTTGATTTTTAGATTTCCATTTTACCTGGTTCAGCGGATTTTAGGAGTGATTTTAAATGAATGCAGAGATTTCCACTTCAGAGTCATGTCTAATTTGAGACTTTTTTTAACAGTATTATACTGTAAAATTGAGAAAAACTTCCAAGATGAATGTCACTTTTAATTCATCTGATTTCCATGTCACCTGAGTCAATTATTTTTAGGAGTGATTTTAAATGAATGCAGAACGACTTTGAATGGATGCACAGACTTCCACTACAGAGTCATGTCTACTTTTGAGACTTTTTAACACTATCATACTGTAAAGTTGACGAAACCTTCAAAAACAATGTCACTTTTGATTTATTAGATTTCCATTTCACCTGATTCTGTGATTTTTAGAAGTGATTTTGGATGAATGCAGAGACTTCCACTGTAGAGTCATGTCTACTTTTAACAGTATATTACTGTAAAATTAATAAAACTCCCTATCTCATTCCTCTTTAACTCTGATGAACATAATTTTGGAGTAGATGAACCATTTGCTCACGCAGTTTCTCACAAATAACTTTTTTTGGACTTTTAATATGTTGTCTTTGAATCAAATACAGTTAAAATGAATGACAAACCACCAAATCCAGTTTGAATCAATATTTCCCGCAGCGTCTCGTCTGTTTTGGAGTCGGGGTTGTGGTGTAGTTCCAGGGTCTGATATCGATAAGTGCCTGAAATAATATTTTACACAGAAAGAGACACGATGTGATTTGTTTTGTTGGTGACACCGCCGCACACAAACTCCAGTGTGTGTGTTTGAAACGTTTCTAATGTCCTATTATTCAGACGTGTCATTTTTTTTAGGGGTACTCCTTCCTGAACGTATTTTTTAAACTTTTATCTACGAGAGCCAACACTTACGGGCGGTTATCAGTGTATTTGTATCCTGTTTGACATTGCCTTCAACCATGCTGTACCATGATGTGTTTTCAAGTCTAAGGAGAAGTGAAAGCTGATGTGCAATTGTTTTTGTTTTTTTCCAGAAAACTTTTACATGATATATTGAGAAATGTATACAGCCACTTTTCCTGTACATATCAAATTTAGAATAAAACGGAAGGCTGTTCCATCCTGTTTACAACCTCCCCCGCCTCTGCCTGTCTTACCTTTCTCCTCCTCGCCCCTCCCTCCCCTCGGGCGTCGGATCGAATGAGTCGTAAATGAAGCGTGAGGGACTCGCTTTGCTGTCAAATGTCAAATCTGTCAGGTCTGCCGTCTGACGGCTTCTTCTGAGGACAGAGATAGCATGTGAAGTGAAACGTTATTTATTCCCGAGGGGAGAGTCTGCAGCAGCTGACGTTCAAACTCAGCTGAAAACAACATTTGGCCTCTCTGTAACCGATCTGTTCAACACGCTGAGGTAATCTCCCTAAACGCCATTGTGTTTCCTGTTATTAAGTCCAACCTCCTTCCCATTGTCCCTCACAGGGGATCTGAGGAGCTGCTACTGTTTTTGTTCTGGGGGTCAAAGGTGGCGTCCTAACCAAATACCTCTAAAGCCACTAAAGCCGGCCGCCTGGACGAGTTGGAGGCGGAGAGGAGGAAGCAGAGAAATCCCCCTGCCTCATCCTGCGCTTTTATCCGTCATGGCAGTCTGTTCTTTTTATCGACTCCTCAGTGTGAGCGCATGAAGACAAATGTGTCGCCGCGTTATTCTGCAGGATCCAGACTACGAGAGGGATTTCATTTCCACTCTTTCTTTGAATTATTCGGCTCATTGAAATTTCGAACCTTTTTAAACGGCCAAACACCCTCGGAGCGTTTTTCTTAACAGCACAGCGAGGAAACCGGCTAACGAAACGCACGCGTACGGAGGGACATTTGGCACTCTCAGAGGTGGATTTACACGAACACAGGATGACATTCGTTCTGTCTCAGTCCTTCTGCTACAATTCATGTTAAACCAGACAGAAAAATCTCTACCTGAGGTGTCAGCAGCTCTTTTCAGGACAACAAATCTGAGGAAGTTCAGGCTCTGATACCATATTTACCTGAATAGGAGGCAGAGTATTTCCTTTAAACGCACCTGGAAAATATGAGATCATCTTTATTTGGGGTTTAGTAATCAGTCAGGGTTGACTGATATTGTTGTGTTTACACTAAAAATAAAACAGTACAGCAACTTACTGTAAAGTCCACTCTACCTGCGACCTCTGTCTTAATTCTTTAATAATTATACATGTTTTGACCATAGACTGTATACACTATGGACAACTTGGTTCCGCCTCCCACTAGTATACTGATTTGAAGCCAAAAAGCCTTTTGGTAATTCTGCGATTTTTCTCCACTTCCTGAAACCAACATTGCGCAGTAGCGTTGTACGCATTCAGCGGCAGAGTCGCTGTGATGACGCTCGGCTCAAACAGCGTATCCCTCGAGTGAACTACGCAATCTCTGTCCTCCCATAGGCTGTATCAGGTGTCAATCATCGAAAACATGAACCCCCTAATAACTTTTAAAAATGGAGCTGTACAGAAAAAAAGAGGACTTGAGCACAAACCAGTCTGACAGTAACTACATGTCAACATCACAACCAGGAGGGAGAAACATTTATATTCTGTGTAATGAATTTATAAAGTTTGTCCACAGCTCCATAAGGAGGCGGGGTTTATGACCTATACTGCAGACCGTCACCAGAGGGCGCTGTACTCGGAGTGGCTTCACCCAGTAAGGAGGCAGACGGCGTCTATTCTATAAACAGTCTATGGGTTTGACTCGAGTCCACATTGAGTGAAATAAACTCAACATCTTTAAGATATCCCAACATCCAGTGTTGGAGTAGTTTTTAAAAAAAGTTTTAAAAAAATAAGACCGTTTGGAAAAAGCGTTAAGTTACACGACTTTTGCATCACCTCAGATTATCTTTCATGCAATCATTGATACAAAACACAATATTTTATGCTCCAAAAATACAACAAACACAAGTGCAAAGTTGAGAATATCAAAAGGGAAATTTAAGGGAAAAAAGTGTCAAGAATAAATAAATCTGCAGCACCAAAGTTATAATAATTTAGGTTTTTTCATGTGCAACTATTTGATCTTATTTTGATGTTTATTTCCAAACTTACTCTAGATTTTAAAGAAAAAAAAAAAAACATGAAATATAATTCCATTCGCTTATTGCAGATTCAGGACTCTAAGCTGAAATTTAAGAACTTGAATGTAACTGCATGGATGGTATTATGGCACAGATGCAACAATAAATTATAGTTTTTTATTGTGCATACTTCTTGCCACCCCTGCAGTCGTCAGTTCCTCAGTTTGGCCCCCCCACAGTCAAAAGTCTGGGCACATCCCTTCTTATTAGTGTGCGCCATATTGCAAGCAAGCATGTGGCTGTGGTGATGGATTACAGAGGGCCGCTGTGAAAGAAAGACTCTGAACTTTCTCTCAGGTACAAGTCAGAGAACTGCTCCAGCCTCCGCGTCCTTGTGGAGCGCCTCGTAAATTTAATGCCGAGTTTGCAGCCGTGGAAAGTTGTTTCTGGCCGGGACACAGTTTTCACTTTACCGTCACATTCTTGTCCTTTGGCTCGAGAAATTCAAAGTAATGTGCAAACTTTGAAGCGTTTGCAGTTTCCTCTTTCCTTCTTCATGAACTGGAGCTAAAATGACAAAAACGATTCAGTGTCACGGAAGTTCATTAAACCAATAAACTCCTTTTAAACAGGTGATCGTCTTGTTTCATTTCTCTGCCAAAAGCTGCAGAATAAGCTCCGACAAACATGCATAAATGAGAGAATGGCAGCTCTCCAGTGCAAGAATGAACCTCAGAGAAATCACATCCTTAATAAGTGTAAACATCAGCCTTATGTGTCGGAGTATAAAAGCTTCGTCACAGCATCGCGCTCATGACACTTGGCCAGGTTTGATAATGACTGTGAAAAATGATGGATAGTATTTAACTGTGCGGGGGCTGATGTGCAGAAATATGAGAAATAATATGAAATATAAGCAGAAATGTCATTCAGAAGAAGTCTTGGTGTCTTGTGTTGTTTCTGTCATTTTAGTCTTAGAGGAGATTAGTTTTTATTTAATCCAAGTTTTAATCCAAACTGTCTCAGTTATTGTGATATTTTAGAGGGATTTTCAGGCGTAAAAGTTAATTTGGAGTCGAACACACCGTAACACCGAGTTAGACCCCCCCTCCAGAGATGAATGTTGTCGACCGCTTGCTTCTCTAGTTATACCAACTTTAGTAACGACCGCAGGATAGCAATACAGAGAGCCACGCGCTCAACCAAAACGCCACTCTATAGCCACAAATAATGCTCAGAACAGCACCTAACTTCATCAACAGGACATATAGGGTCACAGACATAGTACTAGACACCAAACATCTTTTTAACTTTGACTCATTTCTTTAGCAAAGAGACTAAACACAACTCACCTACTCTCTTCCAGCAGCCGCTTGTTTGTAGCGAGACCTCGGCCGAGTCCATTACGGACTACAGCGGGGTGCCGCAGCTCAAGGAAGAACATTTATGATCATTTCTTTATCATTTCCTTGAAGTAATAATCACCATGTTAATCATTTTTCTCTGCAGACATGGCTCTCAACATTAAAAATAAAAAATAAAAAGTCAGATTGAGGTTCAAATTAAAATAAAATGTGGTCACCACTCTTGGTAAAATGAATAAGCTACAGCTAAAATGTAAGTTAAGAGTTTTCTGCGTGTTTAAATTTAGCGATCATCGCGTATTTCCGCCTTCCGGAAACGTCAACGATGTGCACATGCGCAGTCCCTCCTACCAACAAAGGCGCGACCGGAAGAAGGTTACCGAGCGGCGGCGCCGTTACCGTGAATTCACCGCTGTTTGCATTTACATGGGCTGTGTCTCATTTCAGAGACCGCATCGGGATAAACGCGCTTAACGGCGCTTAGCTGAGTGCACTGCCATTTTGCGCCGTTATGTACCCTTCCTGTGTCCCATTTCAGAGACTGCAACCGTCGAACGGCGCATC
The DNA here is from genome assembly GCA_962446985.1 of Xyrichtys novacula. Classification (NCBI taxonomy): domain Eukaryota; kingdom Metazoa; phylum Chordata; class Actinopteri; order Labriformes; family Labridae; genus Xyrichtys; species Xyrichtys novacula. The sequence continues at coordinate 28,723,378 of OY660877.1, forward strand.
TGAAGCGTGCGTGAGGTCATCACGCGGCACGAACGGTGTCCCTTTTGGCACAAAATACTAAGCGCGCTTCAAATTCGGTCTCAAAACCACACTACCCCCGCCTCTTTTTCAAGCGTGCATATATGCACGCTTTCGTGCCGTCGGTATCCCAGAATTCTTTGCGTGCCGCTGCACAGCTGCGCATTTCGGGTGAGAGGCTGGACTCGCTTGGAGACGCAGCGCGTCTTCAAAGAAAATACAAGAAATCCAAAACCAGCAGAGAGTCAGCTCAGGCTGTATGAGAGCATGATCTCTGAACTCACTAAAATCTGTAAACCAAACATTTTAGTATTTCGAGATATTTAGTATTTCTTGTATTTTCTTTGAAGACGCGCTGCGTCTCCAAGCGAGTCCAGCCTCCCACCCGAAATGCGAAGCTGTGCAGCGGCACGCAAAGCATTCTGGGATACCGACGGCACGAAAGCGTACATAAATGCACGCTTGAAAAAATGCTAAGCGCGCTTAGCATTTCTTAGCATCTCGTGCCAAACGGAACACCGTTCGCGCCGTCGTGACATCATGCACGCTTCAAATGCGCCGTTCGACGGTGCAGAAGTGCACTTAGCCTGATGCGGTCTCTGAAATGAGACACAGCCATGGACTCTGACTGATTACTTTGTACTAATTTAATAACACCGTTACTTCTACCGGAGTTTTGAAGGACTCTTTTATCGGTAGTTTGGGTCAAACAGCCGCTAACGGCGCCATCTTGAAGAGGGCAGCGGTATCTTAGCACTGAGCAGGTACCTGTTAAAGGGAAAGTTCAGGACCAAAGTGAGTCCGACAGAGAAGCAGTTGGACGAATGAAGTGAAATGAAGTTTGGGAGTTTAGTTTGTTGGAAACACACAGTTTATACTCTACGGACATGGACCAGACCGTCCAGGAGAATGGGAGGTTCGGTTCTAACCCGGACTTTGTGACGTTTCTGGTCCTGATATAAGGAGTCTACTGTAAAATAAAGATCTCCGGACTGAGGACAGCAACAGGTTTAAGGAGGAGATCCTGTCTTCAGTTCTCTTTGTGGACATAAATGGACCCCCTGGACCGAACTCGAGATCCCGGATTAAATCAGAACACGGACTTTTGGGTTCGACGATGACGACGACGACGAGCTGAGTCAGCAAAGGTCAGAGAAACATCTTTTATTTTAACTTTATGAGTTTTATAAATGAAACATTTGCTGTGATTATTGAGGGGAGAGGGATTTACGAGCGTGCATGTGTGTGCAGAGCGCAGTGCGTGTTTATTGCTGTGTTTGTGACATCAGAGGTAATATAGTGATATGTGTGTTAAGTGTGAGTGTATGTAGAGTGTGTACATGCAGTTGTTGTGATGATGGTAATCTGAGTCAGTCTTTAGTATCACACTGAAGCAGTATGTCGCTTTATCGCTTAATTTGCTGTTAAAGACGAACTTCCTGTTTAAGTATAAGAGTTTTCTGCTTTGAACACATGAACTAAACTCCAGACCTGATGGAGGAACATTATCTAAGAAGTGAAGGTTACTGAAGCAGACAGTGAAGTATATGTCATACTTTAAAGTGACTGAATCATAGACTGTAAATAGAATGGACGCCGTCTGCCTCCTCGCTGGGTGAAGCCACTCCGAGAACAGCACCCTCTGGTGACGGGCTGCAGTATAGGTCATAAACCCCGCCTCCCTATGGAGCTGTGGACAAACTTTATAAATGAATGACACAGAATATAAATGTTTTTCTCCCTCCTGGTTGTGATGTTGACATGTAGTTACTGTCAGACTGGTTTGTGCTCAAGTCCTCTTTTTTCTGTACAGCTCCATTTTTAAAAGTTATTAGGGGGTTCATGTTTTCTATGATTGACACTTGATACAGCCTATGGGTGTACGAAGATTGCGTAGCTCACCCGGGGAATACGCTGTTTGAGTCGAGTGTCATCACAGCGACTTTCGGCAACTCTCCAGCCGAATGCGCAGAATGCTACTGTGCATTTTTATTTTGTAAACGTTTTATTATTTGTCGAAATACAAACATTAAGGCACACTAATGATACTTAGAGTTGAACCAGCTTTATAGATGAATAAAAAAGACAAAAGACTTTTAGCGTCTTATTCTAGGATCGTATATAAGTCGAGTAACGAAAACAGTTTTAGGGCATTTTTGTTTTTCATGTAGTTCAAGGTTTTTATTGTATATCCTGAGTTTGGACATACCGAGAGCTTTTCAGCTTCAAATCCGTTTACTGGAAGATGGCGGAACCAAGTTGTACACAGTATAAACCGTCTATGAACTGAATGAGCTTTCTGATGCAGTTAGTCAATAATTCAGACACTTCCTAAAGGAGGCTGCAGGTCACAGAGTGAAGTCTCTGTTCATGATGGAGGTCTCAGAGTTCGATGGTTTGGACCTGAGGATGGCTGTGCATTAAAATCTAAAGCTGTGATATATTGTTTAGTTTAATGTTTGTTTTTTTCTCATCACCAAAGTTCTTCTTTCTTTGTCTCTTTGCATAATGCGTCAAATTTCACCTCACAATTACCGTGTTTCATAATTATTGTTTCATTTCCATAATTTAAAGACGAGCCTCCAAACACAATTAATAGATTACAACCTAATTATTGGTCCGGCCAATCAGAATTTAATTATCTCTCTGCTTTTCTTTTGTTTTAATGCATAAATTAAATGCTTGTGTTATGAATTTACTCAGAGGAGCTTATTTTAAATCGTTTATTATGATTAAATGTTAAAAAGTTTTCTTTTACTGGAAGGAAACTTTTATTTTTCAGGTGCACGGGTTAGTTTTTCCCTCGACTTTGTCTTGCAGGAGCGTCTTTACCACGCTGGCACACAAACAGCTGAGCTGGCACCATCCTGCGTTTTCGGCCCTTAAACTTTACCTCCCGTCTTATTTCTCATTCTCCTTTAGCGGCGCTGCAACATTTTAATGCGCTCCACATCACTTCCAGAGCAATGTCACGGATCATTTCAAGCACATGCCCCTTCCTGTCAACAGAGATCCACAACAAGAGGCTGCTAAACCTTTTATTTTACTGCCGCCGCTGCCGTCTGCTCGCCGTGTCGCCATTAACGAAGCCTATTATTCCGTTTAATGTCACCCTCACCTCGCGCAGGGGGAAGGTTGGGCTGCTGAGCTCACACGGAGGTCAGATAAGCGCCTGTTTGGAGGTGACACCTGTTTCTGCTCACTGAGTTTCAACATTCACGTCGAGGATGCGGCGCTCACTCATGACAGCAGCCCTCAGGAATTTTTAGGGAGGAAGTGGGAGAAGCTGCAGAAGCGGGAGGGAGACACGAGGTTGTAAATCAAGATGGTAGACAAAGGAAACTCACTGAGGAAGCTCTTCACATTCAACCTCCTCTCCGCTCGGAGGACATCTGGAAGGAGTTTTTGTGTCTCTCGAACTTTAGTGTCGTTCTGTCGTCAGGGTTTGACCTCCTCCTCGCAGACTCGACGGTCTCATGAATGAATCTTTTAACTGAACGCTTCCTTGAGGCTTCGCTGCTGGTGTGTGCACATTTAGCACCTCTGCAAAGGCAAGAAATGCAGGAAACACTACGTTGCTGTCTCTATGGTTGACCGTTTGACATATTTTCAGATTCCCAGCATCATAAACTAAAAAATGGTTGAGTGTAAATCCTCTGATGTAGTCCAGGTCCTTTATTTGCTTCCATCTGGAGGTTGTTGTGACTGTAATCTGGTTTGTGTGTTTGCACAGTCAGGTTTAGGCATGCCTGCCAACATTTGGGTTATAAAATCCGCGCACGCCGGGCAGTTTTGGAGTTACCTTGTATGAGAGTATTTGTAATTAAATTGCTCATCTAAATAAGTCTAAGTGAAGCTGCATTATTATTCTTTGAAAAGTCCCACAGCATGTGTTAGACATCACCCTCTACACATGGACCAATCAGGGGCTGCCTTTCCCTGTTGTCCGGGGAACAGTGGAAACAAAGTCAGTGATTGGCCCGGTTATTTTCTGATCGCTAATACACGCTCCCAATGGGCCGAAGTCCAGACTGCTGTGGGAAGGAACATCGCATGAAAGTCGCAAAATCGCATCGGGCTTGATGTGTATAGTCAGGCGCGTCAAAATTCGCCTCTGAATTTTTCGTAATTTCGCGTTCTATATTCGCGTCGGCCCCGGTGTGTAAGGACCTTTGGGCGAAACATACGTGGTCAGCAAAAAGCAGGACTCCCCCATTCACCCTCTCTCCGTTCATTCACAAAACCTGCCAGGTGAACAGCTGACTTCACTACTACCAGTGCTGACGTACCACTTCCACCCCCTCCACACAATACACAAATACTATAAAGGTCAAAGAACTGGCATCTACAGAATGACGTCGGGTATTGTCATAAATTCCGGTATCAGTAAATTTTGAGTTTGTCGCCCAGCCCGAGGTTGAGGTTTGCAAAAATAAAACTAAAGTTCCTCGATGGTGACTGGAACTTTTTGCTCATCTTTGTTTGTTCTCAGAACCAGAAATCCAGTCAGTCTCCTTCTTTATCTATTTATGTTTTGCATGGATCATATCTTCAGTACCTACTTCCACAGAGAAGATACTGCAGCCCACCAGCGATCATTACCTTTAGCACCTCCACCAGATGGTCACCTACAGCGGCGCCTCCCTCCACAGGTGGCGTCACTTTCCCCTTCGCTCCCCTCCGCCCTGCGATCAAACCAACATCTGGTTCCAGCTGCACCGTATACTTGTCTCTGTCCAATAAAACCTGCAGCCCGGACCCCGAGGTCATCGCCTTTATTTGCTGTATTTTTTTTTTTTCAACGGTGAAAATGAGGACAGGAAACAGCAGGCGAGGTTGAGGCCGGCGGAGCAGCGGCGGGGTCGGGCTCAGTCTGACCTCCGGGAACAGCAGCCCCTCGGACCAAGAGGTCACCGCGGCGCTGAGAGATAGAGCCGTCAATCAGAGAGCACAGCCGGGACTGCGCCCTGATATCAGCTGGAGGAGCTCAGGTGAGAATAAATGAGGAGATTTTAGCATTTCAGCTCCTGGAGGTGGGCTTCAACAACTCAGGGATGGAAAAATATCAAGATTTTGTGTAGCAACAGGCTCAGAAACAAAGCCTCATTTTGTACGAAAACACTCATTTTTAATTACAGTGATTTTTTAATTCTCACTGAAAAGGTTTAAATGTGAGGAAACTGCAGCTTTAGTGATGCAAACTTGACTTAAATTCACTGTAAACTGTACAGGATGCTGCAAAGCTGTAATCTCTCCATATTTTCTAACCGCAGTCATGTCAGGTTACCACTCATGCGCCGCTCTCATTGATTAACATGATATATTAAAACCCAGACCATCATCATTCAGGTGTTGTAATTGCACAGCTGCCATATCATTAATTCAAAAATGCCTCAACCTCCTGTTATCCAGGAAATGTGAAGTAAGACGCATGAAAGAGAAATTAAAACTCAAGTTTAGACTGCAGCGTCAAACCTTTCAGCACCGGCTGCATTAATCCGAGGTACGAAAACAAAGACGAAGGCTCCAAAATGTTCAGATTTGAGTCAGCTGGACTAACTTGATGAAAGGTGTGAAATGGAGACAACAGCAGCTGAAGTGAGACCGACTTCAGCGGATTAGAGTAAAATACATTCAGGCGGACGGCCCTTCCTGAAACGCGAGCTTGGTCCGTGTAGTCGGCTGTAAGTCGGACTTGTTTCCAGTGAGACTTGGACTCCGCCAGAGCTGCCCTCTGTCACCGGTTCTGTTCATAATCTTTATGGACAGAATTTCTAGGTCTTGTAGCGTCGTCGAGCAGTGACCTTCAGCTGGGATGCGAATCAGCACCTCCAGGTCTGAGGTTATGGTCCTCAGTCGGAACAAGGTAGATCGCTTTCTCCGGGTTGGAGGGGCGGTCCTACCTCAAGTGGAGGAGTTCAAGTATCTCGGGATCTTGTTCATGAGTGAGGGTAGGATGGAGCAAGAGATCGACAGGGAGATCGGCGCATCGTCAGCAGTGATGCGGACGCTTAACCGATCAGTCGTGGTGAAGAAAGAGCTGAGCCGTAAGGCCAGACTCTCGAGTTACCTGTCGGTCTATGTGGAAGTGGCTGGGGTGAGGGCCGTCTGGGCTTCCCTCCTGAAGCTGCTGCCCCCCGCAGGAACAGGAAGTCAGTGAGCGGTCAGATTCATCTCCAAACTTTATCTTCATCTGCTGTAACAGGGAACAACAGTTTCTTTTAACAAGACTGGAGCTCCTGAAGAGTGTAAACTCTGTCCTGTTGACCTGGGATTGCCGTTAGTGATGCATCAAACTGACCTCCTTACTTGATTTCAATCCTGTTATTATGGTTACCATGGTTTCATATACAGAGATCACTGGATGTCAATGATCTCTGACGCTGGTAATGACCGGAGGAAACATCCCATAATAGTCACACAAACTAAAAGTTTGCTGTGAACTTGAAGCTCTACATCATCGTTTAGTTTAAGGAAGATTCATGTTTGAGGAACCGTCTCTCAGCTCGGGTTTCACCGACTCTGAAATGAGGTCTGTATTTTAAAGTAATGATCTGGACCGTCTCTGACTGTTTTCTGCAGATATTTGACAAACTAATATTGATGCAAGCTGTCTCAACCTCCTGAGGGATTGGACTGTGTGCAGCTTCGAAACACTTAAAGAGTCTGGTCGCTTCCCAAAATCCCCCGAAGACCTGCTCGTGTGAGAAACAGAGAAAACTTCCCGCCAACACGGTGACGCTGCTTCTCTGAGAGGAGGTCAGAGATCCGAACGGTTTTTATTCTCTCTGACACACGGCACACCCTCGCTCTCTGACTAACCCGTCAGACACTCGTGGGTTTCCTCAAACTGAAAGCGTGACATTTGCCTGACTCATCTCTGCGCCGATCCTCACAGATCAGAGTTCCTCCAGGATCTCTCAGAGATGATCAGCTCAGCCGCTCTGAGGCCGGCCGGGGATCCTGCCAACCCCTGACAGCTCAGTGTCCGGATACGGCGGCCATGAAATCCAGGAAGGGGGTTTCATGGCTAAGTGCGGCTAAGCAGAGGAGAGCGGGGCGTGTTAGAGTCATTTCATGGAGCATTTGACCCGGGGAAGTTGGACTTAGTCCTGCAGGAGTCCATGCTTGGAGGATTCGGGCTCCTGAAAGTTGTTTCTCCTGTTCTGTCCTGGAGAATCCGACAGTTTATTAGTACAGTTCGGTTCCTGTTGGACAAGTTTAGTTTTACTGCGCTTTAGATTCACAGACTCATATTTATTGTTTTGGGCTCGGCCACCCTGGCAAGTGTTAGCTTTTCTTCCTCGCTGTGTTTTAGTTTCAGAGCTGGTTGCTTATTTTGTCCTTAAAATACGTTTCCTGTTCATCTCTTCGGTACTTTCTCAGATTAATCCTGGGGGCCATTTTTAACACGAACTTTCTAAACCGGCCCAATCAGGAAGGATCCCATTAAAGAAACCATTAAAATCTCCTCCAAGTCCTACTGCAGAACCAAGTCAGGTGTGCTCGAGTCAGGGTGACCTGAAGTCTGTCCCAATTTTCAAACTACGAGGAGAATCTGTGTCTCAGATTCAGTCAGTCCCTGTCAAGGTTTCAGCTCTAATTCGTCTCGATAAATGTCAACCATGTTGGTGCCAAAGCTCCAGTGAGTAAGCATCTCTAACACCGTTCAAAATTAATTGATCTGATTGTAGGGCTGGTCAATAAACGTATCGGTATGTTCGGTGTCAAATAAATAAATAAATAAATCAAAGTTGTTTTTGGATGTGTGTAGGTAGGCTATGGTCTCATGTCCCTTTAAGACGCTGTCAGAGACGTGACTCCGCCCCATCCAGTCCATAACAAAGAGGGAAAGACAGGTGAGGAGATGGAGAACAGTTCAAAAGTTCGTTATCGAGGTGGACTGATCAATATATCGTGATATTGATTTGAGGACATATCGCTTAGCTCTACCTTGACACACTTAAATCTGCTTTCATGAACGACCTGATCAGAGCGAATCCTCGGTTCATGTTGAATAAACGTGTCGACATCGAAGTGTAGGAGGCTGTTTTTGAGAGAATGCAAATTGGCTGTGAGGGAACGAGTGAATAAATCAGACATTTCAGTGTGTGTGTGTGTGTGTGTGTGTGTGTGTGTACGCCGCACAGCTGACCGCGTCCGCTGAAGTACCTCTCGGAGTTTGCACAGATGCCATTATTTCCTCTCTTCCTCCCACCTGCTGATTGGAGGTGCTGATAAAAAAGGACCAGAGGATGAATCATCTCTTTTTTTTCCTCCTGCAGGTTTCTCTTTCACTTTCTCTTTCAGTTTCTCTTTAAATCAGAAGAAACCAGAAAACCATGAGCTTCTCTTCAAACATGTCATATCAGAGCCGCAGTGCGACGCGTTCTCGTCCTTTTTGGCGCCGATGATGGACTCGTGAGCCACCCGACAGGATGTCATCCTCTTTCTTTGTCCCATCACTCATCTGACGCCTCTGGATGTTAATCACCTCTCACACCTGGCTCACTTTGACCCCGCAGATGGTCCTCGTTGAGGTTTTTTCAGCTACCGAACCCAGATCAGAACCCGAGCGAGCCGCTCCGCTTCCTTCGTGTCGTTGCCAACGAGACGTGTCGGCGCTGCAGAGGGCGGACGGGGAGTGAGTCCTGTGATGGTGCCGGTAGGGATGAAGATTAATGACACGGCCGGGCCTGTGTCTCCTGTTTAATAATGCTTATTCATCACTGTCGCGCACGCCGACAGCTCCTCACTCTGCAAACACGCTAACAGGAGATAACCCACACAAACTTCATTATCCGAATATTTCTCCCTCTTCGTATTCACACGTTTTTTTTTGCGTGTAAAGTCGCATACTCTGTGGTAAAGTATTTCCCCTCGCCGCATTGATCCGGGGTTTATGAAGATTTGCATACACTTCCACAAAACCAGCTTATCTCAGGGCCTCGTGGAGCGCGTGTAAACATCTTTTCTGTGGTTTGAAAGCACGGCGAGCATCCGTACGCCTCGCCGACAGATGAAAGGAGCTGGAAATGAGGAGAAAGGCAGAATGAGGGAAAAATACGGGACCTCTGGCCTTCTACTTCTGTGCGAATGAAAGCCATTTTGTCTTCAGTGTTTCTCCTCCGCCCTCCTCCTCCTCCTCCTCCTCCTCCTCTCTGAGTGTTTCTGAGCTGCGGCTCTTTCGCTCTCTCGTACTTTTGCTGCTAATGGAAAATAAAGACTGGAGAGTGGCCAAGATGGAGCTCACAAATGAAAAACATGGAGTCACTGACCTGAGGCCGAGGCCTGTCCATCCAGGCCCCAAAAGCCTGAAACGGCCCGGCTCCTCTTCTGTTCCCACAGACGTCCACCAGGTCCAGGATGAAGTTGTTGAAGAGGTGTTTAGAGAGGAGGTGAGAGAGGTTTCAGGGCTTCTTCTTCTGCCTGCAGGAACTCTTCTGTCTTACTGCTTTTGAGGTGAATCTCAAGAAGTTCAGCCTCTTTCAGACATGCACAAAGTTCTTGATAATGTACAGTGTGCCTAAGTTGTGTGTCTGTGTCTTTGTTGTCATCCTTGTGTCATCTATTGGCAGTTTTATCGGTGCAGCTCTTAGAGACCAAGACAAATTTCCCCAACCCCAAATTTCCACTGGGTCCAGAATGGCTCCGATCTAGAACGGCAGCGGTTTTGGCCGTCCGCCAATTCCCACCGGATCTGATTGTAATCTGTGCTGAATTTTTTTCGGCATACTCCGGCATCCGGAAAAAATAGAATTCTTGCAATCGGCTACGGAACAGAAAGAAATCGGTAGAAATTGACACGTTAACTTGAATGGTTACGATCAGCTACGATCGGAGGATACGACCTTTTAGGAGACGATCAGGATGTGGTTGAAATTGGGGGTAAGGGGACCGTAAAGCGTATCGTATTATATACCCAGAATAAAATGCCCTCCTTGGATCTTGGACCTTGTAGGAGAACGAGGCAGCAGATTTTCTTCGGTCACTGGCACTGCTATCTGGCTGAAAAGTTGGGAAACCCGGGTCTAGACGATCATCCACAGAAGAAACAAAGCAGATTCAAGAACGTAGGCGGGCTTCACAAGGACTGTAGCCAAAGCATCAGGAGACTACAGGACGCTCCTGAACTAGAGGTCGCATTAGAGGAGTCTCACTTGGACTAAGAAGTAAAAGAACTGGACTGTTGTTGGTCCCAGAGTCTGGAGGTAGATCAGAGAGACCCAGAATCCAAGGTGCTTGAAGTTTCCACAGTCTGTGGTGGTTTGGGGGACCATGTCCAGAGTCTTTGTAGCCCCTAGTCTACCAAGAGTTCTAGACCTTTATGCTTCAGTCTGCTGCGAAGCTTCATGGAGGTGCTGATCTCCTTTTCCTGCAGGATTTTCACACCTGCCCACAGCGCCAAAACTACCGCCAAATGATTAGCTGACGGTCATGTTTCTGCGTTTGATTGGTTAACCAACTGGACAGGGTTTGGACATTTTAAATCGGATAAGAAGAAATTATATTTTAAAATTTTCATAAGGCCAATATAATTAAAATTAAAACTGATAAAACCTTGTGGTGAATATTTTTGTCTTTTGGTCAAACGACTTTTTGGAGACACACCTTCTCTTATCCGATCGCAGCTCTGCAGATCTGGTCTCTGCTGGGACCGACTCTGTCATGTTATCTCTTGGAAAAGTGTCTTCTTTATCGGTTTACCCAAAGTTTGGGCCGCTGTTGTGTTGAGAGACAGGAGCTGAATAACATTACCTCGGAGCCTCTGAGATTTCAATCAATGGGAGAGCTCAGTGCTGTAAAAATGTTGTGACAGAACGATCAATTCTTCAGATCCAAATCTCCAAACTTATCTCAGGTTGGGAGACGAAACCAGAGAGTGGCTTCACCCTCAGCGATGGTAATTCTTCTAAAGTGATATGCAGAAATCGTCTCTCTGCAGGCCTTATCTGCTGCTACATGCTTCAGATTATATCCCCCTGATTAAAGCGGCACATGCAGAAACGCTGGATTATATTCTCCCTGCTATCCTTTTTAGCATCTTTGTCCATCCAGCCTCTGGATCCTCCAAACATTGTCCACATTTGGCCACTAGTCACGGCATGTAATAGCTGAGAGGGTTAGCCTGCACTCAGCCCACACATTAAGCTTATCTCGGACTGCAGAGACCCAAACAAACAAAAGGCGAAATATGAAATTTGGCGCTAGCAAGGCCACGGCTAACGATTCTCCCACAAGTGAACATGCTTTCCCAGATAGCCTTTTCAATCACATACAGTACGCCATGCTTCAGCCGCGGCTCAGTTGTCCTTATGTGGCTCCAAAGATAAAAATGCTGCAGTCCAGTTTGTGGCATTGAGAGAAACTGGCAGGCTAAAGCATTCAGACAAAAAGAGCGGTCAGAATGACAACTTCACATTTAGAGAAACGCAAATGAAACCAACCAAGATGAATCTCGTTATCCAGGTGTGCACACATGAGCTCAAACCCAGTCAAGACAATCCTGTAGAGGTGAGGACTGCAAAAGATCCAGATGATTGTGCAGCAGGTGGATTGATTAGCATGGTCGAGAAGGAATTTCCCATAATTCATTGGACAGAAATTATGCAGCGTAAGGAGGTTACCTATTAAATGAGAAGTGTTCAGAGCTTGATGGATGTTTGTTTCACTCTCATATTAAACAGTTGTAGTAATAAGAAGTTCAGTAAAAGATCTTTTAGGGCTGGGCGATATAACAGACGTCATTTTGCTCATATCGGTATATTCAGTGTCAAAAAAATAAATCAAAGTTGTTTTTGGATGTGTGTAGGTAGGCTATGGTCTCATGTCCCTTTTAAGATGCTGTCCTACATCAGAGACATGACTCCACCCCATCCAGTCAGTAACAAAGAGGGAAAGACAGGTGAGGAGATGGAGGACGGAGAGAAAATTGGAGCGGCTGAAGTAGACAAAGTTAATGTGGAGTAACTACACCAGCTTGTGGAGTAGTAATCGTCCATTTATCATTATCAAGGTGAATAGATGTTGTGATATTGATTTGAGGCCATATCACCCAGCTCTAGAGGTCTGAGAAACTGATTCCCCTCATCAGAATTTATTACAAAAGTTTGCTCCATTCCAGGTAGGGCTGCAACGATTAGTTGACGATGACAAAAATCAATAATGAAAAAAGTCGATAATGAATTCCATTGTCAACTTTTGTCACCAGACGTGTTTTTTTTATCCAGTGGAATGAGACATCTTACTTGATTACGATCTCTGCGTAGAGTCACACATGCGCAATTGCGTCACCACCAAGCGGTAGGGTATTCAAACACTGCACTGCCGGCATCCCCTACAGCAGCTATGAGTATAAAAACCTTTAAAATTTGGGAACACAGGCGAAAAAAAAATAAACTTACGAGGTTTGCAAAGAAGACCTTGCGTATCATGGCAGCACATCGGTGATGTGCGAACATTTGAGGAGAAGGCATGTCGGAATGTTGGAGGAACAGTTGGACTCCTAATTATCCGATTAGTCAACTAATCGTTTCAATGGTCAGTGAGTAGTCGACTATTAAAACATTCGTTTGTTGCAGCCCTAATTTCAGGGCGTCTGTTAGAGGCTACAGTGATAGAGAACCGACTTCATCTGTGTTGCAAAAGGGAGCTCTGAGGAAAACAACAATTTCTCTCAGGTTAGGGATTAAAAATCAAAAATCAGACATGTGATAAACCCAAAAAATTGTGCAAAACCTGCATCTAAGACAAATAAAATAAGGATCTAGTCGTGCACAAAAAGAGACAACTAAATTCAGTAAAAGGACAAAATTAAATTCTATACATTTTTGTCATCTATCTATGATTTGTCTGTTTTAATGGAGCCAGCTGTCAGACAAAGAGAGGACCATAGACCCAGGTTTGTAGATTTGATGATGTTTATGTATGTCGGCTAAAGAAAAGCAGTGCATTATGGGAAACCAGGAGCTTTAACCCCGCTGATGATACACCGACAAATTAAAGGGAGGATACACAGAATCTGAATTGCATATTTAAAGAGGATAATCTTCTCTTTTACATGTAATACAGCAATTATGAGGCATGTAAGGAGATTCCCACCTCTAAGTATACTATTACATATGCTAAACATACTTATTACCAACCTCTCCTCATAATGACTCTAATTACCCTTTTAGGTTCAATTACCAACATGCTGCCCCCTACCTTCATTTGCATAGAGGGGAGTCCTATAGATTTTTGCAGGAGGGGGTGTTGGTAATAGATTTATTTCCCTTCATTTAACCTCGTGTTCACGGAGGAGGGGGACAAATTCGACCTGCTGTCTGTGGCGTCAGCAGAAACAATTAAAGCCGCCCTCCGTGGTCGGACGTGATAGTGAAACAGCTAATTACATCGTCTCGCTCTCACGCCAGCATTCAGGCAGGCCAGCAGACGGACAATAAAATTAGCCGACCGGTCCACCGAAGCGGCCTGGAGGAGATTATGTAGTTTGGATTTCGTTGTGACCGAGGATCAGCTGCAGTCATATCAAACATCCTGAACTCCTTTCTTGTAAATCTTGTCTCCTCCTTTCTCTTCACACCGTTTTCCATCCCTCCGCTCTCTCCTCTCTCTCTTTGGTTTTCTCTCTCATACTGAATTTATGAGATACCCACTCAGAGTGCCAAGAAGGGAATTCCTCACTGTGAATTGTAGGAAAGGACTTCAGATGGGTTTTAAATACAGACTGTGCTTTGGTAGTCTCTTTATACTTCTTTATTCTCTCATGTCTGGCCTAATAAACAAAGCTGCCAAGCACCCAGCATCTTGCAAAGTCTTTTTCAGAGAGTATTTTCCATTTATGCGACTGGAGTCCCATGGGACAGGATGCTTTTTCTTAGCTTTGCTCAAACAGCATTTCTGAATTTACAAAAAAACAAGCTGAGACACCGAAACAAGACAGAGAAGGACCTGCTTTGAATGTAACCGCTGCTTAAATTGTCTTTTATTTATTCAGATCTGGAGGATAATCCCTCTGAGGGAGCCGCTCGAGTAGGAAAAAGTTTCAGGGTTTGTTTCTTTTCTTATTTTCGTTGGATGAAAGACGTGAGGCATAAGGCTAGGGCGACCATATGTCCTCTTTTGGGGGGCCTGTCCGACCTTTTCGGGGGAATTTGTCAAATCCTTCAAATGTCCAGGGTTTGTTTGCAAGTTTTGAGTTTGTGTCGCGTGGACTTACTGTGTAAGAAGCACGTAAAAAATACTCGACCAGATCCGAAAAACTCTCAAAATTTACTACTTGTGACTCCGTGACTCTGCCTCCACATAGTCGTGTCCTCTTTTGGGGATTCAGAATATGGTCACCCTACGTAAGGCGATGACACTCTGTGTAAAGAAACTAGAAAAGCTAAATAAATTAAAGCTGCCTGTGTCCATTAGGTGGCACTATTTCAACTACAGAAACATATATGAGGATGAGTTCAGATTCTGACCATCATCAAACCTGTCACGTATCAGTATGTTAGATATCAAACAGATTGAACATAGTGTGAAGGAGTTAAACTAACTTCCTGTTTCATGGTAAAAAATCGGGGTTTGACGAACTACCTTGACATGGAGGAAACACTTTGATAACTTAGGACAGCGTCTTAAAGGGACATGAGACCGTAGTCTACCTACACACATCCAAAACTGACCTTGATTTATCCATTATTTTCACACCAAATATACCGATATGAGCAAAATGACGTCGGTTATTGTCGCAAACTTCAGTATCAGTAAATTTTTGGTTTATCGCCCAGCCCTACTACGACATACCAAATTTGACAGACGTGATGCATGTTCAGAACAGGAGAGTTTTAGGACATGCTGACGTCGATCATTAAATCAGGAGATAAAGAGTTATGATCCTTTTGTCTAAATATAAAGGACAGCTTTTAATAACCAACAACATAAATTCTAAATTATTTAAAGTTAGACGTCGAGTTGAGCTAAACTAGCTTCCTGTTAATCTTTATATCAGATTTCTAGTCCAGACCTCCTAAAGTACCCTCAGTAGTCCAGTGTACTCAGTTTTTCTGTGCAGCGGTGGTTTTTGAGGAACTCGCTCCTGTTTTTTCTCCGGCGGTGTGGTTTGTTCTCCTTCCAGGAGTTTTACTAAGTCCTCAAATATTTGCATAAACTTTGTGGCACAGCGGATTTGAGTTTTTCCAGGATAACCCACGTCATCGATGGAGTTCCTATGTGAAGAAGCAGGAAGGCTGTGCTGGCTGAAAGCAATGAGAAGAAAACAATGTCAGCTAAGTGGATTGACGTAAACTGGGGGAACAGTTACTCAGTCTGCAGGGACTTGGTTTGGTTCATCAGTTCAGGTGTAAGCCTTTAAATCTGGTAGAGAGTGGTCAGTTGGATTACACGATCCTGTTTCTATCTCTCAGGGTGAAAGCGTCTGCTAACCGTCTAACCCTGCAGGATTTTCCACAAAGATCTGATCCTCTGATGGTCTGTCTGAGCTCCAAACTGCACAGACTGTGTCTCCCTGTTTCCCTCTGACCTTTCCTGAAGCTCTTAAATGACACAGAGCTCAAACCCCGCTGCGTGTGGATCTCCCTCAACAAGTGAACGCTTTGACACGTAACCTTTGCTTACATCTGCTCCGGCCCTACAGCTGCCAAATCTGCTGTTAGCATTGATTTTTGAGTCCGTGCATTAACTCGGCTCTCTCAGACGGTCCTCTTAGAGGATCTTGTTCCTGCATGAAGAGGCTCCTTAAGTTTGTGCCTTTTTATGTTTCTCTTGCTTAAATTTGCTGACCGTGCAGCTGCGGTTGTCCCTGAAGGTGTGAGGCGGCGGGGAGGAGGGTGCGGCTGTGTTTGCTGTGTCAGCTGATAAAAACAAGTCGCATAAAACAAACTGTGTGTGTTCAGAGTGTCATAATCACTGCGTTTCTTGTTGTTATTCACCTGCTGAGAACTGAGAAATCTCATACTAAAGAAAAGCAGTAACTAGGGCTGGTCGATATAGCCTCAAATCAATATCACGATGGATGGGGTGAAATCATGCCTCTGGCACTATTTTAACGCTAAAAACTAGGGCCCAACCGATTTTTCGGTGAGATGATTAAATCTGCCAATTTTGAGACTAATCGGTAATCGGCCAAAATTCGCCAATTTTTCTGATATTTTCAGAAATAAAATGCGGAGGATAAGATTTGGTTTCATTTTCGAAAATGATCTGCCATTTGAAAAGTTCCTTGACTTATCCTGTAGATGGCGCAGTGACCTCATGAAAAATGCTTTTCTGGTTTGATTTATGATAAACATGTGGAATATTACTGAGGTTAATGTCACTGAGAAGTGTTTGAAAGGCTCAAAAGCAGACATTTGTTAAAAAAAATAAATATGTTGATATATTATTATATTATTAAATTTACAAAATTTTAAAAAATCGGCCGATTAATTGGTAATCAGTTCTTTTCTTCCCTAATAATTGGTATCGACATCAGCCCCAAAAATCCAAATCGGTCAGGCCCCAACAAAAACACCAGGATGAGTTCAGGCTCGGACCAAACTCCATCAGACCCGCGAAATTTGGAACAGATCAGATAATGCATGTAAAAACAAGTACTCTGTTCCTCCACAAGGTGGCGCTTTGACTGACTTAGAGAATAAAGTACAGTTGTGTGCGGGGGTGGACTTTGATTGTGTATGTAAAATATCAAACAGATCTGACTTAGTGGGAAGGAGTTAAATTAACTTCCTGTTTCATGGTAAAACATCGGTATTTGACGAACAACCTCGACATGGAGGAAACACTTTGATAACTTAGGACAGCGTCTCAAAGGGACATGAGACCATAGTCTATCTACACTCATCCAAAACCAACTTTGGTATATTTTCTTTTTTGATACCGAATATACCGATATGAGCAAAATGACGTTGGTTATTTTCGTAAATTTTCGGTATCTGTAAATTTTTATTTGGGTTTATCGCCCAGCCCTAGCAGAAACTGTTTCATAAAGTCCGAGGCAGTTTTAGGTTGCTACCCAACATGTCGCTCTAAACTACCTCGGTAGAAACCTTAAATGAACCTCTTAAAGCCGACTGATTTCACTGTTTTCGTTTCGTTTTGAACACTTCATTTCCTAAGAGCAGTGATATGCGATTCATACTCCGATGTTTCAGGACAAAGTTCGACTGAAAGCAGATATAAAATGTCTGTCGCTGTTTGTCTTTGTCGTGCCACAGGCGTCAGGTCCTCTGCAGAAATGTCTGCTCACTTGCCGCTCATATTCTTTTTATTTCACTTTTGTTATCGTGTTTTGAAGCGAGGCTGTTTGACATGCATTAGATGGCTCTGTGCATTTACAGTCTATCAAAATAAAAGCCCCAGGCCCATCTATCCACAAATGCCGCTGTTATGGATATAATCTAGATAGATCTGTCTGCCTCAGTTGCCATGAATTGGAGCAATTTTCTGATCCCATTGTGCCAAAAGCCTGCAGCATACACAAGTGACTTTTCTTTCTTTTTAGGGAAAGTTTACGACAATTTCTCTCTGCAAAGTTTCAACTGACAAACACTTTATGACGGCGGAAAATAGGCATAAACATACACAAGGAGCGTGTCTGCATGCAGACGTGTTCTGAGTTTAAAAGTGTTTTTGGGGATTTAAGGGTCGAGAAAGTTCGAGAAAAATCAGCAACATGGTATTGATTCAAGTCAGAATATTGGTGAAGTCTTTGCCCACAAATAAAGGAGTTCAGGTATCTTGAGTCTTCCACACAAGTGAGGCCAAGTGGATCTTGAGACTCCGAGACTTGTGTTGAACCCTGACAGCAGAACCTGAAGATGGTTTCTGTGAAGGAAAATTTACAGATACCGAAATTTACGACAATAGCCAACGTCATGTTGCGGTATATTCGGTATATTCTGTGTCAAAAATAAATCAATAAATCAAAGTTGTTTTTGGATGTGTGTAGGTAGGCTATGGTCTCATGTCCCTTTAAGACGCTGTCCTACGTCAGAGACGTGACTCCACCCCATCCAGTCTGTAACAAAGAGTTTGTTAATTTAATAATATAATAATTTCTCAACATATTTACTTTTTTTAACAAATGGCTGCTTTTAAGCCCTTCAAACACTTCTCAGTAACATTAACCTCAGTAATATTCCACGTGTTTATCATGAATCAAACTCGGAAAAAGCGTTTTCATGAGGTCACTGCGCCATCTACAGGATAAGTCGGGGAACTTTTCAAATGGCTGAGCATTTTCAAAGTGAAACTGAATCTTATTCTCCGCATTCTATCGGCAAAATTGGCGAGTTTTGGCCAATTACCGATTAGTCTCAAACAGGCTAAGACTGGACGATTTTATCGGCTCGCTGATAAATCGGTTGGGCCCTAGTTTTTGTCGTTCAAATAGTGCCAGAGACGTGACTCCACCCTATCCAGTCAGTAACAAAGAGGGAAAGACAGGTGAGGAGATGGAGGACGGTTCAAAGGTTGGAGCGGCTGAAGTAGACGAAGTTAATGTCCATGTCCAGTCATCGTCTATTTATCGTTATCGAGGTGAACTGATCAATATATCGTGATATTGATTTGAGGCCATATCATCCAGCCTTACTATACACTGTGTAAAACATGGATGTAGTTTTGTTGACACGTATTTCTGAAGTGGAGTTTGGAGTCTGTTGGCAGCAGTTGTCACATTGGTAACACTGACTCAACCTCATTTTGGTTAATTTACCAGATTGAACGCATTACAAAAAAGCTCCTCTCTGTACAGTGGGAGCTGTGGGAGCTGTGGGAGCTGTGGGAGGTCTCCAGACCAAAACCTTTTTGTTGAACCAGGTCTTAAACGTGTATATTTACGCTCTTCTGATTGTGTATACGGTTTCTGGTGCACCTCTATAGACTTCATTTCTCACCACTTAAGAAAAACCCATAAAATATCCGTTTTAGTGAAGTTTGTTGAGTTTGAGGAGATGTTAAGAATATAAAATCATTTCAGCAGAGACAGAAAGAAAAGTCAAATCTTTGCAGTTTCCGTCTTTTCAAACTCATGAGGTCTGAACAAAATCTCAAACCTCCTCCTCTCTGTATTAACATGCAGAGACCCGAGCAGACAAACTGAATCATTTAACAGTCCGAGCAGATGAACCAATAAGAAAAACGCTTTAATAAGGATCAGACGTGGACTTCTGGACGGCGTAATTCAAGCAGCATATTCAATCTGACCTAATAGAAGAAAGTGCGTCTTCATTTGCGGAGGCCGTAACACTGAATTCCATCTATTTTTCAGGATTTAATCACATTACAGGCAGTAAAATTAAAATGATCACTGACTACACTGAAGCGCTTCCACAGAGTCTTGTTTTATTGGCGCGGCACGAACCCCCCCTGAGATCCCAGATGGCCCCCGTGGATCCATCACCTCTGTGCTCTCCGTCTTCCTGCCTCTCTGTGTGCAGCCCTCTCTTATTTCTATTAAATGCTTCGATGGGAGTTACAAGGCACTCAATCATCGCCTTCCTCTGTGATCGAAGCCGCTGTGGAAAAAGCAGAAGAAGAAGAAGAAGAAGAAGAAGAAGAAGAAGAAGAAGAGCCGTTATTGTGCTGGGACTCAGGGGTGAAGAAGCGGGGCCCCTGGGGGTCAGTTGAAAGCTCCCACAGATATTACATCATGTTTATCCAGGAGGGGGTCCGGGTTCCCTCTCTGCCATATGTGCCAGGATGACTTTGATCTTGACTACCTACGATCCTGCTGCTTCCTCCGGGGTCAGATACAAGTGAAGGCCATAACTTCTCGCAGATTAAAGCCGCTAAAGCCCCTTTAGCGGAGGCCAGAGATGCTATTGGCTGAACTTTGACCTTTTGACCTGTCCCACGAGGGCTGAGAGGAAAAAATAAAACCTCTGTTAAGCGAAGCTGCAGAAGGACAATCAGCCGCTTGGCTCTGAGGCACGGGGGTGATATGAAAGTATCAAGTCAGCGTGAGGCCGCTTTCTGTTTTTATCCCTCGCTTTCAGCTTTTCTTCGACCATTTCTCGCCGTCAAGGTGATGTTGCCGGGCAACAGCCAAAAGGAAATAGGATTCGGCATGGCAAGGTCAAGACTGAATGCCTCACACATCTGTTTCTTCCTCACGCCGACACACCGACACACACACACACACACGGAGCTGGCAGCAGACCTTGAGTTAGAGGCTGCAAATCCTCTGAAATCCTCCTTGACTTTTTATTTTCGTCTCCACTCTGAGAACCCCGACTCCTCGCCCGGCCTTTATCCGTCTCAGACATTGCATTTCTCCAGCCTCTCGTAATAAAGTGGGGGGGGGTGAAGAGAGGGGGTTGTCGTCTTGATGTGCCAGGGGACCATCTCGCTTCACCTCTCGGGTCGCGGTGGAAGGATTACGGCGGTGACCTTGAGTGGGCGAGGGGTCACGCAGGCAGTCACTCTGTCGTTTGGTCATTACCCAGTTAGGCGGTAATGGCGGTGAGTGCAGAGATGGTTAATGGGGGTTTGTTGTATGGTTTATGTTTTTGTCTGTACGTGGATCCAAACAAAGTGCCCTTCGCCAGATTAGAGGCAGACAGGGCACAGATACCATGGCCATCTCTACCTATATCAGAGTCCCAGTCGTGCCACCCTGGTCAAGAATTCTGGACACGCCCCCTGTAGAGTATCAGGTGTCAGGTTCACCTGCTGGTTTCTACAAAATAAGAGAAAACGTAACCAAACCTCGACTTCTGTCCCTGTAAGATGGTAAAAAGGTGACTCTCGTATCAGCAGGAGGAGGATTCATACCCGAGGTCGAACTATGTGAGATAAAAACGTTTATTTTTAGGTGTGACGGCTTTTATTTAGCCGTGGCGATGAAGGGGGAAACCCTGCTGAACCACCTTTGTCTGTAGTCCTTCTCCACTGTATCCAGAAGTTTTGTATTAATATGAAAAATTGTTGTAATTGTCTAATGTAAAAATCTAAAATAATTTGCACTTTGCAACCAAACATCCATCATTCTTATATAATATGAGTAACAGTGGTTCGAGCACAGGACCCTGTGGTACTCCACACACTTTTTCTATCAATGCACGGTCTAACCAGCGTTTAACTAGCGTCTTAAAGGGACATGAGACCATAGCCTACCTACACACATCCAAAAACAAACCTTGATTTATTTATTTATTTTGACACTGAATATGCTACTATGGGCAAAGTGATGTTGGTTGTGGTCGTAAATTTCTGTATCAGTAGATTTGTGGTTTATTGCAGAGCCGTAATTTGCTCCCATTTCGTTATCTTGTCAAGTTTACCTTCTGAAACTTCTTTTGTCCACAAGATACTCTTTTGCACAACTAATATTATTATCTTGTGGGTTCATCTTGCTAATGACATTGTATAAATACATTGAGGGACAGGTTACCGTCTCACGCACGAAAGGCCTCATTTTGTGCCGTTGAAAATCTTGTACACGTGATAATTATCTTGCGGCAACGAACTAGCACACACAAGATAATAAGCTTAAAACAACAAACTCACTACCTTTAGGGAAAAACTTGTGCACTATTTTGTACGAATATATAATTATCTTGTGCAGAAAAGAAAGTGTCGTGAGTAATCAATACTTCCATCATGTTTGAACTTGAGATGCAACGATCCATTTTTTTCCGATACCTAGGCTGAGCGTATCCGATACCGATTCAGTACTTCTGTTGAATGAATGAACTGTATACCTTACCCTGAGTGAGAACATTAGCCTTGTTAAAAAAAAGGTAACAAATTAATACAGATATAAATTTATATTATTTATTAACAAATTGTACGTTAGCACACAGCAAAAAAGTAAGACTTTCATGTATTAAAAGAAAAATTAATGAAAAGGAAAAAAAGACTGGATCAGAACGCTGGATCAGCGTCATTCATCCGATATCTGATCCAGTTAATTT
Source organism: Xyrichtys novacula (assembly GCA_962446985.1). Taxonomy (NCBI): domain Eukaryota; kingdom Metazoa; phylum Chordata; class Actinopteri; order Labriformes; family Labridae; genus Xyrichtys; species Xyrichtys novacula. The sequence continues at coordinate 28,745,328 of OY660877.1, forward strand.
GTCAATATCAGAGCCGATTTCTGATCCAAATTTTTGATTTCTTCTTTAAATCTGCACGTGCACATACTCAGGTAAAACCTAAATCGACGTGTCCTTTTGCACATATTCTCCGTCAGTGTTATTACGCTCCACTCTCAGAGCGTGGCGCTCCAGGTGAGCAGAGACCGGGTTCAGTTCTGTGCTGAGAAAGATCAAACAGACCCACGGCTGATGGTTGATGAGGAACAAGCCTGTGTGACATTTCAGCTTTCACACGTTGACTCTTTCAACACGGCGCTGTTATTTTTTCCAGCGCAGGTTATTTAATTTATCTTTCAGGTATGCGGGGAGAGGAGCAGAGCAGCGGCGGCGGTGGTGAAGGGGAAGCCGGGAGGCCTCATGGGTATTAGGCAGGAGGGTAAACAAGCTTCAAAGCCCCAGCAGAAGCCTCAGACTTGACCCAGGGTGAAGCACGACTCATTAGTTACATGCCAGGCAGCATCTGGAGTAATCACACTGAACACCATGGACTATATCACTCTGAACGCCACACAACTGAGTGGAGGCAACGCGCTAACAGGGCGCGCTGTTGAGGGATAATGGGCTTCTTAGATGGATAGAAAAAAAATCCATATGTTGTTTGATTAATCTGAGAGAAAACTGAGAAAATAAACAAGTTTTTTTCAGCGTGATTAAACTCCGCTGGGGTTAGATCGCTCGTTTAAAGAAATACATCAACACGTCTTTGTGAGATTGACTCTCATTGGTCAACAATCCTCAATGCAACTCCATCAACTTCTACAAATGCATGTTTCATATTCTGAATTAGATCTATTCCTGAGTCGACGGTGGACTCAGGACATTTGCTTTCCTGGAACAACCTCCGAACTCTGCATAGATCAGATAAACTCAGCCGTACGTACGCCGTGTACTCAAGGCTTCTCCGCAGAAATCTATCACGGCCCGCCGCCGCCGCCGCCTCTTATCATCAGAGGAAATCGCTGATTTATTGCAGCCTGGGAACACTGTCCTTGTCAAAGTCCGTCCCACTATCACTTTGATCATGTAATGACAAAACGCCGTGATGAAAACCTCAAAAGGTGTCGTCGCGTGTCCGCCTCCTGCCAGAGACCTCGCAGCTGAGACCGTCATTGGCTGTGACGGCTCCTCTGGTTGTCTGATGATGGATAACCGGGGAGCAGATGTTTCAGGAAGTAGCCCATTGATAACAGTCCCGGCGGAGCCCCCTGATTGGGGTTCATCATCCCTCCCCCCTGCACCGCCAGCCCATCCATCACTCTCTGAAATTGAAGGCTGCACTTGAGTGTCGGCGGCCGAGTGTTGATGGAATAGGTGCTGATGAGATGCACTGATTTGAGTGCTTTGTGATTTCCTAACAGCGCGGAGATGCACAGACTCGGGGCATTTCTGAATCCTGGAAAAAAAAACGCTCAGATACACCAAACGCGTCATCGGAAACGCCGCTTTCACAAAGAGTACTGGGCGTTTAAAAAGCAGGTCAAGCTGGAAGCTAAAGTGCTCTTCTGGAGCCTCAACTGGTGTGGACGGAGAGAAATGTTCGATCCTGATCATGTGAGTGCGTTTAACTACAGCCGGCATCGAGAGTGTCCTGGACGCAATTTGGAGGATACTGGTCGTAGACTTTGGAGAGAGGGAGGTCAAAATATGTCATGAATTTTGGAGTGAGGTTGTACGAGTAATGCTGAGCTTCTACTGAACAAGTTTTACAGTCCCAGACTAAAATCAAAGTCTAAGTAAATCTCAGATTTTCACTGGAGTCACAGCCGAGTATGGTGGTAATCAACCACAGAAACTCTTGGTCGACTAAAATCCTGAAATTTTTGACTAATCGTGGGGGGGTGTAAATATACGGTATCAATACAAGAAGATAGCAAACTACTGGATGTCGATTAACGTGGACGCTCTTCTATCTTCCTGTCTAGTGGGTTGGGCGAATCCAAAATGGTGAAAACAAGGGGGGTGTTCTGAGACAAGACTATTACCTGTGAAACAGAGGTGCTCTGAAAACACCCCCGTTTGCACTTGGTACGTTCCTCCTGATAAAATTAACCATAGACTGTAAATTGACACGGAAAAAAATCGAGTCGACCAATCAGAATTATGGTCGACTCAGCATGTATCGACTAATAAGTCGACAAGGACTTTACAGCCCTACAGCGGAGTCACAACGCGCTCCTGTCATCGCAATCCTCAAGTTTAAGGCGGTTGTCTACGCTGTTTTATATCAGTCTTTTCCTAGTCCTGAGTTTGATATTATCGCAAGTTGCAGTGACGTAACACAAACCAACAACCAATGGTCATCTCAATCTTATATCAGTCTTTTCCTAGTCCTGAGTTTGATATTCTCGCAAGTCGCAGTGACGTGACACAACCACAACCAATGGATGAGCAATAGAGAAGCTCCGCCCCTTTTATGAGAAACTGCCCTCAAGCAAGGCTACAGCTTTCTGCTGCCAGATTTTGCTCGTCTTTGAGACTTTAACCCCGACACTCACATCAAGCTAATTAAACGCTCTTTTGAGAAACGTATGTTTTATCTTCGACACATATTCATCGACTTACAATCAAACTTGTTGAGGCTGCGATTCAGTCGCCATTGTTTGGACAGAACGTCGCGTGACCATAAAGTGGTGACATGACGAGTGTCGATGTTGCTTAGCGACGTGGTCACCTTTTGTTGCTCAGGTATGACATCGATCAGATGCAGAGGCATAAAGCCGCCTTTAATATTGTTGTTGTGACGCATCAACACCGACGCACCGTCATGGCTAGATTAAAGCCGCCACACCGTAAAAGTTCGATATTTTCTTACGTGGCTCTACCTTGGACTCATATGCAAGAGTGCGCCAAGTATTAGCATTAGCGAGTTATCGTTGGCGATGTCACCGCTGATTCAACCCTGTGCGGTCGTGTTTCGGTCGGCTGCTGATCCAGCTCTGAGGTCACGTTCAGGTCCTGGTGGTGGTGGTCTCTGTCCACTTTACAGTTCCGGCCACACTGAAACGTGACCTGTGTGGTGTTGTCTACAGAAGCCCCGCACACCAAAGAGCTTATCACCAACAAAATGTCAGGAAATAAGAAAGCCGCGCAGAGAAAACGGCAGGAGAGAAGCTGTTAAAAGAGAGTCGTAAAGGTAGATAATGTCGCCTTTCTTCGCAGACAAAGAGCTCTGCCCTTGGTGCGCTGCTGTTGTTCGTCTTCACCGCCGCAGTGTTTCTCTGCAGAGCCGGCCGTCGGTGAGTTGCAAAAAGCATTCAGCTTGAAGGATTTGAGAAACAGTGCAATCGTCCTGAATTTAAATGGGTTCAGGGCCCCGCGTACAGATGGCTGCGTACACAGCCAGATAGGCCGTTCAATAGTTCAGAACCCGCTCTTTTCTCTCTCTAATCACATCCTCTCTTTTTCTCATTGCTGTCTTTCGCAGCCTCTTTATCACCGCGCTTCTTTACACACCTTGTACATGTACACTCACAAACACACACCCAGAAGCACACACTGTTTTACACTTTCGTCTTTTTTCTCCCCTCGCTCCCGTTTCCCGGTACTGAGGAAGGAGATAAAGAAATCGTTTTTCTTTCACTGCCAATCAGGTCGGCACAATTACACAAACCAGCAAGCACGCTCCTCTCTTTGTGTCTCTCTAACGTGGCCTCTCTTTGCCTCCTTTCCTTCTTCTGCAAGTTTTCAAACACGGAGGAACAAGATAGTCACTGTTTGAGGTCGCCGCAGTGCTGCAAACTTGGACAAACAAACCCTGAACTCTACCTCCACGACAGAATTACTTCTCCAGCATCCTCGGCCTTTTGTGTATCCGTCGTCCTCAAACGTTCAAACTCAAAAGGTGCCGATGAATCCGTCCAGACAGCCACGTCTCACCTGCCGTGGAGAGACGACTCTGTCTGAGTGATAGATTAACACCTGAGCAGCAGATTAAAACAAATGGGGACCACTGAAGGCTTCCAGACATCTCAGATCCCATCTGATGTAGAGGGCCACCCGGGGAACCAGATGCTCGGAATCTGGAATGCGCACCGAGTCGGCAGCTCCACTTCTGGCTACGTGCAGCGTTGCATATTTCTCAAGGTCGGCGTGGTGCGTGCAGAGCTGTGTGTTATTTTCTGTCAACCTGAACGTGCAGGAAACTGGTGCTGAAGAGTCATGACTGTAGGTGTAAACAGAGGAGAGTTAGAGGGTCTGCTTCCTCGTACACTCCCTCACTTATGAAGGAGGTTCAGGTCCAGTTTTCAGGTCCAGATGAAGTCCTGAATAGTTTTTCCACCTTAAATATAAAACAGAAAAAACAGACGTGTGTAGATGGAGAACGAAGCAGCAACCTCTCGTCTTTGTAAATGAAGCCAGTGTGGAAGTGTGACCCAGGATTTCCACTGTATCCGGAACGGCTCCGATCTGGAATGGCAGCAATTTTTGCCGTACGCCATTTCCTACCAGATCTGTTTGTGAGGTGAATTTCGTGGTGGACTACAGACAACTGGAATTGCAAGAACTCACAAGAACTTCCGGAATCACGTGCAATCGCATAACGAGTTGTCTTTAGCCACAGAGGCTAACCATACAAGCAGTAGATTGTGTCCTTCCAGAGGAGGAAATCTACTTCTAGACTTCTAGAATCAGCATCTCCTCATCCATGGTGTCATCGGGGTGAAATGACGTCTAAAAACCTTTCACTTGTTCGTCTCCGCCCGTTTGCATGGTGTGAAATACGATCCTCCTGAAACACGGAGTGTTTTATTTTGAAAAGAAGCCGGATGTTTTATTTTGTGTCTGTGCCCGACTTCCTTTCCGCCATGCTCCTGCATCTGGTAAATAGAACTCTTGCGATCAGCTGTGGAGTCCGGCGATCCGCATCCGAACGGAAAGAAGCAGGTGGAAATTGACAGATTAGCTTGAATGGTTACGATCAGCTACGATCGCCGGTTACATCCTTTTCATAGCCGTTCTGGATGCTGTGGCAATTTGGGGTTTAAAAGCTGCAGTTCCTTCAGTGTCCACTAGAGGCTTGCTGCAGAAACCCTTTCAACCACATACACACCCATTCTGATGATGTTTACATCCTGGTACAACAACCATTTTGGTCAGACTACCTCACCTCACCTCTCTGGTCAGGTTAGATTTTGACCCCACAAAGACCAGGTCCATGTACCTTTAAATCAGCCCACTTAGTCCACCTGCAGTCGGAGCAACTCGACCCCTGGGCCCTGGTCAGGGGTTTGCAGGTATTTTAGAGTTTGTCAGATGTTTATTAATCCCAGCATGAGTCTGTTTGGCCCTCTCTGCCTGAGCACCTAGAGACCGTTTACATGTGGTATCAACATGCATGCTGGGTAATCTCAGCTCAGAGAGCGCCTCTTCACACCTGACATTAACATACATCTCCATCTGCGTCTCTGGCGACCACTCGTGATCAGATCTCACTTCTTCACTCTATATGCAAATAAACCTGAACCTGCATCTGCGTCATTAGCCAATGAAAACGGACCATCAGCTGAGTGGATGTAAACAGGCGTCAGTAAGTTGTAAACGCCGTCTTTGACCACGAGGATCATGGTACTGAGAGGTTCCTGTTTTATGGTCTCGTCTCCACCATGACGTGACTTCATACTCGCCAAGTCGTCGCCCTGATCGGTATTAAAACATGGACTCCACTGTCCCCCCGTAGCAGCGATGCGGTCGAGTTTTACTGTCAGATTCATGGTCTGAAAAATGAAACCGTCCGAACTATTCTTACTCTCCTCTCGGTGTTTTCTGCAGCAGGTTTCACGGTGGTCTCCACATCTGTTTGCTTATTTCCTGGCGTGAAGGGGTAGACATTTAATCCAAACAAGTTAATTAGCGGGGAGATAGCATCGGCGCAAACGAGGATAATGAAATAAACACTGTCCTAAAAGAAGAGATTAGCAATTAAGCTATTGGAGCGCAGAGTCATTTATGTTCCATTGTGCTGCCTTTTAATGTGGCAGAGTAATGAATACTGCTGCCTCTGTCTCCGTGTGTGTGTGTGTGTCTGTGTGAGTGTGTGTGTATACAGTGTGAGTGTATGAATGGCTGCTGTTGGCTGATAATAACAGCTCTTGCCTATTTGTTTACTACAGGACAGTATGGCTCTTTTCTTTTCGCAGTAACAGTCCTGACAGTCTGTGTACAAACCGCTCCACACTTCCTGAATGTGAGATGATGTGTTTGTGTTTCACGGGGGAGAGTTATAGACGATCTTATTGAGTTTATTGTCCCGCTCGCTTCGCTGTTGATAAATCCGTCTGATTTAAATAAACGGCACTTTGAGAGGATGTTTGCGCCCGTGTTTATCGGCCTGATTAAAAGGCAGGGGTGTGCTCAGATGTGTGTGTATTTACAGTTTATTGTGTGTGTCTGTGTGTTAGGGTGTGTGTGAGGTCCCTGCAAATGCCTGTTATATATACACACACAAACCTCCGTCACACATTCCTCATATCCTTTGCGAAACAAAGTTCAAGTTTTCGCTCTACCATGTGTCGAAAGAGTGCAACGATCACGCACTCACACAGAAACACACACCGCCTTCAGCTTGCCCGTGTGTGTGTGTGTGTGTGTGTGTGTGAGATCCATCTGGTCTGGTCTAGTTTTCCTATACAGCAGCTGATGAATGGGGAGCAGCGGGCTCTACAGCGACCAGGACACACGGTAACTCCCCCTCGACTTTATCAGCCTCAGCACAGCTCATTCCACGCATCTATCTATCTGTCCAACAGCGGCAGAGGAAGTCATTAACCTGCACGGCCCTCTGGGTCCCTCACACCGCTGACCAGAGAGGGGGAGAGGCGGGAGACGCAGAGACATATTCCTCCTCTGTCTGGAGTTAATGCGTCGGTTTCCTTATCCTCGGAAAAATACTGCAGAGCTGAAACTGGTGCATAAGCTTGTTTAGTTCTTCTTACACCGAAGTGAGCAGGGATTTCAGCGTACCTGATTATGCAGCTATGTCAAATAGTTGATAGTCTATGGTTACATGACACTCAAGAAAACCGAATTATCGCCTTACTCCAATTAAGACCAGACAACTGAAATTTATGTAAACATCTTAGTCCGACTATAATCAGAGTTTGAGAACCATGTAAACAGTGTACTCAGAGTAGTATCGCGCCATGCCTCTGTAACCCTGGAACAAAAACACCAGAGAAGAAGTGGCGCTATCATTTAAAGAACTTTTGACTCAGAAGAAACAGCAACATGGCTGAGGCACAAAAGAATGTCCACCTTTGGAACGACGAGGGGAGCGCCATCATGCTTCCCTTCCTGACAGAAATGGACATTTTAAAGTAGATGGACGGTCGCAAAATGAGGAACGGAGACATCTTTAAAAAAGGTCTGGAAACAGCGCAGCTGAAAAGACCGATATCGCCCCCTAGTTTTGGGGAGGAGGACACGTTCACGTCAATAATTCGATTTTCTCAGCTGCATGTAAACGCGGACAAGGAGTGAAGTCCGATTCGGCAAAAAAAAAAAATTATGATCTTAGTCCAATTAAACTGTTAAACTATTCTGACGCATGGGTCTGCTATTTCCTTATAACACACTGTTGCTATGAAGAAAAGACCGTTGCTAAGGGCAACACAGCGGTGCGTCCCATTTTAAAGGCTTCTACATTTGTAAAATAAAAATGTTCTGCTTTTTGTGAGCCCCAAGGATTCATTTGGTACGTTTAAAGCTGGGGGGATACGACAAAACATTTTATCGCAAATGTATCGCTGTTAAAGTCAAAAACGCATACTGACTTGCACAGTTTAGCACAACACTCATAAAACTGCACCTTCTGTTGACATCATTGCAGCAACCATAGAACTTTAAACTGGGTTCATTAGCTTGATGCTAACACAAACAGTGAATTGTCATTAATGGGCTAACAGAATTAGCATTACACTAGGGAAACGCCTCTAAAAAACATGATTCGTATTCTAACAAAAACAACACAATACATGCTGATACTGTTTGCTCGCCTTCGCTCCTGTGTCGCTGTCTCCTACCAACCCCAAGAGTCTACCCACCCATCCCAATCCCTGCATTATGATTGGCTGTTTAGACTAGCATTAAAGGGATGTTAGTGCCAGAACTGATGTCAACTTTTTACTGTCTTTCTGTTACAGATGTAGAGTTTCAATCAATCAGATTTTTATCAAACACTTCTTATATCTTATCGATTTATCGCCCGGCCTTCAGTTTACTTGATACTACCCTTATTATGTTGGTGATGTGGATGAAGTTTACTCAGAGCTGGAACAAATCACATCCTCGGCCACATTTTGTCTTTTTGCAGCTCAGACTCTAAAACTACTTCCTGTCGGCTGAGACAGAATTATTGATTTTGGTTAAAATGTAAATCTTGTAAACTCGGCAGATTCTGTGAATGAAGTATTTCATCTCTGACTCCTCCGCCTCCCTTCAGACTCAAACTCTGGCGTCTCGTAGAAAATCCTCTGTTCCTCTCTTAGACTTATTTATTACCATTAAAACCATGTTGCAGGCGTAAATAATACTGCTCACTGAAATTTAATACTTCCTGCTGTCTGACATGAAAAAAGATTTAGGTCAAACTGCAAGATATTAAAAATATTGTAGAGCAACAGGAAATACAGAGAGCAAGTTTTATTTCATGCAAAGTGTGTTTGACTAAAAAAGGTGATCCTGACATAGACGCGTGTTTTTAATTTGCTTATTTATTTGTTTGCAGCCTTGAGGTCGAACAAAAGCCCTGAATGAATTTCTTACACTCTTAACATCTGCAAAGCTGTTTTGTTTTGTATTTTAAACCAAAGCTTTCTTGTTTTTTTTTTTAATCTAACCTGGTTTTGGCAGCATTTTTCAGAGTGAAACAAAAAGAAGAAGAAAGTCTATCTGTGTTTTTGTCTAATTGCTTTTTTAGAAGAGGACACTTCACAGAGTTCGAAATCTTTGCAGGGATGAAACCATCCTTTGAAAAAATGCTGTAACTTGACGATTAAAAAACCTCGAGGCAAATTATTTTTCTTTTGATTCAGTCCAGACAAAACAGCGCTCTGAGTTTTTCAAATAGTCCACGGTTGTTATGGTGGCAGAACGATTACCGGACACAATTTTGCACTCTTACACGCCCAAAAAACTCCATTTATAAGCAAAACAGCAAAACTGTTTCCCAACAAGTTCAGTTAAAACTTCTAAAGTGATTTTTTGAATCATCTTTACACTCATGCACAGCGACAAAGCTGTAGAGCTGTCAAATTTGACTGTATACTTTATAAGTCACACTGTTAACCCACCAAACTTGGATTTGGCGGATCAAGTCAGCATTGGGTCGGTCCATCAAAGACCAGATGTATCCGTCAGTGCGACGTGCAAAATAGGTTAGAAATTTCGACGTCCAAATTAGACCTTTTTTAGACGTCACTCTTATGTTTAGAATTGGGACGTCATCTGAAGACCAAATCGAGACGTTGGCACAACCTGCAAAATAGATCCAAGATTATTGGACCTCTTAGACGTTAATAATGACGTCCACATTTGTACCCCATCTTCAAAAGTATATGTTAAACAGAGGTCATTTCAACGTTTCATTGCACAGTGGGAATATTCCACTCACAACAGAGAAGGATGTTCGTTTTCATGTATTTTTCCATCTTTACAGCCAGCTCTGACTCAGTGTGGTGTAAACTTTAAAATTTAAGTTAAATAACTTCGCAGAAACTAAAGCCATCGTACTCATGCTGTGGTTTCACTCCTGTCTGTACTAGAGTCACCTTTACACGATCTTTCTTAGACAGGCGTATAAATTCAGCCTCTGATTCTTTAATCAACAGGAAAGTGTTTTTTTCCTGCAGTTTTTGTTGCATAAACTTGACATCGTCTGTTTCCTCTGTGATACTCTGCAGGGCCGTGTTCAGACCCAACTTCAGAAACTACGCTGCACTCGGTGATCGACTCGTCAGGGCTCCCCCCACAAACAAGCGGCTGCTGGAAGAGAGTAGGTGAGTTGTGTGTAGTCTCTTTGCTAAAGTTAAAAAGATGTTTGGTGTCTAGTACTATGTCTGTGACCCTGTATGTCCTGTTGATGAAGTTAGGTGCTGTTCTGAGCATTATTTGTGGCTATAGAGTGGCGTTTTGGTTGAGGGCGTGGCTCTCTGTATTTCTATCCTGCGGTCGTTACTAAAGTTGGTATAACTAGAGAAGCAAGCGGTCGACAACATTCATCTCTGGAGGAGGGGTCTAACTCGGTGTTACGGTGAGTTTGACTATAACTTAAATTTAAGTCTGAATAAAACAGTGTTTACATGAGTATTTTTGCATTTCCAGACCAGAGTTGAAATATTCGAGTAGCTGAATTTTGCATGCATGCCGTGTGCAGGTGTGTCTGACTATAGGGAGGTATGTGAGTGTGTATATATATGCTGCTTTTGCTCTGGCTGTCTCTGTGCTTATCTAATCTCTCTGTGGCTTATTTTAGAGTATTTGTGTCTGTGTGAGTCCACAGCTGAGTTCATGCGGTGTGCGAGTATAGAGGCTGTCACTTCCTGCTTATCGGAGGGTTTTCTGAGGTATAATTTACCTTATCGGGGCGCAGTAGGACTGTGGGTGTGAATTAATCTTAGTCCGTCTGGTTTGTTGCATGAAAAAGAGCCAGTTTGCACTAATAAATATCACATCTTTGGAGCGTCCTCGCGAAGAGAAGGATTATTTCTGCAGGTTTGCATCATTCCTGTTTGTGTGCGCACTCTTCTGCACGTGCATTTCATTATAAAAGTAGGCCTGTGTGCTGAGTGCATGCATACATCTGCACATAAGTGAGTCAGTGTGTGTCTGTGTGTTTACCCGCTGAAGCTCTGCGTGTGTGTGTGTGTGTATGCATTCAGGTGTATGTGAACGTAAGAGACAGTTGCTCTGGCAGAAGTCATCTCTCATGTCTTCCTCCTAAACAAAAGCCCATTGTGGCACACGGGCAGACTGACAGATTCAATAAAGCTGCTGCAATAGAAAGCAGATTAAGTCACTGCATCATTGCTTACGGCTCCTTTTAGACGCCATTAATTGCCTTCATCATTGGCAGCCATTCTTCAGCGTGAAGTAAAGGGGTTTAAGAAAAATGAAGACTTTAGCGGGACCGGGTATCACCGTTTCAGAGGCGGAAGATGAGCTCATTTACCGCCAGCGTTAGTGTTCGTGTTTGTTTTCACCGCAGCAGCGATGAAATAATCGAGTGATATAGTATCACCTTTAGACTGTAAAATGAATCACTTTGTTCTAATCGAGTTTGCAGACAGGCGGCGGCGGCGGTGGGGGGGGGGAGTCTGAGCGAAACAGAAGTTTGAAAACTTTGAGAGCAATCACATCCAGCTGGAACCCGGAGATGGGGATGATTATCCTGATGCATTCAAATTTTCTGATTAACTTTGAGAGAGAGCGAACCGCCTCATGAAGCTCTCCTCATAAACAAAAACACGAGCTGAGAACGGGGACAGAAGGAGAAGGTAACCTAACCTCTGCGTGCAGGTTTGACTGACTCACGCTCTGACAGATTTTGGCTCCTGGTCACTGTGATTTCATTCCTGGCATCATCTCCGAGGTCCTCAGGGGGGGATCCTCATCCCGCCTGACTTTGAGTCACAGCACGCCAAATCCACGGAGTGACGTGAACTTTTGAGCGTTTTATTGGAGGGGGTTCACCGAGCGCAGATCCCCCAGATTCACACATAAACATCCGAAATCTCCACCACTTTCTGCATGTGGGTCCTCTCCGTCATTTTTATTCACAGTCTCAAAGTTTTATGGACTCCCAGCAGCCAAAGAGAGAGAGAGTTATTTTATAGCCAAAGAGTGGGATCTTCTTTTTCTGGCAGAGCTCAGCCTGATTTACTCACTGAAGACCAGACAGAAGGAGAACGATCCCAAAGACAGGCAGGAGATGCAGATTGCTGCAGTGCAGACAGAAACTGAGCAGCACCAGAGACCAAGTTTCTGCTGATGTTTGACAGGGACCATAAAACCTTCGACAACCATTATTAAAACAGTAATTAATGCAAAACCTGTTGGACCAATCCATCGTATTTGAACAAGGCTTTAAAATGAGGTTAGTAGGCCGGTCCGAAACCAGCTGAAAGAATCAAAAACGATAAAATTCAAATGTTTTCTTGACTTTTTTGAGCCCATGAAACATGCTAGTCTCAAAGATATCAGCTCTAGTTCTGCCTCATTATCTAAAACCTGTAACCTTTTTGTCCTCAAAACTGCTGAGCTATCGAAAAGTTCACACATGTTCAGTGTGTAGAATCAGAACCACGGGGACACGGACCTGGACTTTATTTTGAACCCAGATTCTGAGCTTGTTTGGGGTTTTAACATAGAAGTAAATAGAGACTGACTCGTCTTTGGAACCAGCACCAAGTGGACACTTAAGGAACTGCAGCTTTTTGCACTGTCAGACTTTATCAGAATAGAATAGAACAGAACAGAGTAGAAAAGAAAAGAATGGAATAGAACAGATGACTAGAATAGAATAGAACAGAATGGAATATAATGAAATAGAAAGGAGTAGAATAGAATAAAATGGAATAGAATATAATAGAATAGAGTAGAATGGAATAGAATAGAAAAGCATAGAATGGAATGGAACAGAATAGAATCGAATAGAATAGAATCAAATGGAATGGAAAAGAATAGAATGGAAAAGAATAGAATGGAACAGAATGGAATAGAATAGTATAGAATGGAGTAGAATAGAATGGAATTGAACAGAATGGAATGGAATTAAACGGAATACAATAGAATAGAATAGAACAGAAAAAATAGAATGGAATAGAATTGGATGGAATAGAATAGAATTGAACAGAATAGAATAAAATAGTATAGAATAGAATGGAATTAAACTCAATAGAATAGAACAGAATGGAATAGAATATCATAGAATAGAGTAGAGTTGAATAGAATGTAATAGAACAGCATAGAATGGAATGGAAAGGAATAGAATAAAATAAAATAGAATGGAATAGAACAGAATAGAAAAGAACAGAAAAGAATAGAATGGAATAGGATAGAATTAAACTCAATAGAATATCATATAATAGAGTAGAGTTGAATAGAATGAAATAGAACAGAATAGAATATGGTCAGTAGGCCGTATCGCCCAGCCCTAATGGAAACAGGTCGACAGAAATGCATAAATTCATTCAGTGAAGATCAATATTATCTGCTGAACATTGATTTAGTCCTCATACCTCGACTGTGCGGCACTTATCCGTCATGAACGCTCATCTCTACATCAACATGACCGCCCGTCCATCTGTCTGTCCGTCCTAAAAGCACATTAAAGGGATTTATCCATGTTTGACCATAACTTAAATTCACGCCGGAATATCCCTTTAAGCTGAGGAGCAGGATGATCGCAGCAGATGAATATATTTCTGCAAACTTTCCTCCCAACAGTAAATTGGAAGACTTGCGCTCGAGGCTGAGCTGCACTTTCATGATTAATGGCACTACTTTGTGAGGCACTCCATGGAGCAAATAACCACAATAGCAAAGGAGAGGGCTCTAAAGACCGGGGACTGCACTGCAGGAGTTTAAGGACTCAAAATACTCCTCAGGGCATTTTCAGACCCGCAGTTCAGTCATGTCACACATTTTAAATGGAAATCCTGAAGAGTCAAAGCATATAGAGTAGAATAAAACCCCGCAGTCATATGCTGATGGTCGTATTTATTATTATTATTATGGTCTGAAAATGATTGGCGCTGAGGAATATGAATCTGCTGAAGAGTTCAGAGACAGCTTTTATGAAAACCCAAACAAGTCAGGAAATAATCTAGAGTTATTTTGACAAAGTCAAGCAGATTGAACCTCAACGAAACCCTGAATGGATGGAAGGTATTAGAGATAAAGGAAAGTATCGTAATATTAGGCTGTTAGCGTCTGTGAGGCCCACAGTTATGAGCATCTCAACCTAGCTTCAGGTTAACCTACCAGAGAGCAAGCTTACGTGTTCCCATCTGTCTGTCAAATCAACCATGCCTCTGATTTGCCGATCTTTACGCCTTAAAAACTAAAAAACTTAAAAACTAACGTGTTACGATGAAATTCACTTTCTGTATAGAAGCTGAAATTTGAGCTCTGGGCTACTATTACCGTTACCATGTTCGAACCAGACTGTAAACATGCTAATTTGGTCAGAAATTGGCATTTTTAGCTTAATGTGTATGTGGCGGACAGCCCCTGGTGGACACTCTGAGAACTGCAGTTTTAAGAACTTCTACACTGGATACATTGGCTTCGAAGATAAATTGGAACGCTGAGCTCCCTCTTATGGCAAAAATTGGAACTAAACGAGGGGTGACCCAATACAACTTTTTACTTCCGATATGTTACCGATATTGTTGCTTTCAGTATCGGCCAATACCGATATTGATCCGTTATTGGCACAAACTTGTGCATGACAAGTTTTGCACTCAGCTGCAACGTCTTTTTCGGACTTTAACGAAAAATACTGACACTCCTACTCCTCGCTACTTTGTTCGTACCTTAGAACACTGTTGTTGTGATCACATGGGCCCTGCATGCTGCTAGCTAGAGGTCCCGGAGCGGAGTCTGGAATGGACTGCCCGAATCGGAGTGCTGATATCGGGGATTTTAGATGCAGGCCGATATAATCCGATATTTGTTTTTTGGCTGATATCGGACCGATATCTAATATCAATACCGTATCGGGACAGCCCTAAACTAAACCTCCAATAAGAAGCTGTAAAAGAATTATAGTATACATGATATTATAATGTTCATACAGGGCTGAATTATATGAGTTGGGACAGAGAGACTGAGTGTTATAAATGTGAGACCCTGAAGCCCTAAAGTGAGCCGAAAGTCGACTCAAGAATTTCAGACTTTAAGTGCCAAAAACTTTATTTCCTGTTGGCATCAGCGCGGCGGGTTTTTCTCCGCTCCTCCATCAACTTTTAATTTTCTTGGCATTGGTTTGTTTCGTTCCGACGCTACGACCAAATCCATTTTACAGCAGGCTTCACATGTTTGGACTAAGTTTATTTACATTTTAATAGACGCCGCGTCCTTTCAGGGAACGTATAACAAGAATGAGGGGAACGGGGGCTTTGTCGTTGGCTGGGTTTCTGTGGAGTAATGAAGCTCTTATTTCTCTCCTCTTGTTTTATCGGCTTTTATTTACATTCATGGATTTTTCGAAGTTGTTTCAGCGTCTTCTGTCTTTATTTTCTCTCTGATTTGTTCGTCTCTGCCGTGTTTCCTGCAGGCCCTACACCCTCACTCAGTACTAAGATTAATTCGATAGCAATCTGGCTGCGACTCCTTCGAAAAAAAAAATTCCATTTGGCAATAACAGTACAGATTTTTGGGAGTCGTGCCGCTGACATTCCCCCGCCGACAGCCGAGCCAAGATACGGCTGTGAAACTCAGTCCAGGTTGTCTCCGTTGCAGAAAATCATCATCTTTTCACCTCCAGATGGAAGAGAGCGAGGGAGATATCGAGGGGCTTAAAACCTGTCATCTCCTTTACTTCTCAAACACGCCTGTTGAATATCAAAGACGCCGTTTTGGTGGTAGACAAACCTCAGCGCGGCGCGGGAGGATGTTGAGGGGAAGCGAGAAGCAGCAGGGCGGCTCTTCTCTTATTCTTTTTCATCCATATTAAACAAAGTGAGAGCAGAGAAACCGCAGAGACGGAGAGAGGAGGGGGATGTAGACGTGTTACCTGCAGCGCCGAGCATGTCCACAGTTGAAAACAAGTATTTACAAAACGGCATTAGGATGCAGCCTCAGACTCCGGCTGTTTGATTAACTTAGCCCAAGTCTGTGATAAATCAATTAATAGACTGTAGCAGCATACTAATTAACACGTGAGGGTCTGAGGAGGCTTACTGTCCGTGAAAAAGACCCCGGCTTGTTTCAGAGGTATTCTGAGCGGCGTCATTCAGCGTCAGGGTTCGAGCTCGCTAAGAGGTGACTAATGAAAAGAGAGGAAACGCTCTGAAGTAGCTCCGTCTCCCGAGCCCGCGCTCTATAATATAAAAAGCCCGCTGATTTCATCCACCTTGATTAAATTTACTTGCAGATCACATATGCCAGCAAACGTGTGTTACCTTGGCAACTGTTGATCACACTTCAACCCCCTTATTATCCACATAGAAAGGCTGGCATGTGTGAGATTCAGACTACCTGTAATATTCGGGCTTCCTGAGAGAGTTCCTGCTACATCAGTGAGATGGTTTCTGTTTCTGCCGGTCGGTATGGCGACTGTTTTCTCATAATAACGGCGTTCTATTCTGGTGATGCTTTTGTCGTATGAAAACAGGACGGGTAATGACGTCCTCATTTAGGGAAATTATGTGATCTGACTGGGGTGTGGAATAGAGGCAGTAAAAAAGCTCTGAATGGGAGACCGATTTTCTTTGTAATTTACTTTTACATTCAGACTTTGTTTCGAACAATAACTTCCTCATTCACCGGAGGACCAAAGACTGTCAGTTCTGGTCCTGGTACTCTAGTAGGGCTGCAACTAACGATTATTTTTATAATCGATTAATCTGCCGACTATTTTAATAACTAAACGATTAATCGGATAGACAGGCTAAATTCATCAATGCAGCTGTTAATAGCAATAGCATAGGGCTTTAGTTTATCATATGAGTTTATCTGCCATGAGGTGTTGAGGTCTCTGCATGTGTAGGTTACTGACTTACTGTAATCATCGGGTCTTTCTCGTCCTTATAAAAACCTGCTCTATTTCGGCGAGTGTCTGTCTTCTTCTGTAGTCAAACCGCAAGATATCAAAATCTACCCGGATACAACAATGCTGCTTTTTGATTGGCTGTTCAGTAGATATACTTTATTTGATTGGCTTGCGCGTGGCACGCAGCTTCTGAACTCTCGGAGAAACTCAGTTGATTTCCCCCTGTTCCATAGTTAAAGAGGTGCAACTTGGTGCACATCACCGTGTTCATTTAAATGCGTGAGAAATACAATGTGTGGTGTGTGAGCGTGTGAACGAGTGGGAATGCGTGTGTCATACGCTGAATGCGTGAGACTTGAGAGCCTGTGCGCATGCATCATCGATGTACTCCCGTGCCATGCAAAACGGGCTTTGCAAATGTTGCACTGAACGCCTTTCTTTTCAGTCTTGGTGAAGTTTTCCCACACCACTGATGTTTTAGGTCGGGATTTGGGTTGGGTTGTGTCCATGTTTTTCTCAGCCGCTGCCTCGGCCATGGCTGTTTCTTTTCTGTGCGTCCTGCTGATGTTTACACGCAGGTGTCCATGGACATATATAAAGACCCGACGAATCGATCACAGAATTAGTTGGCAACGAATTTTTTTGTCACGACGAATCGACTTAATCGATTCGTTGTTGCAGCCTTATACTCTAGCTAGCTTTTGTTTAATTTTTAGAATTGATCTGGTTACTCTTGGGTTACAAAGTATGTGGCACGCTCAACTCAGGTGGGGCGAACACCGGGATTCCAACGCTTGCAGATCTGCTACGCTCTGCTCTGAAATGGCAGGCGGATCGAAAACGCAAGCAGCACCGAGGTTTCCCCTACATGCAATTGATCGTGGTGCACCGTGGTGGTTTTAATCTCACATAGTTCTAGCTCAGACTCATATGTATCAGCAGTGTTTCCCCTACATTCATTCACCGCCGCTGCTAAATTACACACGCCGCTACTGAAATTTCACATGATCATTAATATCAATGCTCCACTAATAGTTTCTACTGTGTGAGCACAACAACACACGTCGTTATTTCCGACTTGTTTTGAGTCTTCAACGAGCGCGTCAAATCCTGTCGGACCCTCTTCCACCACTGTGAAGGGTAACGTTTAAGCTTATTCACGGTCTGTATGGCGAGTAGCGCGGGTAACGTAACGTGAATGTAACAGCGTAGCTCCTGGAGTGGCAAGAGAGTGGGGGTAACAACGACCACAGGGTTCTGTCCTTGGGCCGCTGTTGTTCATAGAGAAGCAAGCGGTCGACAACATTCATCTCTTGACGGGGTGTCTAACTAACGGTTTGACCCTAAATTATTTTACTCCTGAATATCCCTGTAATATTTGTAAATTTTGCAGAGTCCTTTGCAACCTAGGACAATCTTTGAGTGACGCTCCCTTGCATTTTTTCGTTATTAATATTATATGATATTAATCTGGTACGATGCATCTGCAAGATTTTTAAGCTCGGTGAGAAAACACATGAAAACCTGTTGTGTGTCTGTTATTGTGTTGTTCTCCGTCACAGTCTACAGGTTAGAGAGAAAAGCCTCTGAACCATTTTCACACTGATATCGTTCAGTTTGATCCCGGCTTTACGGACCCGAGCGGATCGTTGGATCCGTGTTTTGGCTCCGGTTCTGTCGGCCCGAGTCGCCTCCTCTGCAGCGAGTGTTTGTGTTTTATACGATGAGAGAAAAGCTCCGGATCAAAAGTCTGTTAATTGACGCTCCTCTTCCTGATCTCAGCATATGGCGGGCTGATGCGCTGCTTAATGTTGATTCCCAGGCGGGCGATGCCTGGTGAATCTCACACACACACACTAATACACACTAATACACACAAACACACACACGCACAGGCTAATGAACATGTCCAACGATAGATTACAGAGAGAAAAGTCCCCAGAGACACATCAAGAGGGCCTCTTTTATATGGAACACAAGAAGCATGCCCGTGCACACATGCTCACTTGTTAGATCCTCCTCTCCTCCTGCACACACACACAAACACACACATCTGCACACACAAACACTCTCACACACATGCCAGATATCATCAAACTATCTCATCTAGGACAAGTGTGCAGGGCTTTGTTCTGCGCGGTATTTGTTCCCGAAGAGAGCCGAGGTAAATTCCCGACTAAAGCAATGTGTGTTCACGCATTAGCATAAAAGACGGGAGCAGAGCGAGGGATAAAGCAGAAGAAACACACACATATACACACACATATACACACACACACACTCTGTGCTGTTTAAATGAGGTGCTTCGAAAAAGAGAAACCGCCAAATCAAAGCGTGTGTGAGCGTTTTCCAGCAACAAGTGTGTGTTTGTGAGCGTGCACGCCGGAGAGCTGGAGATGTTTACCATGCAAACACGACAGGGAAGGAGTGTGAAGCCGTGTGTGATTTAAGCTCCTGGTTTTGATCAGGAACAGTTGAAGCAGCTCAACCTTTTCCTTTTTTTCTGCAGCGTGACTGAATCTTCTGACAGAACACGCGGGACGGGAGCGCGGTAGCAGCAGCGGCGGCGGCGGCGGCCTCCTCTGCTTCTGTAAACAAGCGCTGAGATTGTTTAGCCGGAAAGGTGCGATGATTTGAAGTCGCGGTGCGGCGTTGACTCACAAAGAGAAGCTGTTTGCTTTTATTTTCTACAACCCTCCGAACAAAAGCCACGAGTCAAAACATTAATCAAGAGACAAAAATAATCCCCTACAAAACCGATTTGGTTCAAATAAACCGATCAAACCAAATCGGTTTATTTGGTTCAAATCCAAGAGCGGATTTGAACCAAATAAAACGATAAAAACTGCAGATTTTCGCTGACAGCCCCGCCTCCTTCTTTCCTTTTTGTTTGACGTTGTCGATAACGATAAATGGATGGGATGGAGTCACATCTCTGATGTAGGACAGTGTCTTAGAGGGACATGAGACCGTAGCCTTCCTACACACATCCAAAACAAACTTTGATTTATTTATTTATTTATTTATTTTTTGACACCAAATATACCAATATGGGTAAAATGACGTCGGTTATTGTCGTAAATTTCGGTATCTGTAAATTTTCGGTTAATCGCTTGGCCCTAATCTCTCGTGGTCAAACGTGACTTTAGAGTCAACAAACATGGCCGACCACAGGAGGTAATCCTTATTCAGTCGTCTTCCCTGCAGAACAAAAGTCAGAAAAATCCAACGATCGGGCCTTTTGTCGACTTTTCTCAGAAGACAGGATCAGGCCAAAAACCTGCAGGATTACCTTGCATGTGCATGAGGGATGTCCCGATACGATATTGATATTGGAAAAAACAAATATCGGATTATATCGGCCTGCATCTAAAATCTCCGATATCAGCACTCAGATACACGCAGTCCATTCCAGACTCCACCCCGGATCCAGCATGCAGAGTCCATGTGATCACAACGACAGTGTGTACTAAGGTACTAACAAAGTAGAGAGGAGTCGGAGTGATGTCGGCCGTGTGGTTGTCTTTTTCGTTAAAGTCCGAAAAACACATTACAGCTGAGTGCAAAACTTGTCATGCACAAGTTTGTGCCAATATCAGATCAATATCAGTATCGGCCAATACTGAAGGCTACAGTATCAGCATCGTATCGTAAATAAAAGGGTTGTATCGGGTAGGGTTTGTACGATATGCTTTTCTCCCGATTCGATTTTTTGGATGCTGATTTGATTCAAATCGCGATTCTACGATATTGACGATTTTCCTCGATTTTTAATCAGCATTTTTAACACCAAAGAAACAGTTTAATGATCATGATTGTCTACTGACTATTTCAGGAACCATATTTACCCTAAAAATACATCATATCTAAGTCAGTTTTTAAGATTTATTCTTGAAAAAATCGATTTTTGAACTTAAAAGTCAATTTAAAAATTGTAAAACAAAAAAATGGCGATACTTCTGTGAATTGATTTTCTCTCCCTCCCCTAGTATCGGGACACCCCTGGCGTGCAGCTCATTAATGAGGTCCTGCTTTGCACAGGTGGTGCAGAAATGGATGCAAACCCAAACCTCCATCAGGACGGTATCTTCCTTTAAGAAGTGAGACTTCCTCTCAGCTGACTGACAGTCCCGGTTAACTCGAGCTCCTGCAGCTTTAAAACACTCGATATTAAAACACCGCGATAATAAACCCGAGTGCGGAGGACCTCACCCATTTAAAGTTCAGCTTTTAGATGTAGGTCTGCACCTGACACACATTTCTGCATGCAGCCAATCGACTGTGTTTCATTGACTCGTATCCAGCTGGTTGTCATGCCTGTGTACGAACCTCAGTGGGTTGATCTGGAGTTCAATCCCATGATGCCCCGCTGTGAGATCAATAGGATCGCCGACGCATGACATTTGGTGTTTTTACCGTCTGCTAAAGTGTGTGTTTTTGTGTCTGTGTGTGTGTGCGTGTGCATCAGCTCTGTTGCGTTCCTCTCTGTAATGCGTTTGCTTCATATTTTGAGCAGACATTTACCATCCAGCAGCTCTGCACGCCTCGGCAGTTTATGCAGATGAGCGGTACGTTAAAAGCGGAGAGTGAAATGAGAAGCTGTTGCTTCAAGGTCAGAGAGCAGAGAGAGAGAGAGAGAGAGCGTTTTCTCTCTGCTTACATGATGTAATGATTTGTTATAATGTGAATTTCATTGTCTGGTGCAAGACGGGCGTCATCTGACAGCAATCCGGCGGTTTTAGAGGATCCAAATATTTATTTTCATGACAAATCTTTGACATAAATCTTCTCTCCCTTCAAACCACCAATGAAATGAGCCGTACTGGGTGACATGGAGTTAATGGATGGCTTCAGGCTGAGCAGAGCCTTTTCCTCATCGTGACTAATCCTAATGACTAATCCGGTTGTAAACGATAGACCCAACTCTCTATTCTGTACAATATGTCTCACACGGACTATTTCTGTACTGTAATATTCACACGGCTGCTGCTACGAGATATCAGAGTTCAACATGAGACAAGAGTTTGTTGTTTTTTTTAGTCTACGAGCAGCATTTATGGTAAAAAAGTCCAAATAATACGAACAATACATTCATACTATCTTCAGAAAATGCCTCTTTGTGCCAAAAAGTCTCAGAATTCAGGAGTGTTTATTCCTCCCACCTGAACTCAGCCTCTGTGATCCTTCTTCTCCGAGTTCAAACGTAAAGTCTGCTTGGACCAGATTCAGAAGATGTTTCCAGTCAAAGGAGTTTCATCTCCGAGCCTCACTCATGTTTCTCACAAGCAGACGAGTGGGCGTACGAAGAGTAGGACTTTGACATCTGAGAAAACAGTTTTTAAATCCTGTATCCAATCTTTAACACATGCAACAACTCGACTTTTTGAGAAATACTACTCTGCTCTCTGTCCGTGACGAGGTAATCCCATCATCGCTCGTCTGGTGAAGATTCGTCTACGTCGGATTCAACTTTGAAATCGAGTCTCCAAGTTTGCAGAAGTATGAATGAGGGCTGGGACTCGATTTAAAAGATTGATCTAATTAATCAGAGGATTTGGAATTAATTAATCGCAATTGATCGCATGTAAATATTTGACCTGAGAACATCTTAGCTCTGAATCCACTCATGTGGTCGAGTCAGACTAACGTTAGCTTTCAGGGTGCGCCGGTACAAGCAGTAAACTGGAAATCCATCCAGTGTGAACCATTCTGCTGTGAAAAGTACAGTTGGTGCGATAAATATGCGTTAATATTTATAACAAGATAATATTACTGTAATTAATTTATCGTAGTTAATACGTTAAAGTCCCGGCCCAGGTATAAATGCGGCTTAGATTTGGATTTTCCAGCAGCTCTGAGTCTGAAACGTCTCAGTTTGGTTAATTTTCAGCAAAAAAAACACTTGAATTTAATTTCAGTAAACTTTGTATTTTGGACTGATAAAAATATGAACTTATGAACGGTTTAGATTGAATTATTAATCGGTCCAAAGATAACAGAAACCCTACATGATTGGTGAGGAACTTTGGGAGCGCCAAATCTTGTCTCGTCTTTCAGATCTTAACGACAGACGGACCAATTAACCGGTCAGCTGTTTAATCGGGTATTTTGATATAACTGATGTAACATCAGCCTTTGAGTTTTTCATCCCAACACATTTTCTGTATGAGATGAAATAATGAAGATGATATCAACCTTCTGAACGCTGATTTCCCTTCTTAAATTACTGACTTTATGCTGTAGCTACAT
The DNA here is from genome assembly GCA_962446985.1 of Xyrichtys novacula. Taxonomy (NCBI): domain Eukaryota; kingdom Metazoa; phylum Chordata; class Actinopteri; order Labriformes; family Labridae; genus Xyrichtys; species Xyrichtys novacula. The sequence continues at coordinate 28,768,309 of OY660877.1, forward strand.
TTTCGTAGTTAGCGCCATCATGAGCGTTGCGTGTAATAACCCGCTGAATTGTAAGCCAGCAGTGCGGTGTCTATAACCTCCAGTTTCTGGTTCTGCTACGTTCCCTTCTGGTTGGATTCAAGAAAATGTGGCGACCAAATCTGAGCATAAGATAGTTGGACTGCGATTATAGACCGGCAATGTTTGCAACCAAGTTGACCACTCACAAAGTCACAAATCTCCATATTTAACCGCAGAGGTCTAAATCAGGCTCTAGTTGCTGGTTTGTAAAATGTCTCTCCACGTTTCCAGCTGCTCTGACTTTGACTCAGACCGTCAGTGTGTCTCTCCATCGTTCATCCCTCTGACAGTCCAGTTGTGAGCGTCCTCAGTCATTAAAGGTACCCTCTCTTTACAGAAAGATGACCCCTCTATTTTAATCTTTTTCACGGGTTAATGCGGTTAAACTTGTGTACAGAGCCAGCGCCATATTTATGAGTTTGGTGTAAGAGTGCCTGAGAACCTGCAGAACCGATCATCAAGACTGAAGCAGAAAAACCCGAGTCTGGCTGGACCATCATCCCCCATACATGATAAAACTGAAATGAAAAACTGATGTGGTTTTAACTGGAGGTCCATGGGTGGGCAGAAGTACCAGGAACTACCTTGTCAGCGTGAGGTCGCCGACCTGCTATCGCTAATGCAAACTAGCAGTTAATGACGGTAACGTTTGGGGGATCTGGACCTCCTTCCTCTGCATGACACGGTTTTATAGGCCGAGATCACGGAGTCCAATAAAGCCTCCTCCTCTCCACCACTAAAACCAGATAACAGCCTCGGGGGTTTCTCGGGCTTTTATGACAGATGTTTGTTCCCCGACAGATTAAATAGAGTAATGAATTTAATAACTCTTTGGCTTACTGCTGGCTCGAACCCCTGGAAACCCCGAGTTAATGAAGGTTTATGTGACGTGCTAAATGCCATAAGCTTGCTCTGGTCTCATTATGGAAGCTTTCACAGCCAGTTAGCCGCTCTGGGTATCAGAGTATGATCCTCAGACACAGCGGAGTCCTGTCAAATTGGAGGGTTTTGCATGTTTATCGCTGTTGTTCGGTGGAAAATATAAAAAACGTGGAGGATTGAGGGGAAGATTCAGAAACCCTCTTAATACCAAGATTGGGAAAATGGAGTTAATCGTCTGTTTCAGGGTCATTATCCTAAAGTCCAAACTGATTTTGCACGACACGCTGACACGGCGTGAAAAGGTTTTTCAGTACCAGGGTTGACTCGACCTCAAACTAACGGTCCTCTGCATGTCTCACCGTCCTTTCAGGTCTATATTCGATCATTTACGCATGTCCTCATCTTCACATCACACCTGCTTTTACAATAAAATGATGTTTCATGGTGACTCGGTGAGGCCACATTCTTACCCCCAATTTCCACCGCATTCGAAACGGCTACAAAAAAGCCGTATCTGCAGATGGTAACCATTCAAGTTAACGTGTCAATTTACACCGACTTCTTTCCGTTCCTCTGCGGATCGCCGGACTCCTCAGCTGATCTCAAAAGTTCTATTTTTTCTGGACGCCGGAGCATGGCGGATAAATTCAGCACAGATTAACCCGTGCTGGAAAGGAAGTCGGGCACAGACACAAAATAAAACATCCGGCTTCTTTTCAAAATAAAACACTCCGTGTTTCAGGAGGATCGTATTTCACACCATGCAAACGGGCGGAGACGAACAAGTGAAAGGTTTTTAGACGTCATTTCACCCCGATGACACCATGGATGAGGAGATGCTGATTCTAGAAGTCTAGAAGTAGATTTCCTCCTCTGGAAGGACACAATCTACTGCTTATATGTCTATGTGTCTGTCTTTAAAGAGACAACTCGTTATCGCGCAATTTCACGTGAATCTGCTGGTTCTTGTGAGTTCTCGCGATTCCTGCTGTCCGTAATCCACCATAAAAGTCACTTCACAAACGGATCTGGAAGGAATTGGCGTATGGTGAAAATCGCCACCGTTTTGGATCCAAGCCATTCTGATGTGGTGGAAATCCCGGGTTAGGGCCCTATGTTTCTGCGTTAACGGAATTGCGGAATTGGCCAATAAAAATGGAATGTACTTTTAAACGCGGAATTTCACGGAAATTAGCATAATGTGACTGAAACGCGGTTATCACGAGAAGAAGGAACGTTTATCGAGGGAAATGTTCTCAGGGACCGGTCATTCGCGGCACCTTTTCACAAACGCATACCCACCCCCTCCCTCCTGAATAAATAGCATGTCCAAGCGGCTACCAGAGACACCGGCTACATCCATGAAAAAACTTCAAAACTCCTGTCCGTCTCCAAAGTACAGAGCCGAGCGATATCCAAATGACTTTGATTTGTCAGGTGACCAGAAACGCAAAAAAATTAAATTTTGTTTACTAACACTAAGCGCACACAACCTATGGTAGTAAATAAGTCTTAAAAGGTAAAATACGAAATTCTAAAGAAATAAAACAGATTTCATTGGGCTCTACATCCTGCCTGAGGATGAACGCCGTGTTTGCACGCCGCAGATGCTCTCAGTGAAAATGAACCGCGTCTCTTCCTGAGAGTGTGAGAGGAACAGAGACGATTAGTGCTTCAGAGGCTTCACGTCCACTCGTGGCCCATTTCGGTCCTTCTCAGTAGATTGCATTTCTGCAATTTCAGCTGCTTCCTCTCTGCTGAAGAGGCCGGCAACAACAACCAAGGAGGAGAAAAATGGCACGCTGCAGGAAAACATGGACTAATTCTGGGAGACGTTTTCTAAAAATTTGAATTTAGGATGAGTTGTCTTTTCATATTCAGGCTGAACTGAAATAACTGAAAGGAGTGAAAGCTGAATGAAGTCATGAGTGGCAGAGTGACGACAGTCAGTGACTGAAGCTTGTTTGTGTTGGTGAAAGGATTTAGTGAACGTTACATCAGCCTGGAGCCGGGAGGGAGAAACTAAACCGTTAACAAATCATGGAGGACGTAACCGTGAGAGAGACGGTTTGGTTTTCTTCTGGCAAATTAGGAAGTGAATTCTTGTAGCAGCAAAAGCAGGAGCATGTGCACAAATAAAGGAGTGCAAATTCAACTTTGTTTGGTACTATAATCAAAATACTGTCAGGTTTATAAAAATAAAGCAGTAAAAAAATCACTCAAGAAAGAGAGGGGAGATGATAAAAAGGTATATCTCACACTGACTTACAGGACTCAGCTAGTGCTGCAAATAACGATTATTTTTTTGTCGACTAATCTATTGACTAGTCGTCCGATTAATCACGATTAATCACTATCTTCATTTATAAAGACCTATTTCCGGAGTGTCGGCGTTTCAGGTGCTCATGCATCGCCGTGGTGCTGCCATGGTAGGAAAGCTGAGCTTTGATCGACGTGTTTTTTTTGGTTGAAGTTTTGAAGTTTTGGGTCGGAGTTTTGGAGCGTCCTCTTCAGTTTGTTCTGCCATAATGTGTGCACTCTTCTTCTGTGTTTGCTCGCGGGATGTAAACAGCGAGCGCTACTGCCCCCAGCACATCCTGTAGTGCACTGCAGATATAGATGAGCATGAGGCGCCGGCATGTGATTCTTAACAACAATAACACGACGCGTCGACGCTTCAACGCTTCGTTTTCGTGTCGATGAATTTGTTGTGTCGACGTAATCGATTATGTTGACTAATCGTTGCAGCCCTAGATTCACAGACTGTGCTGACTCTACAGATGAAGAAAAAACATTGAAACGACATTGAAAACTAATGTGTCAATGTTTATTTAAGAATAAGAATAACTTTATTAATCCCTGAAGGGAAATTCAACTGTCTGCTGTCTCACATAATATGTCTCCAACAGTTATCTTTTATTTACACAAGAGTTATAAAGTCTGATGGCTGTTGGTACAAAAGATCCTCTAAATCTTCTGCTTATTATTCCTGGTATTTATTTATCTTCTGATTGCACTGTTTGAACTGCACTAAATCATTTTTAACTTGGATATATTTTGTACCTATTTTTATTGTACCCTTTAATTTTGTTTATGTTTCGCTCTTGTTCTTTTTTCACTGGAAATGGAGAAGCTCTCAAACCTCATTGTACTCCAGTATAATGACAGTAAAGGGCATTCTGACGCCCTCTCTCCATCTTTCATTATTTTACAGTATGATTATTGATTATAAAAACAATCCTACAGTTAAATGATATCTCTATAGCTAGGGCTGGGCGATATACCGGAAATTTACCAATATCAAAATTTACATCAATAACTGATGTCATTTTGTCCATATCGTTATATTCAGTGTCAAAACAGTAAATAAATCAAAGTTGTTTTTGGATGTGTGTAGGTAGGCTATGGTGTCATGTCCCTCAGAGACGTGACTCCACCCCATCCAGTCTGTAACAAAGAGGGAAAGACAGGTGAGGAGATGGAGGACGGAGAGAGCAGCTGAAGTAGATGAAGTTAATGTGGGAAGGGGTGAGCAGCTGGTGGAGTAGTTATCGTCCATTTATCGTTATCGAACTGATCAATATATCGTGATATTGATTTGAGGACATATCACCCAGCCCTATGTATAGCCCTAAATTTTGGTGAATATGAAGGATCGTTCTGTCTTTACTCTTCAGTTTTTCATCTCTTAATCGCTTGATTGTGAACATGACGCAAACATATAATTGATTAGTTTGATCAGTGTTGGTGTTTATGGTTTTTGTTGCTGGTAAATGTAGTTTAATAGCATCTATAGCTACTCAGAGCTCATGTCGTATAGATATCTTTTTAACTTCCTTCATATTGACAATGAAAATTTTCAGAATTTGTTTTTTTTAGAAACTTAGAAAAAATTCAGTACAGTTCAGAAAAATGATTATACATGATGCACATGGAGGGAAACACATTACATTCTGGGTAAAGGGGCCAACGCAAATGTAGAACGTGGAATTACGAAATATCCAGAGGTCCCGCCTCCTTCGCCTCTGATTGGCTAGAAAAGCTGGAATCGTCATCACACGCTCAAGCCAAACGAAATCAGAGGCGATAAGATAAGCACATGAAACTATGGTAACAACCGTTAGCTTTGTAATGTTTGCGTTTTTAACAAAAAGCACACTGTTCTCCGCAACAACACGCAATCTGATTGGTCAGAAGTGGACACACAGTATGCGAAACTTTAGAAAAATCAACCGTGATCCGAAAAAATAAATGCGGGAAAACGTCGCTGATGTGAACGCTTGTATTGACAGGATACTGGTTCAAAAAAAAAATTCATGTCCGAAATAATCGCACAAAAAAACAAACTTTTTAAAAATATATATTTTCCTTAAACTGCGTGACTCGTGATTGACCGGAACGAACAGCAGCTGAATGTCCCAGTTTAACCCTCCAGGCCCTAGTATAGTGGACCCTCTCCACAGACCACCCCTCCCCCTCTTGACCCCCTTTTTCTCCCCCCCGCGCCGACCGAGGGGGAGGCCGAGGCTCACGCTATTACCTCTGGAATGGTGGTGGAATTGAATTAGCCCAGGGTGGCTTAAGCATGTGGGCTTGTGTGAACCTGTTAGCGGGGTGCGAGTGCATCATCTTTCACAATCAGCCGCCTGTGTGATGTACCCGGGAAAATGAGGCTGCTGTGGCTCTGCTGCAGATGGAGCGGCGCCTCGCTGGTGAAAATGTATTCGTTGTTTTTTTTGCAGTGAGAGACAGAGACGGAGGAGAGCGAGGGAACGATAAATGAAAAAGAGACGCAGGCGGCCGTGACTCGATCTGTGCGCTAAAGTGAAGTTAGAATCATGTGACCAATGTAGTTTTTATATATTCAAACAAAATCCTGCTGTATTTGTTCCTCAGTATGATCTGCAGCTTTAAATCTGTACTTCTCCTAAGTGTATGTGAGCTCAGAGTGCAGAGGTGGAGCGCGATTGAGTGATTTAAGATCTGAAGGACTTTCTCTCTGTTGCCAGTAGCAACCTTTACATGCACTCTGTGTTATTTCACAGTAACCTCCCGGTGGAAACCGTGTTTACACGTGAATGTATGACTGAAAACTCCTCTGAGGGTTTTTATCTTATTCAGAAACAGAGAAAAACGATTGATGCTTGACCTTAAAGCTGCAAAAACAAGTCAGATTAATGCTACAGCAGAGAAATCGAGGCGCATTCAGCCTGTTTTTGTTCCTGTTTATTCTACTTTAAACGTGTTAGAGTGAATCATTTGAACAAAAAAGAGTCCTGTTATCTCCTTCTTTTACCTTTGAGATCTAAAATAATGATAATAGTGGGGTTAGAGGAGGTGGAGAGAGGAGAGCAGAGAGAGGAGCAGGAGTCTGTGTGCGACTGAAAAGCCAACGGACAAAATCAGCTAAAAAAATAAAGACGCTGTTTCGAGAGGGTTTGAAGTTTTAAAGGTGGGGTAGTCTAAACTCTACCCCTCCCAACCAGTTTTCCCCTCAGCTCCTCCTCTCCCCTTAAGCCCCGCCCACAAACAGCCGCTCCTGCTCGCTCGTATCGTTCCAGTTAAATTCAGATATAATGCAGATAAATACTTCAGATCATTACAAATGGGGCCCAGTCAAGGTGGAAGTCAAAAGCATTGGTGCTACTGTAGATGCCAACAGACTACCAGCAAACACAATGTTTGCAGGACTTCTACAACGAGGATAAAGTGACATAGTCCAGGACCCGAGGGAGGACAGTTTAGCGATGGCGCTACAACACGCTACAGCAGGTCCGTTTGACAAGAAACACTTCTGTTACAGACACTTGTCTTACTTTGTTAAAGCGGTTTACCTGTCCAGCAGAAAGGTTACAGGGTCACCAAGATCCCCAAGCGTCCCCCATCGTTTATGTTGACCCGGCTTTTTAGCTCTTGTCCGGTCTACCTCCGTTTTAAGCGCCCGTTATTCCTCCAGAGTCTCCGGTATTTACTTTGTTTTCTTGCTTGTGTCGGCAGTCGTGGCCAAAGGAGGATTCAGACAATTTTCCGAACTTTCTAGTTGGTTTCTACTGTCCGATATTGTAGCACGCTAACTTTGTTTGGGCTCCTGAACGACACGGGGGAGCAGCGTCTGCCTCACAACCAATCAGGATGGAGAAGAAAAAATGACATAATGTTGACTACACAGACATAAGAGAACACAGAGATGTCAGATGTCAAAACCTGATCAATCGTATTTAACACTCCTGATATCAAACTAATCTAATTTATCCTAATTTTGATTTTCACCATAATCCATCAGCACTTATCTAATGTGTCAGATCAGGTTTTCCTTGTTGTTTCTGTCACTTATAACTTTTTATCTTTCAATATGAAGCTTTAACCAATCACAGTCAGGTGTTTATCCTTTATAAAAATTCACTAAAACTTGAAAACTGTATTTACTTCTGTTTGTTTTTATTACTAAATTTAAATCTACATACAGATTAAAGACCTCACCATGTCTAATTCCCTGTAGTTAAAATAAAGGTTTCAGTCACTTCATAAAGTTCCTGTTTCAGGACTCTGGAGTCTTAAATGAACCACCTGCAGTCCACTCTGTGTCTTTGTCGTGTTTCCCTGTTTCCGGTCGTCGCGGTTTCAGTCGCTCACGTGTTTCTTTAAGAGCGTTTCGGGGAAGGAAACAGACTTTTTATCGGCCCGTTGAGACCGCTCTGATGTTTTCTGGGCTTTTACCTTCATTTTTCAGTCGGACTATTGTGTCTGACGTAGTTCACTCTCAGCCTTGAAAACCTATTCAGCCGACATACATCTCTTTGTGTTTTCTTTACCGAGTCGACCGCCCAGTTTCAAGGCAGGAAGCTGCTGGGGGACAATGTTATCAGACCACAAACCAGGAAGTGGGAGCCTCCAGTTTGGGCTGTAAACACTTCTCAGTATTCCCATATGGACGTCTGCGCCGTGGGGCTGCTGCAGATGATTCCGCCATTTTTATCGAGATAGTCAACGTAAGAAAGAAAGAGAAACACAAAACGAAGACTTGGTGGTTCTTGTGGTCGTTCTTGACGCTCGTTGCCATCCGAGACCCAGACTAAGACCGAGAACTCCACAGGTTCATCAGGAGCGTCCATTTATAGGTTCCCGGTGGAGTCCTGAAGACCTCCCCTGTAGACCCGTATGAGGTCCTCAGAGCTGCGTGTAAACAAAGCAGAGCCGTGTTTCTGAATGCGGATGACTCCACGCATCATTGCCCCGTCAAACCGACACGAGCTGCTCTGGAGAGCAATCAGCGCCGACTAAACCTGTCACAGTGATGGATCTATCAGACACTGGCAGAGGTCCCAGAAGCCCCGGGCTTTGTGGTTGGACCATATTGTCAGCTCGGTGTGAGATCCAGCACCGGGAATCATAATCCTCTTCTTGTGCTGAACCACCTACTGACAACTTTAATTACCACCTCTGGGCTCCGGAGGAGAAAAAGAGCTTTCAGAGGCTCTTTTTTACAGACACAAACATGTGTTATTGTCGAGTTACAAACATGTAGGGCTTTATTTACAGACCTGCTGAGTGTTAACTTTTAATTTAATATACTAATAAACTCGGCTAAAGTTAATTATCTACACCAGGGGGTTACCAATGAAAGGAGACTTAGGACACTGATATTGAAGTTTGTCATTAGAGCAACTTTAAATGATTTACAGCTGAAAAGACTTTTCTTAAAATGTCCTTAAACCCTCGTCTCATTACTTCACAGCCACTAAAATGACGTGTTTTCACTGATTTAAGGTGAGAAACTGTCTGTGGGTGTTACTTTTTACACAGCCTTGTTGCCGTAATAGTTGTATAGCTGTTGTTTCATTGATTATACATAGCTTGAGGGTGTTCCTTGTTGTTGTTGTAATAGTAGTTTAGCTGTTGTTTCATAACATTTTACGTAACTTGAGGGTGTTACTTTTTACACAGCTTTGTTGTCGTTTACATTTTTGGCTAATTTCCTAATGATGTAAACTTAGATACAGCTTGTGTGTGTTGCTGTTAACACGGCTGTATTGGCATACACTAGAGTTATGTGGGTATTACTTTTTACACAGTTGTGCTGTTGTTGTTGTTATCATTTTAGCTGCTATTCCATGATATAAGTTAGACAAAGCTTGAAGGTGTTATTGTGACCTATATTTTTTCTGTCATTGTCATTTCTGGCTGCTTTTTTATTCATAAACTTAGACACAACTTTAGGATGACACTTTTTTTACATATTTTGTAATTTTTGCTTTTTTTATTGCTGTAAAGTAAGACGTAGTTATGGGGGTGTTACATTTTACACAGCTCTGGAGTCCTTGTCATTAAAGCTGCTTTTCCAATGATATAATACTAGACACAGCTTATGGGTGTTACTATACAGCTCTGTTGTTGTTGTAATAATCGTTTAGCTGTTTGTTTCATTGGTATAACATTATACTTAGCTTGAGGATGTTACTATTTAAACAGCTTTGTTGTCGTTTACATTTTGGCTGCTTTTACACTGATGAAGTTAGACAGAATTATGTAGGTGTTACTTTTTACACAGCTTCATTGTGATTGGCGTTTTTGGCTGATATTCCATTCATATAGTTAGACAAAGCTATAAACTGTTCATTTTTACTGATATTTTTTTATATCTTTTCTGGTTGCGTCTACACCAATAAACTCAGACACAACTTGAGGATAACACTTTTACACATCCTTTTAATCTATTTTGAATATATTGTCATTGTTTTCATCAGTTAGACAGTCAACATGTATGCTGGCTTAAGTGTGTATCCCTGTCTTTAATACGTCTCAAGTATATTCCTTTAGTTTTCATTAAAGACGTGTCTGATCAGTCCTGAAGTCTCCAGACGCCAAAGTCTCTCTTATTTCACCCCCGCTGGCACTAAAGCGGCCGTAAATTTGATGTTGCAGCCTCACATAAATCCTCTGCCCTCCCCTTCAGCTTCATGTTAAAATAAACACTCTCTATCACCATTAGAGCGGCGGCTCAGTATCTTAGTCCAACAGCTCTGCCTCTCTGCAGATGCTGATAAGAAAATGGCTGCAGGACTTTGATCTTTAAGTCCAGACCGTTTCCTGTCCCGAGAAGGCAAACATAGGAAGTGTAGGATTTAGGACCGTCACACTCGGGCAACAATAAGAGCCGAGTAAATCTGAGCTTTAGTGACAGCAGCTCCTAAAAGGCCCATGGGAAACTTCTATAGCTGCAGAGAGGAAACAATGAAGAGCATGTGAATAAAGCGGAGCGATGTGAGTGCTGTAGTAACTCTGATTTATCGGAGAGAGTGCGCGCAACAATCCAGGAAAAGTAGTTTTTTAGAGTGGATGGATGGTCGGTATACAACTTCACTGATTAACAAGACCTCTTTAGATTATTAGAAACTGAAGCAGAGCTCTCAAAGAAGTCCAGATTTTAGTTTCATCATGTTTGAATCACCTGTTGTTACAGGATCAGCCTGAAGGTTCATTATTTTAGTCTCTAATGGAGTCAGTAATGTTTTAAATCCCTGTTCAACAGCTGTGCCTCCATATTGACTCATTAACAGCTGAAGATGTCACTGTGTAATGTGAGAAAGCACCTGCTGCATATTTACTGTATATCTATACAACATCTGCTCCCTTTGTGGGTCCGTTCAGCTCTGGATTGACTCTTTTTTTCTCTATAATTTGCTCTTTGTTGTGAGTTTTTAATTTTCTCACTGGAGCGGTTGATGAAACAAAAACCTCATCGACGGTCCAGGATGGGGATCAATCGGAACCTGGTTCTGATTCTTTCTAAACCTGTAAATCAAAACAAATCGAGTCTCATTGGTCCCATAAAGTAATGCTATTTGAACAAAATCTTGTACCACAGTTTGAGTAGTTTCATATTATGGTAACAATATATATCACAGTACGTTTCCCCCCCTGTAAATTCAATTAGTAGCTTAAAAATAGCCAATCATACAAATATGATATTATCACGATACTTGGGCCACGGTGCAATATTATTGTAATTTTTAACATTTTGCAATACAGTGAGTATTGCGATACAATATATTGCGATTTATACTCTTTGCATAGTTTTGTTTTTTTGGTCATTGTTGGATTTTCTAAATCCATAGAATCTCCAGACAACTGATGTCACGACTCGCACCCTTTCTCAGAACGAGTCCCTCCTCCTCTTCCTCCTGTTGGGTGGGTCGGGCTGCCTCTGTTTGTTCGGTACTGCCACTAATCTCTGCGTCCGCCATGTCCACCACCAGAGAAGCTGTTTCTTCTTTGTTGAAACTACCCCAAGCAGTCTGCTGGACACGCTGTTAAATATACGGAAACGCACCCAAATGGATGCACTGCAACAACCACAATATGATATTATCACGATACTTGGGCCACGATATGATATCATTGCGATATTGGGCTACGATTCGATATAATTACAATACTTGGGCTATGATACAATATTATCACGATACTTGAGGCACAATACGATATTATCACGATACTTGAGCCACGATACGATATTATCACGATACTTGGGTCACAATATGATATTATCACGATACTTGAGCCATGATACAATATTATCACGATACTTTGGCCACAATATGATATTTCCATGATACTTGGGGCACAATGATATTATCACGATACTTGAGCCACGATACGATATTATCGCGATACTTGGGTCACAATATGATATTATCACGATACTTGGGCCACAATATGATATTATCACGATACTTGAGCCAGGATACGATATTATCACGATACTTGGGTCACAATATGATATTATCACGATACTTGGGCCACAATATGATATCATTGCAATATTGGGCTACGATTCGATATAATTACAATACTTGGGCTATGATACAATACTATCACGATACTTGGGCAATGGTACAATATTATCACGATACTTTGGCCACAATATGATATTATCATGATACTTGGGGCACAATGATATTATCGCGATACTTGGGCCACGATACAATATTATTGGGATTTTTAACATTTTGCACTAAAATACAATATATTTTGTTTTACAATTTTTTTAACTATATCTAATTTAGCGTTTGTCTTACCCTTATGATTGTCTTATTTACGCTGTATTTTTTTTTCATGACGCACACATAATCTGTGTAAGTTTCCATTATATGAAGAAATCTCTCAGCCCTTTATTTGACTTTTCCTTTGCTGACTATCCTCACATGCAGCACACCTTCCTCCTGTATCTGCAGAGCTCTGACCTGGTTCAAGAAATCTGAACCCTGAATAATCGATCGGTATTTTTTTTCATGCATTTCCTGAGGATTGCTCCTGCAGCTCTGTGTGGTTGATTTCCACAGTGTTTGAAGTGTGCAGTATTCTTGTTTATTAAATATTTGGTGGTTTCACACACTCAGGAGACTCAATGGGATAAATTTAATTTCTACTTTAATTAAAATTTTAAAATATATATCTTTCGACGGGTATTTTGACCCATTAGGTGATCAAACCCTTCACTGTTCCAGTGTGGGAGTCCATTAGGCTGCATATGACCAAAGCGATGACCTCCACTCTCTGCATAACCTTTAACAAACATGAGAGTCAACAGAGCGGCCTCGTGAGGGCGATTGCCTGCAAAGAGACCTTGATCTCAGGGTCGTACATGGAGCACGGACATGCATCGACTTCTTGCACAGTGCATGGATTGTTTTTGCAAAAGCGGAGAGCACAGTGATGGAGTGGGTTTGTGTCCAAACTAGCCCTCCCTGTGTTGAATATTCGCTCTGGTTTGAGTCTAAAGCAGCTGACTTCTTTGTGTCAGAGTAACCGGAGAAAACGAGGATGTGAAGACTCCATCTTAACTCTGCAGACATAAGGGCACATTGACTAAAACCTTCTGTGATTATCAACCACCTGTCAACGGCTCGTCTGCCTTCCTTGTGACTCAGACGTCTAAAGAGCAAAGAGAGGTCTTGTTTGTGAGAGCCGCGATCATGACACACAACTCCGCCAAACTCCCAGGGCTGCCTGAGCGGAGGCTGACAGGCGACTAATGAGTCTCGACGAGGGCTCCTTCGCAAACAGCCTCATGAATTAGTCATCGCCTTCTCCTGACCTGTGCCGCGATACCATCTGAGGCAGCGCGGCACTTTCTCAAGGACCGAGAGGTTATGTCCGTTTTCAAGAGATGGCGGGCTGATGCAGAGAGGACGCAGACGGAGTTAAAGACCAGCAGTCAAGAGCGGCAGAGTTGTGACTGATGGTGGCAATCTGCTGTTAACATGCGGGTCAAGTAAATATGTTTGAGTACCACACTGCAGATCTGTCTTTGGCTGTTTCTCCATTGAATTCAAGATCACAAAACCGCTCTGCAAGTGCAACAAGTGACTGATCTGGATCACAGATCATGGATTAGTATCAGCATTGACAATCAAGAGTTCAGAAACAAGTAAAGTGCGCATCAATATCGATCGAACGCAAAGTTGACTAGGGACGCCCATATTCTGAGTCCTCAAAGAGAGGACACAACTACGCTGGGTGGAGTCGCAAACAAAATTTTGAGGATTTTTCAGATCGGGTCGAGTTTTTTTTACTGTTCAAAACCTCGAACATTTGAAGTATTTAATAAATTCCCCCCAGACAGGATAGACAGTCCCCAAAAAGAGGATATGTCCGGGTAAAAGGGGACGAATGGTCACACTAGTAAAAATGACTCCGACTCCGTAAAAGTTTGGACGCTTTTCTTAAAGTCTACTAAACCAGAATTTAGAGGTTTAGAGCTTAAATTTGGTAAAACTCGTGCAAAGTCAACAAATTAAATCTAAAGCTGTAAGTGGTTATATGTAAAAATATATGCAAGTTTTTAGGGGTAGGAGAAAAAATCGATTCACATAAGTATCGTGATTTCTTGTTCAACAATTTTTATATTCTAAAATTTATTAAATTTTTTCAAATTTCAGAATAAATCTTAAAAACTGACTTACATGAGGTGTGTATTTTTAGGGGAATGTGGTTCCTGGAATAGTCGGTAGACAATCATAATCATTCAGCTGTTTCACTGGAGTTAAAAAATCGTGAAAACCGACTATCGTAGAATCACATTTTAAATCAAATTGGCATCCAAAAAATCGTGGAAGAATCGAATCGGGACAAAGGCATATCTACTAGTTTTGTATTTAAATTAAGTTGGGGCAAACAGGGTGGTGCCGTAACTCTTTAAGGTGAAAGATGCAGCGTCCATGATTTCCAAAAGAATGTCGGATTTAGATCTAACACACCCAAGGACAGTTTTTAACTTTTGTAAACGCAGAATGATTGACCAAAAATAAAGGAGGAGGCTGAAACTCAAATCTAAAAATGTAAGATTCTTTTTGGAGATCATCATCAGCTTATGAGAAAGAAAAGAAGAATTCAGTGTCCTAAGATTTCCAAAAAATATACCAAGTGTTGATTCGTCAGAGTTCAGGACAGCTTTCCACCGTTTCTGGATCATGTTTGCACGGTTCAGGTTTCAACAATCTAAAACGTTCATGCAGTGATTTCCACCACAGAGCCATGGCAGTTTTTAATGCAATAATAAAGTTCTCAACCATCTAGTGTTGGTTTGGGTCCATCACAGAAGTTTTCGACATTTGTGTTTTAAATATTGAATTCAAAATTAGCAAAAATCTTTACTTTTCCAATCAAAAATATAAATTTCTGATTGGATATGTTCTCTGCTTTACTTTTAACATCACGCTCCATGTTCTCCGAGCGTCTGTTTTTTTACACATTTGACTGAAACTTGTGATTAGACTCGAACCATCGATCTCGGACGTGCGTCTCTTTTGATGGCGTGTGCGCACAAACAGTGACATGATCACTGCGTTCATAAACAGAGGAGGTCTTCCACATCCTTAAACTCAATTACTTCAACAATATGCCATGCTAATGGAAAAGTACGATTGCTAATTCATTACCCTCTCATGTTTTATGATGCCTGCAGTAATGACTGCACATTATAATGTAACCAAAGGCTCTTAATGAAGAGAATCTAATGTAAAGAGGTCCACAGAGCACGACATGAAGTGTAATTATTATGTCCTGTGATGAAAAATGACGCTGGTGAAAAAACAAACTGGGTCACATTTGTGCCACACAAAGCTCGGCGTAATTTCAGATCAATGGAGTTATTTCCCCCGTGCTTCACGAATAATAATACAGATCTTTTCATAAATATAAATTCTCCTTTTTTATACCATCCCGGACAATAATAACACGGCTTTTTACCCCGAATGATGAAACGAAGCCTTTTGTTGTTCAGAACACAAAAGGAACCAGAATAACAAGCAAAGAGGAGCAACCTACAAATTATACACCCATGGATGTATGTGTGATACGCAGAGGGTGTCGTGGTCAAGATCATCAATAGAACAAACAGAAATATCATAATTACCATAATAAAGATCGCAGGAGAGAACCAGGACCATGAGGCCTGCAGTAGGGATGTCAAGATTCACAGATTCATATCGTTGGTCCAATACAGACGTTTGCGATGCAACTGCACCGGTCGATTCAAGGAGCGTCGGATATAATTTACAGGTGAATTCGCGGTGCATCTCTTCTAGCCTGTCTGCACCTCAGGCGCTGACGCAAACAGCTGTTGTACACAACAAATATGGAGGCAAACGGTAGCAGCGACAAGATATTTAATGCACCAAAAAAGACACGAAAAATCAAATGTGTAGCAATATTTTGTGTTTTTCGAGCAAGGAGGTCAACTTGACCAGACGCACGCAATTTGCAAACAATACCGTGCGGCTTCTGAGTGCGTCAGCAGCACAACGAACATGGTGACGCACATGAAAAGACGGAATTGTGCTTTTCAGGTGAGAAACCTGATGTGGGCAAATACTCTCTCCTACGGCTACCAACTGTATCGAACGATCACATAATATCAAACCGAATCCCTTTTATAATTATCAAATCATTTTTTAATTGCATCGTATCGAGAACAGGGGTGATTCATATCGCATCGTATTAACGGGAGCTCTAGTGTATCGTTATTGTTCCGTATCGGCGGCAGCGTATCCAGATGCATATCGAATCGGCCTCAGTGGTGGAGATAAACATCCCTAGTCTGCAGAGTCCGAGTTTTTTCTGTCCTCAAAGACGAAGACTGACCGTCAAAATGAAGCTAAAACACGAAGTCTTAACAGGTCGCTGAAACATCGGTTTATCCTGACAGGTCGGAATCAAAGGTGTCCTCGGCTCTCTCATGAAGGTATGATGGTTGAAAAATGGCGTACCGGCGTCTCTACCATGTCACGACACCGTGTGTGAAGTGTGAAGTGGTTTCTCACAGTGCAAATCAGGGGAGAACGGCGACACATTCATCACAGATTTTGAGATACCCGTCTGAGCAGCCGCGTAATCGTTGCGCTCGCACATGCACAAAGGGTCATGTGGGACGTAGGACCGCCCGAGAGAGCATCACTGCCCGCTGTGCCTGCGAAGTCACACCAGAGTCACAATCTGTGCCGCTTCTGCTCGGCGAGGCGTCGGCGGGCCGAGACAGATGGGAGAGAGAGAGTGTCATCTGGTCACACGGTGGCGAAGAGGGCGACAGGGCGACCTTTGTGTAATTAGATAGATGGTCTCTGTGGGTTCGGCTGGTGTGCTGACACTGAAACCTGTGGCTATGAGGGAACGGAGCAGATCTCTGCAGTCAGACACCGAATACGATCTTTTACCTGAACAGAAGAAGAAGAAGAAACGAACAGAAATTCACAGATTCAGACGTTTGTTTTTACTGGATGAGATGGTTAAAATCTAAAACACACAAAAAAAGAATTACTCTGTGTGTCGCAGCACATCTTCGCACCGGCAATCCTGCACCCTCCACAGCAAAACTGCACAGCACCAGTTTTTGCAGGATACCAGGGTACGGATTCTCAATCAGCACAGGAAGTCGGACACTGACGAATCGTTAAAGGGATTTTTGAAGTGAGGATGTGTAAGTTAGACGTCGATCTACCTAAAGAACCGGCACACAAGCGAGGCTACAGCTTACGACATATGGGGCGAACTTTTTCATGTAACTAATTTGGTTTTAGGAGTTCAGCGTACACTTAAATAGGGCTGCAGATATAACTAATATTTTAGTAATCCAGTGTTCTATTGATTGATCGAGTAATCGGATAAAACATATTTTTTTGTTAGAGTGCAATTATTGCGGAACAAGTGTGTGCGGTGGTGGATCGAAATGCTCGATAGTTCCTCGATCATTTTTTGTAATCGAGGAATCGTTTTAGTCGTTCCGATCTGCAGAGGCCCAAAAGGTTAGCATGAGGAGAACGGAAGTGCAGACTCAAAATCAAACGCAACAATCGCGCTAAAAGTAAAGTGAGACAAAAAGAGACTGCATTCACAACAATGATACAAATCCAGAGAGAAAAGGACAAACTGAAGGCATGAGGATGAGAGCTGACAACTCCAGGCCTGTAGGGGGCGCTCAGTGCAGTATTTCATTATATTCATCTTGAGCTCTTCCTCCATCACGACTCTGCAGGTGTTTTCATGCATCTGCAGCCTGTTTGCTGTTTCTGCAGCACGCTCATTGTTGCTTTTGTTTTCAGACATTTGCACGTCTTTGTTAATTATCAGGACTTTTAGCACGTCGCTCTTAATGAAGATCTTTTGGCCATCACTGTTAAACCCTGGGGAGGGAGAAGTCCCCACTCCAAAAAGCACCACGTGTGTCTGTTTGTGTGCCGCAGAAAGACAAAAATCAGAAAAACAGGAACAAAAGGTTCGTGTGAAATAATCAAAACACGTCTATTAGGGTCCGTTTGGATTAAAAACAGTGTTTCATTAGGAACCAAACAGCCTCAGACACACTTAGACCCTCCACTCTTCCTCTTTATTAATGTAAAATACCGTCAATACCTTTAATATTCAACTTTGACAAAGACAGGTCTGCTCTCAGAAATGCAAAGATGTTTTTTTTTTTCATGATTTTTGTAAACCTGGAAAAACGGAAACACCGCTCTCGTAAATCAATGACACACGAGCACAGACGAGCGCGCGTACAAACGCCAGCGTCTCATGCATGAATATTATCGTGTTGTTTCTGAGGCCGTTTACTTCCAAAATGAACATTTGGATATGGAAATGGAAGTGGAGCTGCTGCGGCGGCGGCGGCGGCGGCGGCAGAGGAGGAGGCCTCATAAATGTAAAGTGGATGGATTTCAATGAGCATAAATATCTCCCTGAATGAATCCAAATCACCTCCTCTGCACATGTTCAATGGACTTTTTCATACGCTGATGCCCTCTCTCCGTCAATAGTAAACCCATTATTTGACGTCTGCTGTCCGTCAAAGTCAGCGCCCTGCTCGCTCGCTCTCTCTCTCTCTCTCTATCTCGCTCGCTCTTTTTTTCTCTCGCTCTGTGGGCAAAGGGTAATATTTGCTAATGAGTTGCTTTGCTGCTGCCATGGCAACAGGCCCATGGCAGCAGAGTGTGAAGCAGGAGTGGCACCCCTGACACCAACCCGTAAAGCGAGCCACCCGGGCTGCTGATCTGGGATGCATAATGCAGCGCCAGAACCCCCATCCAGACGTCTTTCCCTCTGTCTGTCCGTCCGTCCGTCCTCCATTCTCCCCAGTCAGCTGTTCCATCTGGTTTAATCACATCTACTGGGGCGCCTTTGTGCCCTCGTCACCCCCTGAATCTGAAACGAGGAGAGAAACAATGGCAGAAGCTGATCAAACGACGAGGTATAAAAAATCTACTCCGACCGTTCCAGCCTGGACCTCGAACAGAATCATCGTTTTCATGCGGTGACTTCAGACCAGTGTCGTTGACGTTGACGAAAATATTTTGTCAATGTCATCGTCAACAAAAACAACACTGCAGAATATATGTTTAGCGTTTGATTGACGAAATGCTCATTGATTTCGCAACTCTGTTCGTCGTCCATGACTAACGTTTTCGTCTCGTCAACGTAAACGCACATTTGACTAGTCACATTTTAGTCATCTAAGACTTATGTTTTGCTCGTCAACGTCACGTCTTTGTCGTGGAAAAAAAGGGGCGTCAACAAAAAACAACACTGCTCCAGACGACCACCAGGTTAGTGTTCGGTCTGATCCTGTTCGCCTCCTCATCCATCACCACCGTCCACCTTTTCAGAGCGATATTTCAGTGTTTTTTAGTGAAGCAGGAAGTGTTTAAGCCGCACTTGGTGTCTGTAAGCTCCGCCCCTTTAATGGGAGACTGCCTGGAGAACCAGCGCACAAACTAGACTACGGTTTCTGCACACAGAGCTAACAGGTAATTTAGTTGGTTTTGAAAGTATCAGACCCAAACATGCACCTTAGTTTAAGTGTTTTTTCTTGATTTTCTCTGCCTCAAGTTCTCGTTTATAAACTCAAATCGTCTGTTTTGCTCCGATTGTTTTCAAGGTGACACGACACGCTAACGTCACCACGGTAGAAGGAGGAGTAAGTGCAGAAAAATGAACGATTAGAGGAGCTTTTCTTCTGCAGAGCTTTGGTAGCTTACTTGGAATTCACCTCTGAGTTGTGGGCGGAGTCAGCGCTGCTCTGAACACTCCTCCTTACGCTAGCTCGCAGCCTAACATTGCCGGTGTAGTAGAAGTAGTAGTAGGGATGTAATGATATGAAAATTTAACATCACAATTATTGTGACCTTATTATCACGGTGATCAATATTATCACAGTATTGTTGAAATAAGTTTAAAATGTTAAAAAAGTATTTATACACGCCCTGAAATCATTTAACATCAAAATACAAGCAAAAATACGAACCGTCAAAGATTTTTACCGCTGCTTATCATTTTACCGGTAATCGTTACATCCCTAAGTAGTAGGTAACACAGGAGCTATTCAGCTTTGAGACACTGATGTTTTTTGGGGACATGATGAACGTTAATATCATAATTATTTTACGAGTATTACAATCCGCTAACGCAGACGCTTGTTCCACGATTGGTCCGCTATCCGATTAGTCGATTAATCGATGGAATATGTTTGGTAGAATACCTGATTACTAAAATATTCGATGTCTGCAGCTCTAAATTAAAGGGAGGATGGTCAGGAGCAGTTTCTGTGAGGTTTAGAGAGCGGAAACAAATATAACACTGGTTCCCCAGATGATCATTAAAACTGTAATTAAGATGTTTTAACGCTCAGTTTTTTAATGATATTATTTCGTCGGACAGGTGAAAAAGCACAACACAACCTTTACTGTTATTCAGCAGACTGGTCATGATTGACGGCGACCTTTTCAGGTTTTCTGACTCGTCCTTCAGGAAAAGATAAATAAAAGTATAAACCTAATTTTAGCTTTTAAACGGATTTAAAAAGTCCGAACCTTTTGAAGTCGACCGACACAAACTGTAACCTTCAAAACTTCCACTTCAAGGAGGCGAAAACAGCAAAACCGCCGCTTTCTTCTCCCTCCTCTGCAGACGTGATTGACGGCGGCTCAGCCCTCCGTCTCTGCAGCGGTGCAGCGTGGGAAGTGGAGGAGAATCTTCAATAACAGGTGATCACGTCTGAGCAAACAACATCAAACCAGAACATCCCGAACAGACGCGTCCGCAGCCTTTACATTCACATTTCAGCGCGCACAGCTGGAAAAGAGCCTCGCCCTTTCTGCCAGTGTGTGTGTGCGTGCGTGCGTGTGTGTGTGTGTGTGTGTGATCCCTCTAATGGAAAATGGTGTATAATAGGGAAGAGAGCTGGTGAGCTAATGAAAAGGGTAGCAGGGTGACATTTTCAGAGTGAAGTCTGGAGTGAGATGACATTTACAGAGAAGAAGCCCCAAAGACAGTCCTTTAGGAAAACCTTCCATATATCAGGTTATCAGGAGGAGGCGGCAGCGATCTCAGCTGGCAGAGCTTCACTCTTCTGTTCGGATCGACCGTGTTGGAGCAGATTTTTGTGTTCTTATTGTTGCTAAAGGTTTGTCTTAAAATACGTTTCTCTGCGTGGTTAAAATTTACCGACAAAACAACCGGCATGGACCAAAGCGCTGCAGCATTTATCAGGAAATCAGCTAAAAAGACAACCTTCAAGTAGGGCTGCACGATTTACAGATTTTAAACCATAAATAAATTAGTTGATTACGACGATGTTAAAAGAATTAAAATCCTCAAATTGATTTTCCTCTCTATCATGTCTCGCGCCTCCAGGCCACCGTAGGCTGCTCCTTCCAAACATGGCGTTTGCTAAAGAAGGCGATAATTTCGTGGTTAAATAGGACAAGAGCGACTTCACAGTTTCAGATGAAGAGTAAACCACTCCCCGCTGTAAAGTCTGTCTGAAGGCGGTATCAACCCGTCACCATGGAAACGAATTCAGGAGGAAACGCTAAAGTTTTTTGTCATATCGGCGTTTCAGGTGACTGTAAACGGTACTTTTTGAAAACGGGTCAGAGAGTGAATAAATCTGTAAACGACGACCATTTCATCTCCGTGTGGATGTCTATCTGCATCTCTGGAAACGATCATGTGACACACAGAGAAACTCTTTTATGGCGCCAAAACAACCTTCATGCTCTGTACTCTTCTTCGTTACAGCGCCACTTACTGGCTTGGCATGTGCACTACATCGTTTTTAGTGGTTTTGCTTTGAGAGATAAAAGAAAACCTTTTTATTTTTAAAGTGAAGTTCAATAAAAAAAATCGAAAATCGAGTTTACAGAAAAAAGATCTGGACTTTATTTTTGGCTGAAATCGTGCCGCAGACCTACTTTCAGTTCAGTGTCAGTAGAGCAGGAAAGATCGTCTCCTTTTTCCAGGTTCTCATCAACATTTCTGGTACATTTGACGACAGCAACGCCTCACTGCGCGTTCAGTTTGTGAAGAGCTTGTTCAATCAGACGTGGTTAAAATTACAGACTTTTATCCATGTACTGTAATCCTCGTCTTGTCTTCTGTCATCGCTAACTTTGTTAATAAGAGAGGGTTCTTGTCAAAAAACAAAATAAAGCACTAAAGCTTTAAGTTTGTAGGAACTCTTGCAGGAAAAAGTTCGATATATTTGGACTTTTAGTCCGAGCAACTTCTTCAACTTCATATCTTTGGTTCCTTTGGTTTTAACAGGAATATTTCTGCAGTTCAACACTCTGTGGTACCTTTTCAGAACCAGAATATGGACCTAAACTGGAGTAAGATGTGGATGTAAACAAAGTCTGTGATTCAGTTCACACTCCTCTCCTTTTCTTCTTCTGCAGTAAATACCCGTAACTCTAGATCTGTATATCTACGTGGAGAGGCTGTAGTATAAAACACACACTGAAACTTTGACCTTATAAGTGACAGGCATTAAAACACACACACACACACACACACACACACACACACACACACACACACACACACACACACACACACACACACACACTCTCCTTTCACTTAGAAAGGTCAGACACTTTAATCGTCTCCTGTGCGAGCGTCCTTTTTTGCCCGAACCTTCATCCGACGCGGCGTTTCCTGTCAGAAGTTTGACATTTCTTTAACATCAAAACGGAGTAAATTCCTTCTGATCGAACTTTTTAAAACCTCGACCGACTCTAAGGTCACGCCAAGAGCGGCGCCGCCTCCAAAACTTCATCAGACGTTCTCTCAAAGTTGAACAATGTGTCCGGACGTTCGACCGAATGTGTCTAAAGTTGCGTGAAATCCTCTCGGAGGAGCGTGAGCGGGTTTCTCACAGAGGACGCGTCCACAGGGAGGGACCGGAGTCGTTGGAGAGACTCGGATGAAGGCGGGGAACTTTCCTCGGCCACATGGGGAACTTAATCAGGACAGCTCTGTGAGACTGCGGCGGTCTCCGGAGAGCGGAGGATCGTGGCTCTGAACCTTTGAAGTCCCGTCCAGTGGGCCGAGTATTTCCCTCCGAGATAAAAACACTAATCGGCGTGTAACGACGGCGGCCCGACAGATGTTTTCTGAATTCTGTATTTGCTTTAGATAATTTGGGGCTCAGGCCAAGAATCTGGAGACGGTCTGGAAGAAACGCCGAGTCGAGTTTCTTTGAGGGCCGAGGGTCAAACAGATTGAATTTTCATCGCTCTCAAACCCGTTAATGCAGTTTGGAGCAGATGTTGGTATTTAATGTTGGATTTCTATGAACTGTAAGAGCTGCAGGAGTATAAAGGAATGTGTCTGAACAATAATGTTGGGACTTTAAGAAGTTCTGTCTGGAAATCTGGAAAAAGAAAGTCAAACATAAACGGGCGTAAGAGGGTCGGGTTTGGGCTCCTCTGGATTTTCAAACAACGTAACATCTATGAGCATGAATGATGAGGTAAAATGAGAAATTCTTGATCAATAGTTCCACCACCGGAGTTTAGAGCAGATAATGTCATCCAAATCTCTCCTGATTGGGATTTCAGTCTTCTTCTGCAGATACGGCGTCCACGATTTCCACCGCTCTGTCCCGGCTGATTCTCAAAATACGTTAACATGACACTTGAGAATTATTGCCTTATTCCAATTAAGACCGGACAACTGAAGTGCATGTAAACACTCGGGCCCAACCGATATTGATTTTTTGGGGCCGATGCCGATACCGATTATTAGGGAGGAAAAAATCTGATTATGGATTAATCAGCCGATTTTTTAAATTTTTAAGAAGTTTTAAAAAATCCATATATCCTGTAGATATACTTTAGGCTACTGCTCTTAATGCCGACAGGAAGACAAAGTGATCATCTCAGTAATATTCCACGCCATCTACAGGATAAGTTGGGGAACTTTTCAAATGGCGGGACATTTTCTTAGTGAAACCGAATCTTATTCTCCGCATTTTATTTCTGAAAATATTGGCGAAAATCGGCAAGTTTTGGCCGATTACAGATTAGTCTCAAACAAGCTAAAATTGGCCGATAAATCGGTCGGGCCCTAGTCACCTTAGTCCGACTATAATCGGACTTTGAGAACTCCGATTAAGACACCCAGATAATGAGATTGGAATTCGATTTTCTCTACCATGTAACCAGCGTAGTCGGAGTATGATCGGACAATGCATGTACACCACGCCCCCATAACCCCAGAACAAAAACCCCAGAGTAGAGGAGTAGCGTTGGTCTCCTCTTTAGAAAAAGTAGCGCGTCCATCATGTCGGACAAAAACAACGCTGTACGATGCTCCATCTTCTTGTTTCTCCAAAATGCCCAGCAGCAGTTGTAGACACTTCTGACGTCTGACACCGACCTGCTGTTGTTGTTGACGGTTGTATGGGGTCGGAAACAGCGCCGCTGAAAAGACCCATATCGCCCCCTAGTGTTGGGGAGGAGGACACGTTCACGTCAATAATTCGATTTTCTCAGCTGCATGTAAACGAGGACGAGGAGAGAAGTCTGATTGATTTCTGAGTTTAGTCTGATTAAGCTGTGACTGTAAACACACGTAAAAGGACGTCGTTATTTTCTCTGATACTTTCATACACCCAGACCTCTTCAGAGCTTGAATCTCCACCTGTTACTCTGACGAATTCTCATGCAGATCTGAAAAACACTCTCGTAAATGCACATCCATCTCTTCTGTTCATGCATTTTCCCTCTTTACCTCTTTGTCTCCTCCGTCACTCTCTCGCTTTCTTTCTTTCTTTCGCTCTGTGCCGGCGGTAAAACCATTTCAAGGTCCTGTAGCGCAGGAGTAGCTGTCATGTCGGCGCTGTGCGGTGCAGAGGAGAGGGTCTTGTTTACCGCTGAACAAACGACAAGGCCGCGCAGACACATGCACTTATGTAAACACACGGCGGGATGAGGCAGCCTGCACAAGGACGGACGTGTTGACTCAGAGACACATGCATCAGTCAAGACGGAGACAAATATTGACACACAGATATGTCTCCATATATATATACTCTGTTCAGCTTTGATGATCCACACGGGTGAGCGTCCGTCTCTTCTCTGAATAAAACAGAACTAAAGGAAGCGTCACACGTGGCGTTGGTTTTCTTCGGTACGTTTTGTGCCTCTAAAGTGGTCTGAAGTGTCATCAAAGAGCACGGCGTCCCCGGTGCTGCATATTAATACGATGTTAATATTATGTTAATGATATTATAATCACCACTCATTTTCTCCACTTTGTCACGAGAAATTCATTACATGGCACAGGAAGTGATACTTGGCGCCCCAAGGTGCATTTTGTGCACATCACGCGTTCCCTGCCATGAAATATACATTTAGTGTTCGGGGAATTTAGTGCATGAAATGCAGCGTGAGACATTTGGTGCTCCATATTATCACAGCGATATGACTGGTAATGAGGAGGGCGCCGAGGAAAGAGGCGCGTTAGCGAGGAGAGGAATGGCAGAGGAAGTCGGGGATTTGTTTCCTCTCAGCTCAGCGTTCAGCAGATCCATGTCCTCAGACATACAAACAGTCTTTGTGAGCCGCTGCTGCTGCTGCTGCTCTCAGGGTTTCCCCCTGACAAACTAACTGGTCATCTTCTTGTTTGCTCCTTTGTCAAATCTTTGACCCAGTTTTTCACCATGTTGTCTTCAGCAAATTCAGGGTCTTTCCCAGATCAGAGAGAGAAAACGGCTAACTGTGCGTGCACTGGGCGTGTATTATTCTCATTTTTTATCTTTTATTTCAACATCCCACATGACAGATTTCTGCCCTTAACTGACTTTAATTCACACTTGAATTATTTTTAGGCATTTCTAACGTAAAGTTATTGTCTGGATGGACGCAGATGTTGTTCCTAAACCTGTAGATATAGTTCAGCAGTAACTCGTCTGTAGAGTAAAGATTGGTTGTTCAGGGTTACTGCAGTCTGACAGTCTGAGTCCATCCTCTGACTGCTTTCCAACGAATCTGTATCTGAGGGCTCAACCTCAAGAGGAACACATCCGCATCCATGTATCATGTTTTATGTATAACGCTGACATCCAAGTATTACACAACCTTTCCTGCATCATAGTATATCTGTGTATCTCACCATTACCTTTGTATCACTCGTTATGTGTGTCACACCATTATGTATCAAGCGCCCTTTATGTATCACATTCTTTGTGTTACGCCAACATCAGTGTATCACTTGTCATTTCCTGTATCACTCTGTATCCATTTATCACACCACCACCCATGTATCAAGTGGTCTTGTTAGAACCCAGAATGTAACAATGACCCAAAATGTAACAATGACCCAGAATGTAACAATGACCCGAGATGTAACAGTGACCCGTAACAATGACCCAAAACACAACAATGCCGAAAATGTTACAATGACCCAAAATATAAGAATGACCTGAAACGTAACAATTACTCAAAACGTAAAAATGACGCAGAATGTAACAATTACCCAAAATGTAACAATGACCTGGAATGTAACAATAACTTGAATTGTAACAATTACTCAAAGCATTACAATGACCCAAAACGTAACAATTACCCGAAATGTAACAATGTA
This sequence comes from Xyrichtys novacula, assembly GCA_962446985.1. NCBI lineage: Eukaryota > Metazoa > Chordata > Actinopteri > Labriformes > Labridae > Xyrichtys > Xyrichtys novacula. The sequence goes on from OY660877.1 coordinate 28,794,667, forward strand.
CTGAAATGTTACAGAAACAAATGTTATAAAGCCTGAAATGTAACAATGACACGGAATGTTATAAAATCAAATATAACAATGACCGAAAACACAACAATTACCCGAAATGTAACAATGACCTGGAATGTAACAATGACCCGGAGTGTTATAAAATCAAATGTAACAATGACCCAAAATATAACAATAATTTGAATTGTAACAATTACTCAAAACATTACAATGACCCAAAACGTAACAATTACCCGAAATGTAACAATGAACTGAAATGTTACAGAAACAAATGTTTTAAGCCTGAAATGTAACAATGACTTCAAATGTAACCAGTTGCTTCATTTTGAGCAAAAAGTTGTTAAGTTTTTTTCTTAGCATCTTGTTACAATATTATCTTGTTGCATTTAGTTTTTAATTACACTTTCTTAACCAACATTTTGGGTCATTGTCACATATCAGGCTGTAACGGGTCTTTCCTGTATCACGTTAAATCCATGTTACTACACTGTCGTCTGTCATCATGACGCCGTCTAGCCTTTCCTGTCACTCCACCAACCATATATCTCATAAACTTTGGCATACACCCCTGTCTGTATGACACCATCCATGTATCTTCTGATATTGAACTTCTCTGCAGTTTAGTTTTAACATCCAATATCAGAACATTATTTATTTGTCTTTAAGTACAGGTAATCATGTCAATATTTAGTGTTTTCATTCACTCTCTCTTTCTTCTTGTACTTTAAACCTTAATAAAGTCAGTGATCACATAAAAAACAGTTTTTATTTTCACTCATTTTCAGTCGAGCTCATAAAGAAAACTCTCTTCCACTTGTTCGTGTTTCCATCAGCCGGCTCTCTAAAAATCAGAGAAATGACTCCATAATTCAGAGTTCGCTCTCCAAGTTCACTCCAATGTTTTCCTAACATGCTGCTCTGTTTATCTCAATCGCTCATTTCTGTTGTGCTGCAGACAGTTTTGGCTCAAAGGCGCTCAAATTTCGAAGCACATTTTGCCACAGAAGCTACACTGTCAGTGAGGATTACAGTATTTTATAGTCAAACTTCCCCCCCTGGGATGTCATTACTTTAAACCCTCCTGCAATACATCAATTTCTAATTAACATTTGCATACTAGATCGTCAGGGGGTGCCGGAGAGGAGGGGAGACTGGGTGCCGAGGACTCGCACGCATACATTTATGCTAATTAATTGAAATAAAATGAGCCCGGGGCTGCGGATGGGGCGGGGCGATGGAATGCTCCAACACCCGATGGGAGGGGCGGGTTCGAGCGCTGCCAGGGATGCCCGGTGCATCCAAAAACACCGGAGACCTGAAGAGCTGTGAAGGGTTTGTTTCTTCGTTAGATGAGTGACGTTTGTGTCAATTTAGGTCTAAAAAAAGACCAGGGAACAGACGAGCCGGATCAGAACGAGAACTTACTGCGCACCTTTTACTGTACTAATAAAGTCCTCTGACTCTGAATACTTTACTTCTATACTAGATGTCCTCACACACATTAATATTCATGTTAAACAGAGCCGTTCCTGTCCTCAGTTTGCTCTAGTGTTAAATTAAATCACTGAGATAGTGTGTGTGACGTTCAGAGAGTCAAACTGCGCTCTCCCTCGGGAAAAATCTCTGTAATTTAGGAGACGCCCGAGCCGAGCATTCATGCATCATTCCACAAATTTTCATTAAAATCCAATCAGCAGCATTGGGCTGATAAACAGGCGGGCTGAGGCTGATCTATAATCCCTCCCCTCAGTGCCGTCGCAGGAACTGTTGTCCAGCAGTGCAGTCAGATCATTTCCATGATAGGATCTTGGAGTGAGCGTGGAGGATTGGATGTACAGCACAGAGTGTGTGTGTGTGTGAGCTTGCATATGTTTGCAGGATGAGACAACAACATAAGTGAGGTGTCATGACTTTGCTGGGAGCCACAGGTCTGCAGAGACAGACGACGGCGTCTCCTTCAAGTGTTGTTGTTGTTGTTGTTGAATCTTCTGAGCCGATGATAATAAATCTGCAGACGTGTTAATGTAAGCAACTCTGAGTCTGAACTCCAGGCCAGATTTCAGGAGCTAAATTAAAACAACACTCTTCTCCTTAATGATCGCAGAAACATACAGGAGCTGCACAGGAGGGTGAACTACAGGTTATTTAGCATCCAGCTTTTATCACTCAAGTAAACACCCTCCTCGTTTTCTTCACTTGCTGAAAACAAACATTATGTTCATTAATATCTCAACTGCTCTTTATTAGTAAGTTTGCACCCAAAGCCTGGACCTCTACAGAAATGCACAGTGCAGCGCAATGAGTGCACGGACAACCGACAACTTTAAGACTAGCATAGTATCTTGATATTTTGTCTAGTGAGATATCGTATCGTCTCATTTACCTAAGTATTGATTTTTCAAATTAATTGCTAATAGGAAGTCAAATCTAGGATAATGGGGAAAAATATCAACTGTTTGTCCAGGGAGGTTTGGCAGAGGTGACATCATAGAGCAGAGGAAAGTTGGTAAAACAAATATAAATAAGGTTAGCAAGCTGTGCTACATGAAAATAAAATACAGCGTAAATAAGACAAACATAAAGCAAAGACAAACGCTAAATTAGCTAAACAGTTGAAAAAATTGTATAAATCGCAATATATTCTGTTTCAAGACTCATTGAATTGCACAATGTCAAAAATCATGTATCATGGCCCAAGTATTGTCATAATATCATATTGTGCCCCAAGTATCGTGATAATATCGTATCGTGACCCAAGTATCGTGATAATATCGTATCGTGACCCAAGTATTGTGATAATATCATATTGTGCCCCAAGTATCATGATAATATCATATCATGGCCCAAGTATCGTGATAATGTCGTATTGTGGTCCAAATATTGCGATAGTATCGCATCGTGGCCCAGCTATCGCGATTATGTTGTATCCTGGCCCAAGTGTCTTGATGATACCATATTGTGCCCCAAGTATCGTGATAATATCGTATCTTGTCCCAAGTGTTGTGATAACATTGTATCATTTCCCAATTATCATGATAATTTTGTATTGTGGCCCAAGTATCACGATAATATCGCATTGTGGGGCAACTCGTGATTCCCACCCCTATTTACAGTCCCAACAGAGTTTTTCCTTCTTGTGTCGGTCACCCAGACAAACACAAAGACTCTAAGTTATTCATAACCTGCAGAAAGAAACATTTTCTTTTTTAAGACGGGTTTACTGCGGTGCTAAGCAAAGCGCGAGTCGCACCATGTCGCATAGAGCACGAGTTGGTCATCACTGGTGCTAAAGCGTTGAAATGAAGAAGGCGTCAGCGCTCATAACAGAGTTTAAAATCTTTAGTTTTGAGCATAGACAGCAGCTTAATGAAAAATAAACAGTCAATCAATCCAAGTTCACGTAAAAAACCACAAATATTCTTCATCTTCTATGAGAAACAGAGTCTGCTGCACGTTGACACAGCTTCAGTATTTCCAGGAAACACATCGTTGAATTCACCTGGACGGTCGACTGTCTGCGGCGTTGATTCAGCCATGTTTCCTTTGTTACGGCGTCGGCTCTCACGGCTCATCATGACCTTTTTGTAATAATGTCCCCAAATAAGATTCACCCCTTTGTCGGCTGATGAATCGACTCCCCCGGTGGGATGAAATTACATGTTGTGTGTCAAGCTGAGGCGCAGTAATACGCTCTGATTATCAAGCAATGCACCGAATCTTCCTCTATCTCCAAGGAATGCTAATCACTCTCCTATTGGATTCTTCAGTGACGCCTGCCATTAATCCTCGCCACGGTCTGGTGTGATGAAACCGCCGCTCTCTTTTGAACGTAATTAACTCCCATGATCGCTTTTGAACCTCGCCGCATCGAGTGCTCTGATTGAGAGAAATTACACCGGGCGATCGCGAGTATTTAATGGACCCACGAGTGTCAATTAATGTAGAGAAGCTTTTCATGGCGCTTCTTTCTTTTCATGTCCACTAGCACGGGTTTTTTATTAAAAAGCACTTATTCAGCAGAGCCTGTGCTCCCCAATGAACAGACTTCCATGGTTTTACAATCGTCCGCGTCCTGTTGTGATTAGCCTGAGGGTGCTAGACCTCCATCACTGCAGCTTTAGACCCAGCTCTGCCTCTGGTCTGACTCTCCGCTCCAGGCGAGGATTCAGCGGATGGGAACAAGTGGAGCTCTTCGATCAAATTAGACCACCTGCCTTGAACAGAGACGTAATCAGAGGCCCGGGATCAGACTCTCCGCTCATTAGTTTGTTTTTTATTCTGTGTTTCCACGTTTATAAGCCCTGTCTCGAGGCAAATAGAAGTGAGTCGAACTCTATCGCCGAATAAAAACAGTTTGAACCTTAAAAAACTCAAAATATCATCAGTGATGTTTCAGTATGCTCACAGGCCTCACAGAGAGGCTGATTTTCTTTGATAACAGGAGTAAGCACCTGCACACAGCGCCAAAACTGACAGGCCTGAGCCTAACCCTGGAGAGAGTCTAAGATAGTTGTCAACCTGAACTCGTCTAAGAAAAGTTTTTTTTTTCCGCAAAATAAAACCAGCAAACCACTTTTAGAGGTGACACACCATGTCACACCGGCACTGGTCAGTCCTGGGTCTTATGCTGTGTTCAAGTGACCTCGGAAGTCGGATGTCGGAGACGGCAATGATGTTACACCAGAGTTAACGGTGTTCCAGTTGACAAGTCGGAAACCAAGATGGACACCTACTGTTAGCCATTGTTAGCTGTTGTTTACATTTGTCAGCTGTTGTTAGCCGTCATCAGTTATTGTTAGCCATTGTCAGCTGTCGTTAGCCATCGTCAGTTGTCATTAGCCACCGTTAGCGGTTGTTGGCTGTTTGTTAGTCATCGTCAGTTGTTGTTGTTAACAATTGTCAGTTGTTGTTAGCCGTAGTTAGCTGTTGTGAATTGTTGATAAAACTATTTAAGCTGTCGTTAGCCATCGTCAGTTGTCATTAGCCGTCGTTAGCGGTTGTTTGCTGTTGTTAGTCATCGTCAGTTGTTAACAATTGTCAGTTGTTGTTAGCTGTTGTTAATTGTTAATAACACTATTTAAGCTGTCGTTAGCCATTGTCAGTTGTTGTTAGCCATCATCAGCTGTTGTTAGCCATCGTCAGTTGTCATTAGCCACCGTTAGCGGTTGTTGGCTGTTTGTTAGTCATCGTCAGTTGTTGTCGTTAGCTGTTGTTAGTTGTTGAAAACACTATTTAAGCTGTCATTAGCCATTGTCAGCTGTTGTTAGCCGTCGTCAGTTGTTGTCAGCGGTTATCAGTTGTTAGCGATTATCAGCTGTCGTTGGCTATTGTCCGTTGTTGTGCTGCCGTCTTGGATTATGACGTTGTCTTCAAGTCGGGGTTGGTGAGGATCGTCAGACTTTTGGCGTTCCAGGTGAATTTCCGACTCAGAGCTTGGAAATCCGGATTTTAGAGTCCAACTGTAACGCAGCATTACCCCGAGTCCAGTCCTCTCCCTTTGTCTCTGTCCTCGCTCTGTTTGGACCTGATTTGTTTCCTTTATTAGAATCGATTCGAGCCGCTTTGTAAACCTAAATTCACTTACTCCTGCCACATTACCCAGAATGCCCCAGCTGTTGGTCGCCGTGCAGCTTGAAGCAATCAGGGGTGAAAATGTTAATGAAGGTCTTTCTACCTGAGGAGCAGCTGTCTGCCTGCTGGAGACTGTTGCTGCGTCGCTCTTCTGTTGCCGGGTTCCTGAAAGAGCGGGGCTGCGAATCCATCTCTATTAGCCCAGAGTGTCCAGACTGAGAAGACAGACGACTCTGAGAGGAAGTGAAGACTGTGTTCATTCTTAAACCGAGATGTTTTAAACATACCTGTTTACTCAAAAACCAAACTCTCTTTAATCACAACAATAAAAACGCTGTTTTTAATGTGCATAACCTGCAACAAACTGACCTTAATGTAGGGCTGCACCTAACGATTATTTTTTATTAACCAATTAATATAACAATGAATTTAACCAAAATAAAAATGAAAAACTTGTCCTATTAGCATTTAATTCACTGATTTATTCGAGATTCTCTTGAAATCAAAAAAAACAAAAAACAGAATTTTTATTAATGCTTTTTTTAACATTCACCAAACACTTCTCATTGTTGATTTTAGTTGATCTAAAGTCAGCTGTAAGTAACACTCAGCCAAAAGCCTTCACTTAGTGCTGGGCGACATAGTTACAATGACTGTCAAGCAACAATACCATATTTTTCGCACTATAAGGCACACCATCAACGAACGCGTCTATTCACGTCTATTTTCATACATAAGGCATATCGGATTATGAAGCGCATTAAACCAAACAAAACAGTCAGATAAGTCAAACTTTGGTTAACTCATTCAATAACTCCCCCCACAATAATGCTGTCAACAGTGTTTGTTTACGCTGTTAAGTGAGACACGGCGCTAGATAACAGGGTTTCCCCTTTATCCAATCGATCATGGCGCACCACCAGGGTTAAAAAAAAAAGGGACACCTTTTAAAAATGAGTTTTTTTCTTATGTGGCTCTACCTCGGACTCGTGTGTATCAGTTCATATGTGCGGCGAAGCTCGTGTGCGCCGAGTGTGAGCGTTAGCGAGCTATCGTCTGCGCTCACACAGCTGATTAATTAGCAAGTTATCGGACATGTAAGTGAATTAATCCGATATGGGATGCAGGGCGTATGATGCAGCGTCCATTGTGGCGTTTGCTGCACTAGCAGTGGGTTATTTGATTGACAGGTCACTGCATGTCCCCTTGAACGAAAGCAGCGCCATCTTGGAAATGTGAACGAGGAAGCCATGAAGAACAAAAGCATTGGTTGAGGGATCATGCTGAAGCAGGTTTTGAATCGACCCCATATTCTGGAGCTCGCAGAATATGCAACATGGTGCAACTTGTGCTTGTGGTTTGCCGTCCATGCCTCTACCTGAAGTAGCCATTGTCTACGTCATCATGTGACGTCGACGCATGTTTCTTGCATTGACGAATTTTTGGAGTCGATTACGTCGACTATGTTGACGAATCGCCCCAGCCCTGTCTTAAAGTAAACCAAAGTTGACAGATTTCAGTTTTTAGAGATGAACTAAATGCACGAGTCCAAGTCCTGTCACGAGTCTTTAAAATCCCAGAGAAGTTCCCTCTAGTCTCACGTTGAAGCTCTGCTCTCTGAGTCTGCGGCACTCTAAAAAAGTCAGATTTCGCTGAGAAGATTCACGTCTCTGTGATTTGCATGATCTGGCGTTTGCTTTTGGACCGTCTAATGTCCCAGATGTCTCAGAGGTATTTGATGTCGTCAAAGCCCGACTGGGAAAGATTTCACGATAATTGTTAAATATTCACCAAATCAGTCTTCCAGAGTTTCGCTCCGTCTCTAATCAGAAAAGCGTGGTGGGCATCTCGAGGAACTGATGCATAGCTAATGACTCGGTGATTAATAGGCTGGCACTCGACTGGCTGAAATGTGGCAGATCCCGAAGATGAGAAGGAGGAGCCGGCTGGAGACAAAGACCCCCACCGCCGCCGCCGCCACCAGGATGTTGTGTGACGTGTTCAGGGCCGTGAAACATGGAGGGGCTCGTCTTCTCTAAAAAGCGCTCTAATTAGAGAAGGAGAGCTCGGAGCTGGCTGTGTTCACATGTGATGGGTGTTAATTAGGTTTGTCCGGGCATATGGAGGTTGGCCCTCTGGATTAGCATGCGGTGAATGACGACAAAGAGGAGGGGGGGGTGGTTTGTTTAACTTCCTGTTTCTGTCTAAAAGTAGGATTTGGTGAAAGGTGGTTTTAGTTTGGTAAAGGTGGGGTCGATGGGGTCTCTGCTCGCACGCTTTCCCCCCTAAACTCAACAAGTGACGACACTAATGACCGACTCCCCTTCGGCGCTAATCACCTCCTCATTCAAACGAGGGTCAACGTTTCCTCATCTGCATGCAGGCGACACAAAAGAAGCGATTAAACACCGAGAGATTTCCTCCGCCAGGTCACCGGAGCTGATAAATGAAATCTAGGCCTGAATCTGAGGATCCCCCTGATGTGAGCAACAGCACTACACAATGCTATTATCCCATGCTGTGAGCCTGCCAAAGACAGATGGTCCCAGAGGACCGGTGGAGCGTCACCAGCGGCCCCCCTCCTCTTCCTGAAGAGAGGATTGGTGGATCCGGCGCTGTGCGGGGCTAATATTAGCCGCAGATAAGGACACCTGCAGAGGACGGAGGTTTGGCTTCAACCAGAATATAAGGAAACCTTCAGATCAGCTAAATATAGCCCGGAGAAATGAGAGGAGGAAGGCCTGCATGCTGGGACGCCCTCTGTCAACCTGCCTTGAAAAATGAGTCTGTGGGAATAAATGGAGTCTCACACGCTGGAGCTGAGATCCTTCACAGTCTGTGTTTTACATCGGACTTTGTTTTCATGATCACAGTGCAGAACAATCATTGAGAATTTTGACCCTTTTTCTGCCGCCTTATAAAGAAGCACTAGTAGCAGGGCTCGACAGAGCGACCGTTTAATTCACATTTGTAACTTAAATATATGTGTGTGAATTGTAAAATGTATTTAGGACATGTGCGCACAAAAAAATCAACATCGTCTTTATCTTTTTTTGTTAAATTCAGGTCTGAGTCTGTTACGACATTTGTTTTCAGTTTTCATTATTTCAATGTTTTGTATAATCTGAGATGTTAAATATAAAAGGGAATCAGCATGGGTTAGAAACAGACTCTATGGTGGGGTGACCATTTTCTGACTTTCCAAAAAGAGGACACGAAGACGACGTGGGGGCGGAGTCACGGAGTCACACAAAGTTAATTTTGAGTTTTTCGGGTCAGATCAAGTGTCTTTTACACGCTTCTAACTCAGTAAGTCCACGTGACACAAACTCGAAACTTCAGTATAAAACCGCAGATATTTGAATGATATTATAAAGTTCCCCGTACAAAGCCGGACAGCCCCCCCAAAAGGAGGACATGTCCAGGTAAAAGAGGACGTATGGCCACCCTACGTGCTTTAGCCAGATCATCTTAACAACAAGGCTAAACCTGTTAGCTAAGTTAGTCTCCGCTAAAAGTAGCTAACCGGCAGCCAAAAATCATGTTTGTTGGCTTTATTAATGACTAAATTTTTGACTAATTTAATCGCCCTCCAGTATTTCTTTGTTAGCTAGTAGCTGACTCAGTTAAGTCTAGTTTAATTTAACTCGCTAAGAGCCTAAAACTGTAACGCCGGATCAAGAAATGAAAACAAAACTGGGATTTTTTATAAAGTTGATAAATAAAGTTGTTTTTATGAAATTTAAATCACTACATAATGAGAGAAAATCTGAGATTTTACAAGCGTGAAGTTACAGGATTCAACTGTTCAACAGTTTCACTCACATCTGCGACTAAAAATAGATGTGTGCGAATTGTAAAATGTATTAGGGGTACAGGGCACAAACCCTGATTAGCATCTTTAAAGTCGAGATTGGCTAATCTGTTCAAGTTCATGTGTCGCCCATCCATGGATGAAGCTGCCTGGTGGTTACTTAAATGGATTATTGAAATGCTGACTCGGCATAATTTACTGCTGACTTGGCAAAAAAACAGGTACACAGGCTTTAGCTTCATACGCCTGCCAGTCAATCTGTCCAATACCCCTAATTATGACAAATTAAAAAACCTTAATATCTTCACTGTGTAGGAGGAGAGGAGGCAGATCGTTCTGGACCAGAATCATCGTTCTGGACCAGAACATGTTGGACGTTTATGAATGGGTGTGTATGTGGCTCTCAGGCTTTAACAGCCAGCCTCCAGTGGACAGTCGAGGAACTGCAGCTTTAAATTGACAAATTAAAAACCAAACCTCAGGTTATTTTTTCCCTTTTTATCCACCGTCCCTTCACTGATACTAACGATAACTGTCCTGATATCAGCTCCTTTGTTTTCCAGTGTTTCTCTCTAAATCTAACTCTGACAGTTTCCTCTAACTCTGATTTTTCTCCTCCTAACTAAAGAGGTGGCCCTGGCGCCTGAATCAAACCAAAAAGGCTCCGTTTCTCCGCATTAATCAGGTCTTCTGACGGCTGTCTCCCTCTCCTCTGTGGACTCTAAATTGGCTCTGTTTCCATGGCGCTCGCACATTCATTATAGGCTCTGTTTGGATCGTGTATTTCTCTCAGATAATGTTGAATTTACCCGAATAAAACAGGGACATATTCACATAAGGAGCAGTTATTTTGGAGTCGTTTTGGTGTGTGATGGTTTGTGGTTTGACAGAAAGTCCTTCACTCTGAGAAATAAGGTGGACACGTCTGCGGCGAGTGTCCATCCTGGAGCTGTTTGTGTTTCAGCAGACGAGTTATCCATCAAACAGGTTCACCAGACTGGAGCGCAGTTTGCTCGTCACCTGCAGCACAGCCGGTCTGTAATCAGAGAAGTGCTCCTCTCTCTCTCTTTCTCTCTCTCTCTTCTGCATATTCATTTATAAAACGATCGGAGGAGATTTTCCTAATGTAATTTAGTTAAAGGGAAAACTGCTCTTCAGAAACAGGTGCAGAGATGAACTTTTTCTTTTTCATTTTGGAGGAAATGTCAAAGTACAGAGGGATTAAGCAAAAGTGTTTTTGTATTTTTTAGGATCTAAATGTCAGCAGAGGTGGGGTGCATCGCACGTGCGGAGGAGCTGCACTTCCTGTAGTGAAATAAAATCAAGAGTTTGTCTTCTGCTAAACTCTAGAGTTTAATATTTTTATTTCTGTACATATATTTTTATACTTAAACTGTTCTTACTTGATGTTTTCTATCTCGTCTCGTCTTGTCATGGTTCAGTTTTAACCTCTTGAATATGTAAGATTTAAGAAAAACATCAGATTCTGTTTTTAATCAACATTTTACACATCAGCCAAACTTTTTGGACTCCTTTTAAATTATTAAAGTGCATCAAATAATCTGGACAAACTGCTTCTTTAACGGCAGGAATCCGTTTTTGTGGTGTATTTACAAAAAATCTTTTAATATCAGTCAATAGTTATTAGTTATTGATGACATTTGGTAATATATCGATATCTCTGTGTTCTCTTATGTCTGTGTCGTCAACATTTGAACATTTTTGAGCGGTCCGCTCTTTCTGACTGTAAACAAAGCCGTTCTCCACCTCCTCTAACCTGATTGGTTGTGAGGCAGACGCTGCTCCCCCGTGTCGTTCAGGAGCCCAAACAAAGTTAGCGTGCTACAATATCGGACAGTAGAAACCAACCAGAAAGTTCGGAAAATTGTCTGAATCCTCCTTTGGCCACGACTGCCGACACAAGCAAGAAAACACTCAAACATAAACAGTCGGCAAGAAAACAGTCAGCAAGAAAACAGTCAGCAAGAAAACAGTCAACAAGAAAACAGTCAGCAAGAAAACAGTCAGCAAGAAAACAGTCAACATCAAAACAGTCCTCCAAGAAAACAGTCAGCAAGAAAACAGTCAACATCAAAACAGTCAACCATAAACAGTCAACACCAAAACAGTCAACAATAAAACAGTCAGCAAGAAAACAGTCAGCAAGAAAACAGTCCTCCATAAACAGTCAGCAAGAAAACAGTCAACCATAAACAGTCAACAAGAAAACAGTCAGCAAGAAAACAGTCAGCAAGAAAACAGTCAACATCAAAACAGTCAACCATAAACAGTCAACACCAAAACAGTCAACAATAAAACAGTCAACAAGAAAACAGTCAGCAAGAAAACAGTCAGCAAGAAAACAGTCAGCAAGAAAACAGTCAACATCAAAACAGTCAACCATAAACAGTCAGCAAGAAAACAGTCAGCAAGAAAACAGTCAGCAAGAAAACAGTCAACATCAAAACAGTCAACCATAAACAGTCAGCAAGAAAACAGTCAAAAAGAAAACAGTCAGCAAGAAAACAGTCAACAAGAAAACAGTCAACCATAAACAGTCAGCAAGAAAACAGTCAACAAGAAAACAGTCAACAAGAAAACGCTGCTCCCCCGTGTCGTTCAGGAGCCCAAACAAAGTTGGCGTGCTACAATATCGGACAGTAGAAACCAACCAGAAAGTTCGGAAAATTGTCTGAATCCTCCTTTGGCCACGACTGCCGACACAAGCAAGAAAACAAAGTAAATACCGGAGACTCTGGAGGAATAACGGGCGCTTAAAACGGAGGTAGACCGGACAAGAGCTAAAAAGCCGGGTCAACATTAACGATGGGGGACGCTTGGGGATCTTGGTGACCCTGTAACCTTTCTGCTGGACAGGTAAACCGCTTTAACAAAGTAAGACAAGTGTCTGTAACAGAAGTGTTTCTTGTCAAACGGACCTGCTGTAGCGTGTTGTAGCGCCATCGCTAAACTGTCCTCCCTCGGGTCCTGGACTATGTCACTTTATCCTCGTTGTAGAAGTCCTGCAAACATTGTGTTTGCTGGTAGTCTGTTGGCATCTACAGTAGCACCAATGCTTTTGACTTTCACCTTGACTGGGCCCCATTTGTAATGATCTGAAGTATTTATCTGCATTATATCTGAATTTAACTGGAACGATACGAGCGAGCAGGAGCGTCTGTTTGTGGGCGGGGCTTGAGGGGAGAGAGAGAGAGAGAGAGAGAGAGAGAGAGAGAGAGAGAGAGAGAGAGTGTTTCTCTGTGTTGTCTCTTTAACTCTGTGGCTCTAAAACAGTTGAAGTGTGTTTCTGCTCGATGAGGTTTCTATGAGGTGAATAAATGTTGGTTCAGTTGATCTTCAGGACGGCTGCAGCTTTAAGAACTTCGGCTTGTTGGAGTTTGAGAGTCTAAAGTTCACAGAGACACTCCTCCTCCTGGATTGTAGACAAACTGGATCCCCCCTCCCTCGTCTCTCTCACAGCTCACTCCACTCTGCACTCTCACTTCCTTGTTCCCTTTCCTACCTTCCTCCCTCCCCCTCAGATCTACAGTCTAAAGGTTGGGTGTAACCTCCGTGTGCTGACTTGATCCTGCTGACTCACACATGTTGTTGAGATCAGAGCTCAGACTAATTTGACTTCTCAGGAAATAAAACTCAGTCAGTCGTCGTCGACAGCGAGTGTTGAAATGGCGCAGAAAGGAGTTCATCTGGACTGTGAGTCTTTCTCTTGTTCCATCTGTTTGGATCTTCTGAAGGATCTGGTGGCTGTTTCCTGTGGACACAGCTTCTGCATGAGCTGTATTCAATCCTACTGGGATACTGAGGATGAGAGGATGATCTACAGCTGTCCTCAGTGCAGACAGACCTTCATACCGAGGCCTGTCCTGAAGAAAAACACCATGTTAGCAGGTTTAGTGGAGGAAGTGAAGAAGAGCGGACTCCAAGCTGCTCCTGATGGTTCCTCTGAGGCTGGACCTGAAGATGTGGTCTGTGACGTCTGCAGTGGGAGAAAAATGAAAGCTGTCATGTCCTGTCTTCAATGTCTGGTTTCTTACTGTCAGATTCACCTCCAGCCTCATTTTGAATCTCCTACATTTAAGAAACACAAGCTGGTGGAGCCCTCCAAGAAGCTCCAGGAGAACATCTGCTCTCGTCATGCTGAGGTGATGAAGATCTTCTGCCGCACTGATCAGAAGTCCATCTGTCATCTCTGCTGTTTGGACCAACACAAAGGTCACGACACAGTCTCAGCTGCAGCAGAAAGGACTGAGAGGCAGAAAGATCTGGAGGAGAGTCGAGGAAACATCCAGCAGAGAATCAAGAACAGAGAAGAAGATGTGAAGCTGCTCCAACAGGAGGTGGAGGCTATCAACGGCTCTGCTGATAAAGCTGTGGAGCACAGCCAGAAGATCTTCAGCCAGCTGATCCGTCTGATGGAGAAACGCCGCTCTGAGGTGGAGCAGCTGGTCAGATCCCAGCAGGAACGTGAAGTGAGTCGAGTCAAAGACCTTCAGGAGAAACTGGAGCAGGAGATCACTGAGCTGAAGAGGAAAGACGCTGATCTGCAGAAGCTCTCACTCACAGAGGACCACAACCAGTTTCTGCACAGCTACCCCTCACTGTCAGAACCGGGTCAACCTGCAGACTCATCCAGAATCAACATCCGTCCTCCGAGATACTTTGAGGAGGTGACAGCAGCTGTGTCAGAGGTCAGAGAGAAACTCCAGGATCTTCTGACAGAGACGTGGACAAACGTCTCACAGGCAGTGACTGAAGTGGATGTTTTACTGTTAGAACCACCAGGACCAGCAGAACCCAAGACCAGAGCTGGTTTTTTAAGATATTCACAAAGAATCACACTGGATCCAAACACAGCGAACAGGTATCTGTTATTATCTGATGGAAACAGAAGAGCAACATATACAGGACAACTACAGTCTTATCCTGATCATCCAGACAGATTCACTGATTATAATTATCAGGTCCTGAGTAGAGAGAGTCTGACGGGACGTTGTTACTGGGAGGTGGACTGGAGAGGGAACGGGGTTGATGTAGCAGTCGCATACAAGAGTATCAGGAGAGACGGAGACTCATATGATTGTTTCTTTGGAAACAATGACAAATCTTGGAGTTTACGCTGTTATAAAGACAGTTCTAATTTTTTTCACAACAAAGTCTGCACTCCTGTCTCAGGTCCTCAGTCCTCCAGAGTAGGAGTGTACCTGGATCACAGAGCAGGTATTCTGTCCTTCTACAGCGTCTCTAAAACCATGACTCTCCTCCACAGAGTCCAGACCACATTCACTGAACCTCTACATGCTGGACTGTGGTTAGGCCTTGGAGCCTCTGCTGAGTTTATAGAAGTGAACTAAAGAGAATTTTGAGTCCATCAGACCAAAATCATGGACTGAGATCCTTGAACTCTTGAAATGTTCTGGTTTGTAAATGTTTGTGGATCAGTCTCACCAAAAACTCTGGGTTTAGTTCTTCATTTCAGCTTTTTGATTCTTTTCTAAAGATGCTGATTTGGTCGCAGCTTTAAGGACAGTGATTGTGGAGAACTTTGATTGTTTGTATTTCTCATGTTGAAAAATCTTCATCAAGTTTGATATCAACAACATCAAGATGATGGTTTGTTCAAATCACCTTCAGTTGGTGCAGATGTTGAAGGTCTGAGACTTTAGAAAAAAGTGAGGTCAAAATCACAGAAAAAGGACGACCTTATTTCCTGTCCCAAATCCAAGCGTCTAAAGTCTTTCCAGTCGTCCCCAAAAACTCTTCAGATGATCTGTTTCTTTCTCTGTTTGCTGAATATTTGTGTTCATGTGATCGATGGATATTTCTGTCTGCTTCTGTTGGATCAGTGTGTTTGTAAAGACATCTAGAATCAGACTTTGGACAGATCTACATGTTGTTATGAGCTTTTCAATCACTCTAATAATAATAATCACATTTATTAGTCCGACTGTTTGGATGTTTCTGACTCAGCTCAGATTGTGGTCAAGTCTCTGATTGTGGGTAAAAAAATCATAAAAATCCTCAAACTGAGTCACTGAAATCACCTCGTCTGTTTGTCTGTCAACCATAAACAGTCAACACCAAAACAGTCAACAAGAAAACAGTCAGCAAGAAAACAGTCAACCATAAACAGTCAGCAAGAAAACAGTCAACAAGAAAACAGTCAACAAGAAAACAGTCAACATCAAAACAGTCAACCATAAACAGTCAACACCAAAACAGTCAACAAGAAAACAGTCAGCAAGAAAACAGTCAACAATAAACAGTCAGCAACAAAACAGTCAGCAAGAAAACAGTCAACAAGAAAACAGTCAACCATAAACAGTCAGCAAGAAAACAGTCAACCATAAACAGTCAGCAAGAAAACAGTCAACAAGAAAATGCTGCTCCCCCGTGTCGTTCAGGAGCCCAAACAAAGTTAGCGTGCTACAATATCGGACAGTAGAAACCAACCAGAAAGTTCGGAAAATTGTCTGAATCCTCCTTTGGCCACGACTGCCGACACAAGCAAGAAAACAAAGTAAATACCGGAGACTCTGGAGGAATAACGGGCGCTTAAAACGGAGGTAGACCGGACAAGAGCTTAAAAGCCGGGTCAACATAAACGATGGGAGACGCTTGGGGATCTTGGTGACCCTGTAACCTTTCTGCTGGACAGGTAAACCGCTTTAACAAAGTAAGACAAGTGTCTGTAACAGAAGTGTTTCTTGTCAAACGGACCTGCTGTAGCGTGTTGTAGCGCCATCGCTAAACTGTCCTCCCTCGGGTCCTGGACTATGTCACTTTATCCTCGTTGTAGAAGTCCTGCAAACATTGTGTTTGCTGGTCGTCTGTTGGCATCTACAGTAGCACCAATGCTTTTGACTTTCACCTTGACTGGGCCCCATTTGTAATGATCTGAAGTATTTATCTGCATTATATCTGAATTTAACCGGAACGATACGAGCGAGCAGGAGCGTCTGTTTGTGGGCGGGGCTTGAGGGGAGAGGAGGAGCTGAGGGGAGAACTGGTTGGGAGGGGCAGAGTTTACATTCAAGATTTCTCCTAAAACTGAAACTAACTCAGATCCTGACTACAACACCTTTAAAATAAAATGAAAACTGATGTAACCCTCTCCATTTAAGACCAATCAGTGCTTTGGATTAACTAGAATATTAGCGTGACAGTTCTTCTAAATTTGTATCTTAACCCGTAAAAAAAAAACCTTAAAGGGGACCTGCCATAAAAATTTAATTTTTGTGTTTTTTGTGTCAGATAAGGTCCATATTATGTTCGTCTTATGTTGTAAATGTGAAAACAAACCGTTACGTCGTTTTCATCCTGTAAAGGTTTAAAATAAAGGAACGAGTAAACCAGACCAATTGAAAAAGCAGGTCCATTATTATAATTCACGAGCGCGTCCTCGGTGAGCCACGCCCACTCTCTCGTTCTCGTACTCAGTCACAGCCAGAGCGAGACCCAGCTACCGCTGTATCCGCTATGGGTCTCTTCCAAACGACCGGTGTTTCCTTCGGTTCACTGCCGGGAAAATGAACTTAAAGCCGGGCAGAATGAATGAGAAAACACCGCTGGAGATCTCCGGCTTCTTCCTCAACTTCCACCTCCTCTTCGGACTCGGGGTCTAAAATATATGGTTTAATACCTGCCGTTTTTAGCCTTTAGCATAAGGTGACCAGACGTCCCCGATTTCCGGGGACAGTCCCCGTATTGGATGACCTGTCCCCAGCAAAAGCTGTCCCCGAAAATGTCCCCGATTTAAGCGTTTCATTAATGAGAGCAAAAATGTTGCGTGTGGGCTCGAACAACGGTTATTACAGTAGCCGAATAGGTAGGAAGCACAAGTTAGCAGTCCTGAACAACAGTTCTTACGGGGTTATTACAAGGGGCATGCGCTGCTACTAAATAGTACCGAGACTTTGTCTGTGATCACACAGCCCCTGCAGCCCCTGCACCGCCGCCGCCGCACCGAATATCCCCGGATATCATTACAGACATCTGGGCACCTTACTTTAGCACACATTAGCATATGCTATTAGCATTAGCATAATAACAATGGATAAACCGAAATCCGAACCTCCACTGCTGAGCCAATCAGAGCACAGCAGGCTTCACAGCAGCGATCCAATCAGAGCAAAGCTCATTACCATAAATGTTAATGAGCCAAAACCAGTTGGTTTTCCTGTAAGGTTTTTTAGGCATACTAAAACAAACCATCAAATAACTTTTCAGCTAAAATTATGTTGCAAACATGATCAGAGGACATCAAGGATTATGAAAAAATGATAAAAACGGGGATGAAATTTTGGTGGCAGGTCCCCTTTAAACACCCGTCATCCTATCCTGACTGATTCGTCGTGGCGCTCTCTGGTTATTCTGCTCGTATCTTGGGACCTCCCATCCTCCTGAAAGACGACACTAAAATAGAAGTCGCTGTTTCTGTGACCCGAGGAGGAGAAAGCGGTCCGTCTGAAGCCTCCAGCTGCTGTTAGCGTTACTTTTTGAGCGTCTGGGGTGGTATAAAATATTAATTTGCTGCACATCCGTTTGATTCTGAAACATTTATTCCCCTTTAAGAGTCGGTCGGTTTAAAGCAGCTCTGTGCGGCGGACTAAGACCTCGCTCCCTGAGGGGGTCAGCAGCTAAAGACCACCGTTTTCCCCACGAGGCGAATAATGTGTCACACTTGTGCTATTTTCACTTGTTTTTCCCAGAATTCACACTAACTCCGCTCTGAAAGGACCGACTCTTGTGAAAGTAACAATCGACAGTCTTTATGGCTTTTCATTAAACTCTGCCAAGCTGTTCGTATTAAATCTGTTTGCCTGATAATTACTCGGCACAGGGTTCCTCACCAGCACAGGCGCCTACATGCCTCCTATTCATAGTCCCGTGTAGCCGAGTGGGAAAAAAAACACGAAAAAAACATGTCCACGCTTTAAACTCTTCCTCCAAACAGCATATCATGATCAGTGAGCTGCATATTCCTTCATTAATACTTGATTATTTGGGTGGGATATCACTTTTAAAAACCGATCTAGAAGCGGGAGTTTTTGACCCGTTAAACGCCTCTAATCACATGAATTAAAGATGCGAAAACGCCGCCGCCTTTCTCTCCAAACGAGTTTATCCCCTGGAGTAAAGTGTCAGAATAAACACAGAGGAGATCTCCACCTGTCAGCCGTAATCAAAGCTTTCCCGATGATATCAAACGCTTACCCACGTGCAATTATGATACCTGAGATTTCTGCGTCTTGTTTCCTCCTGCAGCCGCTGTAGTACCTGTCAATCTCTGACTTTTCATCTACTCTATGATTTATGTGTGGGTGTCTGCGCCGATACATGTTAATAACAGACCCCAGGGTGTGTGTTTTTGTGTGTTTGTGTGTGTGTGTGTGTTAAAAACAGGTTTACCCTTGTTGTTAACATGATTTAGGTGGTGTGGGAATAAGCGATTAGCGGTAATCAGGAGGAATTAACATAGAAGGTATGATGAGGTTTAGGTGACAGTTAAGGTCGGACATTAAAATAGGCGAGAAAGTTTGTGTGCAACATCTGACGATAAAAGAGAGAGATTACGAAGTTTAGGAATAAAGTCGTAGAGACAAACCGTTAAAGATAGAAACAGGGAAAACAGAAGCTAAAGTATGACATGGTGGACATTATCTCAGAGCTCTACTCTAAGAGTTTCATTTTATATATTTTTTTATTTTCCAGTTTCTTAATTTTTCTGCTATTTATTTTCACTTTTCTTTAAATAAGTCTGTGCACATTGGGAGGCGTGGTCAAACCATCGTTATCGTCTTTACCGCCCTGATCCCATAATCCTCGATTTATTCGTCAGCTGACCGTAGACTGACTTTGTTTTCCGTCAGTTACGTTTGTTTTCTAGTTCAACTATCTCAATTTCTACTGCGTCTTGAACGTCTCCTAAAAGGTCGTATCCTCCGATCGTAGCTGATCGTAACCATTCAAGTTAACGTGTCAATTTACACCGACTTCTTTCCGTTCCTCTGCGGATCGCCGGACTCCTCAGCTGATCACAAGAGTTCTATTTTTTCTGGACGCCGGAGCGTGGCGGATAAATTCAGCACAGATTAACCCGTGCTGGAAAGGAAGTCGGGCACAGACACAAAATAAAACATCCGGCTTCTTTTCAAAATAAAACACATCAGACGTCATTTCACCCCGATGACACCATGGATGAGGAGATGCTGATTCTAGAAGTCTAGAAGTAGATTTCCTCCTCTGGAAGGACACAATCTACTGCTTATATGTCTATGTGTCTGTCTTTAGAGAGACAACTCGTTATCGTGCGATTGAACATGAATCCGCAGGCTGTCCGTAATCTTAAAATTCACCTCACCAACAGATCCAGTCGGAATTTGCAAAAGACGAAAAATCGCCGCTGTTTCAGATCGGAGCCATTACACATGCGATGAAAATTGGGGGTAAAACTTCGACACTGAATCAAGGAATGAAAACAAAACTGAGATTTTTTTTTTAAAGAAAGTTGATAAAATAAAGTTGTTTTTATTAGATTTAAATCACTGAATTATTAGAGCAGGGCTGGGATTTTACCAAAAAAGTGAAGTTACAATAGATAAAATTATGAATTAAGCCGTTAATTTAATTGTATTTTTAAAAATGTGAAGTTCATTTTAGTAAATTTGTAGCTTGTAACTCCCGGTGCTGTGATTTGAGATGTTTTTTACTGAAGTGTGACGGTTATGTCTCCAACTTTGATTGACAAACAGACTTCAGGATTTGGTGTATCCCAAAAATCAACTTTATAACTCAGAAGAATGAGTTGTCTCTTGGCTCTGTGTACCCCGAACTTTCTCAGACATCCAGTTTGATCATGCGAACAGTGTAGCTTCATATTTTAAAGAGGCGGTACTCGTGGATTTTAAGGCGTAAGACTCCTTAAAGACGAAAACTTGAGCTCAGACAGAGGAGAGGTTTCTGAGGAGGATCCATGAACCTGCTCGATGGTATCTTGACTTCTTTCACTCTCACGTTGTCCTCGTCTCGTCAGATCCCCCGCCGGCTCAGCTCCGGCCCACAGTCCTCATGAACACACTCTCACACCGTCTGCTCACCGGCTGCTATCATCCGCTGGCATGAACACACACCAGCTCGAGCCCCCCGGGGGGGTTTGAGGGGCCGTGGGTGGGAGGGCAGGTCTGTACGCTGGGCTGTCTGTCTCAGACTCCATCCCGTCAATTCAAGGACTCCTCCATCAAGTGTCTGTCACTATCGCTCCCTGTCTGTCTCTGCAGATAGCTAACAGATGTCCGAGTCCGACCCGCTGAGTGACACGCCGAAGGTGGGTGGGATTATGTGGCGTGTAACAGGATTACAAGAGAAATGCTAGCTGCTGCTGTGAGGATCCTGCCGTTTGTAGCGTCGTGGTTCGGCTCTCCAGATTTTCCAGGATATATGTGACAACAAATCCAAATCATTAGCAGAGCAGCAGCTCTCTGCGGCGTGTGTTTTAAGCTCCATTAATACTCTAATGACTCTTTTTTTTAATGGAACAACTTTCCTAATTGTTTGGAGCAGCTTGTACATAAAACAAAGCAGCATACAAACATAATTAAAAAAGGCTGAAATAAGGAATAGAAGCTAAAATTAACTCTGACAAATGCTTATTAATTAATGAAATTGGTTCGACAATAAGAGAAACATGGACTGAGTTAAAGGCGGACATTTTTCTCTGATCCACACCAGGAATATTCAAGAAATCTGTCTGTGTTTACCACGACTATAGGACATGATTTCTGAATAGTCATATATGCAATTAACTGACATTTACATTTACATGACAGTGCGATCAGGGAAGACCCACACACACACACACACACACACACACACACTCCTCCTGCAGAGTAAACTTATCAAAACTTCATCCAATCAACACCATCATTCATCATTAATCATCAATTCTGCACCTTAGACCAGTCTGGAGTACAGATTATATAAACATTGAGCATCAACGTGAACAAGAATCTGTACCGTGCCGAAATCCGCCCCTTTAACCAGGACCAAGGACACGCTGGAAAACGTTCCCACTGGTCGAACTAAGTGGACTTTCAGGGTCTTTGGAGGTACCAGGGGACAGTACAGATCGCCTCATGTGAGCGCCCTACCTAGTTCAGGATCGGCTTAACCAAACCAACAAATCATAGTACCTCAGTCTCACCCGCGCTCACCTCGTTTGGTGTCACTCCATTGTTACTCCATTGACGTCATTTCACCCCGATGACACCATGGATGAGGAGATGCTGATTCTAGAAGTCTAGAAGTAGATTTCCTCCTCTGGAAGGACACAATCTACTGCTTATATGGTTAGCCTCTGTGGCTAAAGACAACTTGTTTTTACGCGATTGAATCTCGCAATTCCTGCTGTCTGTAATCTGCCACGAAATTCGCCTCACAAACAGATCTGGTAGGAACTGGTAATCCCCCAGGATGGAGCCTTGGGGAACTCCACATGTAATTTCTGTCTGTTCATGTATTTTTCCATCTTAACGCAAAGTACTCTCTGTCTTTTCAGTAAAATTTAGACCAGTTAAGTCAAGTGTCGTAAAGTCCCGCCTAGTTCTCAGGTGGTCATGTCGGATATTAATGTCAGCTGAGATCCAGAACCATAAAGACTGAAACTCCATCGCTGTCTGTGTTTGAGAAGAGGAAGCAGAGCTCCACACACCCACACTCACGCATCTCCAGTCCAGTTCTTAGTATTCTGAGCCAGAACTCAGAAAGACTTTACACCCTCAAGGTCTGACCCTGCGAGTCTGGATCCAAACTCCGGCCTGATCCTGGTCTTATTCAGTGCTTTGGGCAGAGATATTCAGGGTTTCTGTCCTGCACCCTGAGAGGTTTATTAGTACGCCGAGCTGCACAGCCGTTTGTATTAGAATTCCCTTCTACCTGCTGAGAGCGAGAGAGCCGAGTCCATTCAACATTTCATTCAGCCGGGCCCGGTCAGAACCAACGGCCTGGATCAAGTCTCAGGATTAATACGGCGTGACCGGGCTACACTGAGCCATAAATTACACTTGTTGTTGACGATCATTGGCTGCTTTCGATGATGCTCTCTGAAGGTTGGTTTTGTGGTGGAGAGGTGATTATGTGACCTGAAACCACAAAGTGTCCATCAACAACCCCCCGGAGGGTCTGAGTCCACCTCCTCACAGCAGACTCTGAAGGCCTGAGTCTGGATGTGGATGGAGGGTGAGGAGGGGGGGTGCGCTACGCATCGACGGCGTCCACGTGCTTCAAATTAAGCTGGTTAATCTATTAAAATGCCGAGCGTCAGCTCTATTGATATGCTGATCTATGAGTGAAATCTGAATGGAAGTTTTCATTAGTTTTCATTAGCTCGTGGAATTAAAATCCCATCTCATAAATTATACAAAAAAAAGGCTCTGAGATTTAATTGATTTCCCTGGTGGGGTGAAGATCCATTCAACACATAATTAAAGGTTGCATGAGGATTATCAACATTATAATAATAATAATAATAATAATAATAAAAATTCAGGATTGAGAGAAAAGTGTCCGCTCACAATAGATAAGAACGACGTAACATTTAGTTTAACTTACTGTCTGGGGAATATAATGATGGATAATGCAGGAGGCGACGCTTCATTGAAACAAATGGGACTCTTTATAACTGGCAGTGATTTTACATAATGAACCATTTGTGGAGAGCAGACTGGAGCCGTCACGTGTTTCTTATTATTCTTTATACTTCACAGGATCGGTAAAAGCTCTTCCATTTACCCCCCCTCCTCCCTCCTCCCTCTGAGAATACCAAATAGAAAAAATGAAATTCTTCAGCTCTCTGTCATTTCACACCATCGTCTTCTTCACTCCTGCTGCTGAATACGACGTTATTATCGCGGCTAAATGACACATCTGCTCCTCGTGGTTTTTGAAGGCAGGGTCAGTCTGTTCCTCACACCTCCACTTTCTACTGTCAGAGGATTTAATTCACGTCTTTTTACAGTATGAAGTTCCTCTGAGAGAGGATGGACTCATTCACACCACAGGAACCATTGTGGGGCTCTGAAATTACACACAAATGTCCAAAATGATGCTTTTAACAGGATTTAATAGTCAAACTTGATCATGAAAATAATAATAAAGGGAGTTTTAAAGTCAGGGAGCAAAGCGACTCGGAGTTACGTGATTGGCTGGTTGGGGTTCTGGAAACGATGTGGACTGTTGGGTTTTAGGAAGTGATGACAGAACCAGGGTTTGATTTCCTCCAGGCATTCACAGAGGAAGAAGAGTTTGGGTTTGGTAGAAGGGAAGATCTGGGTGTGAATTTAGTGATTCACGTGCAATCGCGCAATAACAAGTTGTCTTTAGCCACATGCACTACAGGCCAAAAGTTTGGAAGCAAGATCAGATTCGTACAAAAAAAGATCATAGTTTCATTAATATAATCTGCAACACAATAAACATGACTATTGTGAAAAGAGTAACTTATCAGAAGACATTTTGACTATAATTATGAGGTATTCGAGTTATTGTTGCTTAGACTTTCTTTAAAGTAACCTCCTCTGGCTTTAACAACAGGTTGACATATACCAGGCATTCGTTCCACAAGTTTTCTAAGGTATGTTCCAGGGATTGCATTCCAAGCTTCATTCCTAATTCATCCCGCACAAGCTCAATTGGAGAAAGGTCTGGAGACTGAGGGGGCCAAACCATCTTTTGAAGAACACCTTCCTCTTCTTCTTTGTCTTGGTAACCCTGACAGAGCTCGGCAGAGTGCTTAGGGTCACTGTCTTGCTGCAAAACAAACTTAAGAGCCACAAGTCTGAGTCCAGATGGAACAGCATGGTGCTGGAGGATGGAGTGGTACTGTTCCTTCTTCATGATACCCTTTGCTTCAAACAAATCTCCTACTCCATCACCTGCCAAACATCCCCATACCATGGAACTAACACCTCCTTACTTAATTGTGGGTGTAACACATGGAGCTTTCAGACGTTCATCAGTTTGTCTGCGGACATAGACTCTGCGTTTCGAACCAAATAGTTCAAACTTGTTTCTAGTCATCATAAGTCCAATTTTTGAGAGCTTTTGCCTTTTCGTAGCCGTTCAGGATGTGGTGGAAATTGGGGGTAAACCTGGCTATGTTGGGGATTTTTGGGCGTTTGGAGACAGCCTCAAGTGGACATTTATGGTACTGCAGTTTTTGCATCCAACACAAATACATCTCGAACAGTCTGGACTCTTAATCTCACTTCCACTTGTTTTAGCGTCGGTAAAACTCTGTTGTCAGTCCGTCTATTGAGCCAAACTAGTATGAAGAAGTTAAAACTCCAGATTTTTAACGTTGATATTGATACTCAACCCAAAAACTTGAGTAAACGCCTCATTTAGGTCGATTAAATAAGCTGCAGCCTGTCAGCCAATGTGCAAAAAAAAAAGAAAAAACCCAAAGTGTTCAGTGAAAGCTGCGCTCAGCTCCATATTTAGCTTCATCTCCTCCCTGTCACTCTCATCTCCTACCACATCACGGCTCAGCTGTCAGTCTGCTGTCAGGAAACATTGTTTTAGGAGGTTTTTGTACGACATGATAAAATGGTCTGCAGCCTGCAGACAGAAAGTGGGCCTGAAATAAAAACGTAATCAAAAGGACGAGATTTTTAAAGCCAACCTGAAGCAGAAATGCTAAATTTACAAGAGCAGGAACACAAATGTGGAAATGTGTTTACGATACGAGGAGCAGGGACTTTGAAGCTTCTTGTTTCACTGTAATCTGCACCTTCAGATTTTCATGTCGAGTTCACACATTAACAGTATAGAAACACCTCATTTGGCGCCACATTAACAATCGTATCAACATAAATAAAAGCAGATGTGTGGGTCACTCTCAGCACATTCGTCTTGACGGCGGTATCTCAATAGAAATGAGAGTATTTTTGTAATACCTGTGACATTTGCTTGGCATTTGAATCCACCTTCACATGGTTGTCATGCCGTCCGCTCTGGAATCACATTTGCCATTTATATTGGTTTTGAATCGGAGGATCAGAAATGTTTCCTAAAACACCCTCAAGTTGAATTCCCATTGACATTTGCGTCTGCTGATTGCTATTTCAGATAGGCCTGACACCTCGCGTGTTATTTCGATGTCGTCCGGATTGCGGATTTCCTTTCAACTTCCACTAAGATTACTGTTGAAATTTTCCCTTCGCCTTTAATAGACGGAGGAGGAGGAGGGAGAAATGAGCCTCGGTGAAGCTGCTGGCAGACTGACATGTCCATTAAATGTAATGTTGTGACAGTGGGGAGTTGGCTGCAAATGAGAGCCCACGTGCAGGACGTGGTAGTACATCATGTCTGTGTGCGTTTCTGCAGAGATGTTTCTTGTTTTCGGCTTCCTCTCTCTCGCCGCTGCACATCATTTTTCTGTTTGTATGTTCACGTCAAAACAAATCATGGCGAACACGTTTGAGCTTATTTTATGTTGACACGTCCATCACTGCCGCGCAAATGGAAGCGTCTCCTCTCTAATGATGGATCGCAAACCGCCTCTCTTGTTTAGAAAATTACAGTCTTATTCAATCAG
The DNA here is from genome assembly GCA_962446985.1 of Xyrichtys novacula. Lineage (NCBI taxonomy): Eukaryota > Metazoa > Chordata > Actinopteri > Labriformes > Labridae > Xyrichtys > Xyrichtys novacula. Next base: position 28,820,673 of record OY660877.1, read on the forward strand.
ACTTTCATTACTGGAATTGTAGATATTTCACATTAGAGACACTTTACATTTCTGATTTGGTTTGTCAGTTTGAGTGTTAGACCTACAATTTCAACTACGTCTGTTTGAGCGTCCTTTTAAAGGGATATTTCAGTCGGTGCGTTCACATGCACAGCTTTGGAGGAATCTTTGGAGTTCAGGAAAAGCAGAACATGTTTTTATTACAAATGTAGAAACCTAAAAAATGGGATCCACTGCTGTGTTGCCCCTAGCAACGGTCTGTTCTTCATAGCAACAGTCTGTTATAAGGAAATAGCAGACCCATGGATCAAAATGCTGCTGATGTCATCACTCACTGCGTTTTCATGCACAGTTTAATCGGACTAAGCTCATAATTCGTTTTTTTCTCTGAATCAGACTTCTGTCCTTGTCCTCGTTTCGCGACCGTCCATATACGTTTAAATGTCCATTTCTGTCAGGACAGGAAGCATAACGGCGCTCTCCTCCTTGTCGTTCCAAAAGTGGACATTCTTTTGTGTTTCAGCCATGTTACAGTTTCTTCTGAGTCGAAAGTTCTTTAGATGATAGCGCCGCTTCTTCTCTTGTGTTTTTGTTCTAGGGTTACAGGGTCGTGGCGCATGCACACATGCATTGTCCGATCATACTCCGACTACGCTGGTTACATGGTAGAGAAAATCGAATTCCGATCACATTATCTGGGTGTCTTAATCTGAGTTCTCAAACTCCGATTATAGTCTGACTATGGTGTTTACATGACCTTCAGTTGTCCGGTCTTAATCGGAATAAGGCGATAATTCAGTTTTCTTGAGCATCATGGAAACGGACTGTTTTTGAGGTGAGTTGCATGTCTAGCCGGCGCTTTTGCTGCGCTCCAGTCACCTCGGAAGTCGGATGTTGGAGCTGGGAATTATGTTAGACCAGAGCTGACGACATTCCAGTAAACAAGTCGGAAAACAAAGATGGATGCCTGCTGTTAGCTGTTGTCAGCAGTCGTTGGTTGTTGTTAGCTGTAACAGGACTTGGCACCTGCCCACAGCGCCAAAACGCCCACCTGGGCTGAGCTCAACCCTGGAGAGAGTCCGCATTTTATTTCTGAAAGTTTTGGCCGACTACAATAGGTCTCAAACAGGCTAAAATTGGCCGATAAATCGGTCGGGCCTTAGTGTAAACAAAAACTTTTCTGAAAATGTAGATGTGCACACAGTTTTCTTTTCATGAACGGAGAGGCTGAAATGTCCGTTTATGAAAATACCCGGGCACGTGTAAACATAGTCTCAGACTCTGTCCTGCTCAGATTCGTAACCATGACGAACGTTTGTGTATTTGTCAGTCATGTTGGCGAGGACAGAGGATAAGAGGACATAAGTGTTAGCATGAATCCTCCACCGCTCCACACAGCAGCAGCAGCAGGTTTGACAGTGAAAGCATCATTTTCATGAATCCACCCGCTGATGTTGGAGCACCCAGAGGATCAACCCGCTAAATTAGCATAACGGCAGCCTAATCATGTTAGCGGTACCCTCAGACATCTGGTGAACACTTCAGCTGGAACCACGCAAATGAACTCTGGCATAATGGACGACCAATTATAGATTTGACTGATGGGGCGAGCTGGGGGGGTGCATTTATGAGAGGGGGGGGGGCTGCATCAGATTTGTTAAGAAAACAAAATAATTAAAGTCATAATTGTGTATCGAGTTTCTGTGCACGTGCATTAACACATAGAGGATAAGTTTGTGCACGTGATTTCTTCTGTATTTGTGTTTTTGCTGCAGAGGAAAGAAAGTGTAGACGTATACATCACGCTGAAACAGAAATGTGCACAGACTCTTTATGTGTGTGTGTGTGTGTGTGTGTGTGTGTGCGTGCGTGTCTCCCTGCAGACTTCCTCATCTTTGTGTGCAACAGCGTGACAAATCTACATTACCGAGCTCACCTGTTGATGTTCAGGGGTGCAAAAAAGATAACTATCAATATTGCCATGGTAACTGTCGCCCTGCTGTTTTGGCGACCAGCAATGCAGTGGCTGTGCGTGTGTGTGTGTGTGTGTGTGTGTGCATGTGTGTGTGTGAGTGTGTGTATAGGGGGTGTGACTGCTGGAGGGGGCTGGATGTTCTTTTCCAGAGGTATAGCTGGTGACACAGCAGGGAGGTGACAAGGATTACAGCCTCAGCCAGTGGTAAATAATACAGCCCTGCTGCTCGCCCCTGTGCAGAAAAGCCTCCATATTTCTGAGTGGTTGCCTAGGCAACTAGGAGCGGAGAGTGGCCCTAATTTCGTGTTGGACTCCCTGAGACAGATGAGCTGTTCGGAGCGCTGTGGAGGGATTTTCATGTGTGTTTGCGTCAGAAATGAAAGAAAGAGTCGGACACGCCGAGCGCCGCACAGTTCCTGCTGTTTGTAAAAATTTCCTGCAGGTGCATGTAAATCAAATCTGCACGTTTTAACACATCAGGCGCATTTATTTTTGCACGCAGAGGTCAGAGGTCAGTGGGCTGGCTTCAGCTTGATGGAGGTTTGCCAATTACAGTAATGGTGAGTTTGTGCGCTCCTCTCAGTCTGCTGCCTCCTCTCTGCCGACTGGAGCTTCATTCACAGTTTAATTAACTTGTAGCTTTGATACCAAATGCTTTTGGATTTGAACAACATCTTGTTTACATGAGAATGAATCTGAAATCCATTAACCCCGAATCTGCAGTGTTCAAATTCATAAAACTGAATCTTTAACGGCGTCTACAATGGAGGAATACAAACGGAGCTAACAGGATTGAGACAGAAATGAATGAATCCTGGTGGAGCGGCGTGGTAAACGTCTTTGCAGCAGAAACCTGTCACACTGCAGAGTATTATCACACACCAGATGTGTCACGCAGACTTACAAAGAGGAGTTGTTGCAGCTGGGATCGGAACAAATATGATAAAATCGGCTGCTTTTCCGAGTACGCAGCTGTCAACACAGGATGTCACATGTTGCCTGTAATTTGTGGTTTCTGCAAAGAAAACATGCGGCGGTGTTTCTGACGTGGATCTACACCACCTTTTTAAACAATCCGAACAGCATTAGAGAAGAAAAACAGGAGAGGTTGTTGACTATCAGAACGTACACGTCAAATAAAAAAACTCTGCAACTGTAGGTTAGGACACGCCCCCTTTAGGCTCGTTCTTATTGGATCATCTCAGCTGCCCAATAACGTCACGGACCAAAACAATCAACAAACACGTTAGGCAGTGGCCAATGGTTTTGATGTTGAATAATGAAACGCCCAAAACTCTGCAGATCTGTAGCATGACAACTTTGTCTTTCTCACACTAAAGTTTGTGTTAACTACCAGCTTCCTACAAAGCTTTACGCTGTTACAGTTACAGGAGCATGTGCAGACCGCTCAGGTGAGTTTCAGTCTGAGGAGGAAACCCTGACTAGGTGATTTAGCAAAGTGGTTCTTGTTGGTGGAAAGGCTGTTACCAGCTGCCAAGGAGATCTCTTTAAGCGCTGATTGGAGAGTTTAGGCAACAGCAGGGGGACTAAAGGTGGACTTTTTTTGGGTGCTAGGCAGACGGTTTGATGGACTGAGCCTCTTCCAGATTCCCTGTTTGTGGTGAGTTTGCACCATGTTACCTATATCTGTGCAGTGGTTCTGATCAGCCCACACACTAGATATGTTTGTCCAACTATGAGAATTCTGATTTAGTCCAATTTCAGTCAGACTTGTACGTTTGCAGAGGAAGCAGGACATGTAGGACATGTAGGTGGGCTAAAGCAGTCTAATAACATTTGGCATTTGCTGATTGGATAGAAGATAATTGGTTAAGATATCAGCCAATGAATGATCGACTAACAAACACTGGACTGGACTTTTTGGCCTGTCTGAACTAACTCTGTACCTAACATGTTGTGGAGATCCTGATGATATCCAGGCGTAATCCGCCATGAAATTAGCCTCACAAACAGATCACCGCCATTCCAGATCGGATCCATTCCAGACAGGGTGGGATTCAGGGTTAGGGTGTGCTTGAGTTGGGCCCCCCTAGTCCAAATCATCTGGACACGCCCCTGGTCTGGGAGTGATTCTGGTCTGGTTTTCCTGATCCTGCCGAGTCCTCCAAACAAAAACAGAGAATAACCTTCAACAGGCTTCAGACTAAAGAAGTGATAAGGTCTGAAAAATACCGTTCAGGTTTTAGCGGAGTCAATATGTTGCCTAGGAGACAGTACCGTCCTGCCCAGCATCTCATCTCCCACACTCAATAATTCATCGGCTTCATCGTCATTAACCAAAGACCTTGGAAACTCTGAGAGCTGGAAGTGATTCAGCGTCCCTTTTATACTTTGACTTTGCAGACTGTTTTACTTTCAGGACAGACAGGAGGAAATATCAAAAAATAAAACCTCTTTGTTCCTGTTTGTTTTTTCGGTTTCTATATATAATCGTCCCAAAAATATACAAGCTGCTGCTGCTGCTGCTGCTGCTGCTGCGGTGACAGCCAGACGTCAACAAACAGTCCAGGAACATTAATAACAGCTTTGACTTTCTCTGGTTCAATATCTCTGTGTCTGTCTCCGAGCATCTTTCCCTCCGTGTCGCTCCGTCATGCAGAGGACAATAAATCAATATTGTATCATTGAAGGAGACATCTGTGGGAAAGGGAGGAAACGGGAGACCTCAGGGTCGGGGGAGGAGAAGAGAGGCCGGGCCGCCGGATCATCAAATGAAGTCTGTCCCTCTTTTCTGTCTCCCACTAGGTCGCTGTTTGAGCTGCTTTATGTCCGTGTGTGTGTGAGAGTGTGTGTGTGTGTGTGTGTCAGGGTGCGCCATAAACTGCCTCAATAAGAGATGAGATAAAAATTTTACTGCTGTGTGTGTGTGTGTGTGTGTGTGTGTGTGTGTGGGTCTCTCTGTGTCAGGATGTGAGCCAAAACTGTCAAACTGAGATATGAGCTCAAAATTTCACTGCAGAGTGTGTGTTCAGTTGTGTGTTCGAGTGTGTGTTTGAGTGTGTTTGTTGGTCAGAAGAAAAGAAAAGGTGGTGTGATTTACTGACAAACTTTGACAGAGGTCCACACACACACACACTCTCACTCTCTCACACACACACACACACACACACGCAGGTCTCTGCAGGTCCACCTCAGGTCTCTGTCTGCCTCTCTGATGGAAGGTGAGTTTCATTCATTCATAATGGAGCTCAGCAGCAGCAGCAGCGAGTGCATATAAAACATTACCAGACCCCATCAAACTCCAGACTGTAAACTGTCTGGCATTCGTCCCACTAGCACCGCCCCGGGCTGCCTGAGGCACTCACAAACACACACAAACACACACACACACACACACACACACACACACACCGGCGGGCATGTGAACACACTCACATGGGACCAAACCAAAGTACTTGTATTCAAATATTGATCTGCAGGCCTCAGTTTTCAATTCCCAAAATTCACTCCCAAATGCACTTCAAAGGCAGACGCCGTCTGAGGGCGCCGCCGCCGCCGTCTCCACGAGGACAAACGTTTTTTTTTTTTTTTTAATCAACAGTTAATATCTCTGTTTTTGCGTCGTCCTCCGGCTGTTCTCATCCGTCTCCTCCCTCGTGTTATTTGTCCGTTTTTGTCATAATGAAGATTTAATATCCAGGAGGAACCGAAGAAGAAGAACGGCGGCGTCCGCAGCTGCAGGCGGTTTGTTACTTTTTAAAGATCCAGTCCTGCCAACGTTAGCGCATGAAGACGACTTTTCCTCTCTGTAGTCGCCGCTGCACTTGTTCACTTTAAGACTCACTGAACTACTGGAGAGTTGGTGGAAAGGGTGCTACCAAATGCTCAGAGGGTAGTTTTAATAAAGATGCTCCTCCTACCTGATGAAATTTCAGTGTAAAAGTGAAAGTGACTCGAAGTCTGAATACGAGTCTGAAGGAATCATGAATCAGATTTCAGAAGAAGGAGGTAGATGAATATCGTAACGTCGCTCTGCTCTGTGAAAGTTACAGATTAGTTTAAGCGCTGAGTGGTGTTATGGTTAGTTTTGCTACCGTGTCGAATGCGTCCATCAGCAGAGACCTGATTCCTCAGAGAAATCAGAGTTTAGTGAAGATGAAACTCTGAGAGTTACATCCTTGGTACCTCGATGGACTCACTTGTTGCAGCTACATGATTGGTTTAAAATCTCCTCCGTGTTCATCGGCGCGTTCGGGAGTAGGAATTTCTCCACAATTTTCATTTCTTATTTTAGTCATAAAATATCCAAACATGATTCAGAAGTTTTTCTCGACCGTCCATAGTTGGTAATTTTCTGGATTGATTCTGAGGTTTTCCCGATCACTTTCGGATCTTGTTTGGTTCCGGCTCTTTGCTTCAAATCTGTAATATTGACTCTTTTTTAATCAGTCTGTGTACAGGTTGTTTAAAAAATGGATTTATTGCATCAGTTCAACTGAGACTGCTCTTTTAGAAACACGTGTGAACACATGAGTCTGACTGAAACTGCACTTAATCGAACTTCACACATCTGGACTCACAAAGCGAGGTAATGTGAAGTGTTCAGCAGAAGTCAAACAGCTGATCCTGTCACTAACTCCTGCCGTGGAGGTGGACGTACTTTGGTCAGTGAATCGGTTCTTATAACCTGGGACTAAATGACTAAATGGTCGTTTCTGCAGTGGGCTGTTAATCACTTTAACTTCACGCCTACACCCATGCCGATAGTTTCAGACGTCCAAAATAGAAACACAGACATGGCAAAGTCGATCTGTAGGTGGTCTGGTTTGGTTTGGAGCTAATATAGAGGGACCTTTATTGATGTCGGCCTGTTTCATAGCAAGCTGACATCTCTGACCCCCAATTTCCACCGCATTTTAAACGTCTACGAAAAGGTCGTATCCTCCGATTGTAGCTTATCGTAACCATTCAAGTTAACGTGTCAATTTCAACCGGCTTCTTTACGTTCAACTTCGTCTCGCCGGACTACGGGCGGAAACGAACAAGTGAAAGGTTTTTAGACGTCATTTCACCCCGATGACACCATGGATGAGGAGATGCTGATTCTAGTCTAGAAGTAGATTTCCTCCTCTGGAAGGACACAATTTACTGCTTATATGTCTATGTTTCTGTCTTTATAGAGACAACTCATTATCCTGCGATTGCATGTGAATTCGCGAGTTCTTGTGAGTTCTCACGATTCCCGCTGTTCGTAATCCGCCACGAAATTCCCCTCACAAACAGGTCTGGCAAGAGTTGGCGGACAGTAGGAATTTCAGATCTGAGCTTTTCCGGACGCGGTGGATTTTGGGGGTCACTCGAGCTGCAGGATCATCCATTGCCCTCCCCAACCTTCAGTTTCTCCACTTGATCACCCGACTTCCCAAACGCCATCGTCCTGAACATCAAATATTTCTGCAAATGGGTTTAAATTGGACCGAGTCGGGAAGCCCAGTGCAGCGATTTGGCGTACAGTTGGACAGGATGTACAAGATTCATAATGCACTCCTGTTTGTGGGATTAAGTATGATAAATGAAGAGACGAAACACTCATGTTTCAGGGTAATGCTTGTTGTTTCACACTGAAGGACTGATGCACTTACACTGAGGCTCTGCAACACTCCGGTAACACACGGCTGTGTAGTATTTGCAGATTGGAGCAGTAGGAGTGTGTGGCGTGTAAGTGTATATATTTTTTATTTATGTGCACGCCCACACACAAGCTGACCTGTTTAGTATGTGCGATGGTTGTGTGGATATATGGATTTATTGTGCCGCCTCACTTCCTCAACTCCCTGAATGAACACAATGAATGGATGCTTTCATTCATTTGTGTGTGTGTTAGTTGTGATTACAATTTGCACAAAGTATTGATCGGCCTGTAAGCAATAGTCTAGTCTGAGCAAATAATCAATGTGATGGAGTGACAGTGTCTCAACTGACGGACCACTTCCTTTTTCCATGAGTCATCCTCTGCATGTTTAGGCACCAGAATCCAAATATAACCCGGGTCCACACCAGTCATCAGACTCAGAACCAGATTTGTCCATGTGGAGGGGTGTGTTCGCACAGACGACATCAATTAAGGCTGCAGAAATACACTTCAAATCAAAGTTATAGTACTGTAAGCAGGTTTTTGAGAGTGGTAATGCATCATCAGTGAGTACATGGACCACCATTAAAAAACTAAACTTTTGTAGAATCATTGGAATTGTACTCAAAGTGCCAATTTAAACGAAGACGTTCAGTCTCAAAGGTTAGTTTCCTTCCAAGCAAAGAGATGAATTTAAAGTGGGTCTTTGTGAGGATGGAGCTGGCGAGAGTACAGTACTTTACCCAGAAGATGGCGCTCAAAGAAACAGGTGACTACCTCGGGACAGAAAGCGTTTTGGAATACAGTCTAACAGCATTTATAACAGACAAGCTTCACAGTTACATGGAAGCTGCACATTGCTGAACCCAGTGACTAGGGTTGGATATCGTTTGATTTTGAACGATTCTGGTTCAGATTTCTTATTTCGATTCAGGTTCCTAACGATTCTCTATTCCGATTCTTTTAAAATGCAGGATATATATATAAAAAAAAGCATGGTTTAAATGAGGGTGCTAATCAGAGTTCATCGTTTTTGGATGAAATTTCTGAACTTCTACTTTGTTGTCACTTTTGTTGTCGCTCGTCTAAGGCTAACGTTAGTTGGATATTTAAGTTGACCCACCGTACACAGTACAATTTGTACTTTTTTCGTCTCATAGGCTTTGTCCTCATTGGTGTTTGGTGGCTATTTCTTCCAGTCGGTGGACTCCAGCATCGAAACTTGGAATCAAAATTTTAATATTTGAACGATTCCGGGAGAATCTGAATGTTAGTCCTGGTTCCCATCGATGATCGATGCCCAACCCTACCAGTGAAGATTAGAAATGAATGACTGTTACTATCATGTTTACAGTTTTGAGTTCTGGTCAAGCTGGAGCTTCATTAACTGCTCTATAACTATATATCTATGACTGACAGCGTCTTCTAGCACTTTGTACAATTTGGCGTTTTTGTTATCTAAAAATAAAGGCATGAACTGCTCGACCAGCACAGCTACAGTATGTCGCCATGAGCCTGCAGGAGGACTAAAAGCTGGTGGTGCTAGCTCGGCTAATCCAACATTTACCTGCTGATGTTGTAATCCTGTAAATCACTTATGCTCATGTCAGTTAATCCCAGAGTGTCATCTCACCTTTAGACAAGTCGGTAAATCAGAATCCGACTTATGCTTTAACAGTCACGATAAAGTCGCTTCAGGACATCTTTAACGTGCTCTTAGGCTCAGCTATCCTGCTGTTAAAGGATTTTTGTGTCCAGACGTCAACCTTGTTCAGGGTTTATGATTTAGACCCTCGTAGAGTCAGTTACCCACGTCTTGGTGTAAATATGTTCGGTGTGACAGTCAACTTGTTAATCCTACTATCTGGATCTGATTACTAACAGTCTGCTTCTCCAGCTCCACCCTCTTTTGTAAATATTGTCTCAAACCCGTTGGTGGTTCGAGTCTTCAGACGTCTCTTCTTTGCTAACCCTGTGATCTGCTGTTTTGTCCACGCCTTCTCCTCAGTATTTGTTCATGATCCAGCTCTTCTGGGAGGTTTTGACCGTGAAACAAACTTTCCATCCCATAAATCCTGACAGACTGGCATGTGCTGAGTGGCGTGTCATTTTGATTCTTTTCCATCTTCAGTCCTCTGCCTGGACGTCTGGATTTGATGTCTCAGATACTTTCCTAGACCTGCTCAGACTTTCGAGGAAACCCTCCCGCTGTGGTCCGAGTGTTTTCAGAACAAGGTGTCCGGTGATTGATGGGGCTCTTTGTCCACACTCACCTCTCTCTCCAATATATCCACATGTGGCGACTCCCCACACCACAAAACATGTCAACGCGCCGTTTTTCTGCCGAGCCCTCAATCCTGTTTTAATTAACACGTTGAAAAGGGGGAATTGTGCAAGAATCTCAGAGCTGTGGGAAAACACTTGCGTGTGTAAGAGCAGATCTGAACGGTTTGAACAGCTTTGGGAAGAGACGTGTTGGACAAATCTGCTCTTTTTTACACATCCTGTTAATTTTTTAAAATCATAAGTGATTCCAGATTAGGCGAGTTGTTGAAATGGATTTTTTTTTTATCCTGCGGTGGCTGAATCTGACTCAAGGCAGGAGAACAAATCGGCTCCTTCATGGCCCAGTGAACCATCGACTCAGTAACCAGCAGAGTCCTTCAAATAGAAAAGATGCATGGTGCTTTAAACCATCGCAGGCCTCTACCTCCCCCTCTTTCCTCTCCGTTCCTCGCGCCCGGGCTTGAAACCGCTGCTCCGTGACACCGGGCATCACACGTGGAATAAAAATGAGGCGAGGCGGCCGGAAAATTGAACATGTTGTCAGGCCGCGGCGGCTGTTTTCAGTGATTTAGTAACTTGAGGCCGCTCTGGATTAGGGTCATTCATTTTGGCTAATGTAAATACAGTGATAGCGGGGTTGGCGGTGTGCAGAGGGGAACGTTTGCTGAGGTTATTGGTAATGGGAGCATTACAATGTGTTTTTTTTTAAAAGCGGCGGTCAATGGGATTTTCCGTAAATAGCCTGGGAGGATCATTACAGCGAAGAGTTTTGATTTGTAGTCACATATACGAGGAGAAAGGAGCGAGGAGTCTGTCAGTTTTGCTCAAGGATGTTAAATAAGTGGTGCTTCAATCCCAAGAGTGGGAACTAGACCTGCAACCAAATACCTGCTCCTGCTTTCCTCCTGTTTTTGGTTTCAGAAACAGATAAAAAGCATCAATTAGAAGTTTCTCTGGCTTTATCAGGGCATTTTGAAGACGTGATTTCTCCCTCTCCTCGTCTGAAGTGCTCTTTTTTTTTTTTCACTCCTGCTTTGCCACAAATGAAAAACAAACATCAGCAGATTATCTTCATACGCTGGCAGGAGAACAAGCGGCTTACACACAATCTTTTATCTGTTTTTGTGCTTGTCTTGCTTTGAACAGGAGGAAACAAATGAGCGTAAAAAAAGCCTTTTTACAGAAACAAGAAATCACAGTGAGATAGTCTCAGATTAGCATGCAGCCTGTGTGATCCCGACAGATGTGGAGGAGTTGATATTTGTCGCCGAAATGAAACGAATGAAAGTTTGTTGAATTTCTCACTCAGACACTGTAATTGTGTCGAACAGAAAACCTTTGAAAGACGTTTCACTGATTATTTAGAATTTTTTTTAACATATATGGTTTTTTAATCAACATGTTTTTGTGATTTTGTGTTTGTATGGATAAAATCATGGAGTATTTTTGGTGTCTTCCAACCGACGGTCATGTGAGCTTAAAACAGCCTGTAATTTGAGCTGTGAAAATTCTGAATTAGCAGAATTTTGAGGATAAATGACCAAAATAAATGTGAACAGTTGATAGATTGAGTAATAAGACGACATAACTGTATTTATAGAAAAATGGCAGACAAAGCAAAGACAGAAACTCAGGAGGTTGAACTCACACTTAAGAGACAGAGAGGCGTCTAGAAATTTGAAACAAGTCGAACAAAAAAAATATTACACCAGATTTTAAACAAAGAAAAAAAATAGATAAATTATGTCGAATAAAGAGACCGATAAAAGACAATAAACAGATTTTAAGAGAGCGAAAAAGACAATATTCTGATGCACATATGGGCTCAGTAGAGTTTCCTTTGCTTTTGGAGTCAACCCCAAGTGGACACTCGAGGTACTGCAGTTTTACACCCTTCATAATTGGCCTGTAACTTTAACTATGAATTTCGGATAATGTTTTCTAATGTATCCTTTAGTTTGCTGTCTTTTATTTAAAGCTCATATTGTTTATGTGAAGAAAATAAGTCTGATAAACTCAGTTCAACGTAATTTTTAAACTAGTTTCAGATGATTATTCAGATGATCTCAAAGCTCGAACTGTTTCTGAACATTTTCCTGTGAAAGTGTTGGACTGGTTTATTGGTTTTCATCCCTCTGCAGTTTAATGTCAGTATTGCACAGCTGACAGTGTAAAACCATTCAATCTCTGTGATACTTCACTGTAACAAGTACTCTTTTATTTTAGGATAAAACATGATTTAAAGAAAGTTATATCTGTCTTCATTCAGGGAGGATGTTTCAAAGATAGGAAAAAAGCAGCACAGCAACAAAATTCTGACAGATTTATTGTCCAGAAAACTTCCGCTGTAATCGGCACACCTTTTATGTGTGTGTGTGTGTGTGTGTGTGTGTGTGTGTGTGTGTGTAGATGTGTGTGTTGTTGTGTTGTTGTTGTTCTCTCACATAAATGTCAAACATTAAAGTGGACTAAATAACCTCGACATGGCTGTTAACGTTCTGCAGGAATGTCTAATAAAACAACAGCCGCTGGCCACAACCTCCCCAAACACACACACACACACACACTTATTAACAGTCCAGGTCATTACGAGTCAACCAGGACGACCTCGCTGCTCCTCGCTGACCTCTGACCCCTGATAGCTGCTCTGCTGTAATAGTTGTGTTGTTGTCTCAGGCTGGTTGAGACGTGTTTGTGGAGGACGGTGATAAAGTCTTATCTCTCACACTCACTTTCTCACCACACATAATTACAAGACACACAAACACACATGGACACACACTCATACATGCACAAACACACACTTGCACAAACTTGCACACCAAGTCTCGGGGTCCTCTCAGTCACTGTGTTTCCCGCAGACTCAAAGAGTCAAAACTCTCTTATCTGTGGAGTTTCTCTTTAATGTAGCAACACAACTAATCAATCAATCACACACACACACACACACACACACACACACACACACACACACACACATCAATGAGCCACATCCCCTGGACTGCCGCTCCGGGTCACTGATCACACTCTTTGTGACCTTTAGTCCGTGATACTTCCACTTTCATCACTCTGTTTTTGTTCTTTTGAAAAAGACCAGAAAAAAAAATCTGAATTTTAAGTAAAAATAAAAACTCTGACTTTAATCTCTGAATAATAAGTGTCTCAATCCTAACTCTAAACTCACAGTTCTGTCTCAGTTCTGACTTTTTACTCTAGATTAGACCAGTGTCAGAATTTGGAGGGAAAAAAATGACGAATTTTAGAAAAAAAAGTCGTTATTTTGTGGAAAAAGTTCAGAATTCTGACCTTGATCTCAGAATTCCGAGGTTAAAGTCTGATTTAATGGTGCGTTCCACTTGTTCTCAGAGGTAGGAATTTACGAGATCCAAGTTGGAATTTTCAACTGGAACGAACGTCGAGGTCGGATTTCCGGCTCGGATAGTCGGATGATCGACACAGACCCTGAGTTGACATTTAAAGATGGCGGCGCTGGTAAGTTAAAGCTCATGTTATTATTAACACTTTTCACTATTTATTGTCCACCTTTAAGTCAGCCTGAGGCTCGGGCTACAAAAGTATTATTAGATGGAAATGCTGTCATAGTGTGATTTACAGTTTTCATGTGTATATGTGAACTACAAAGCCAGCCGTGCTAACAGTAGCTAATTACGGCTAACCCTAGCCTGGTAGTTTCATTATATTCGGACAAGGCAAGCGTTAAAATAGCTTTTGTAGATGTAGCCATCTTGTATTCACCTCCGATTTTGCTTTTTTCCGATTTGGTAACTGAATCGATGGTAACTCAGGTGTGAAATCGTACCCAGCTCCGACATCTGACTTCTTAAAATTCTAGAATCAAAGATCAAAGATTTCTGGAATTCTGTCTTTGATCTGAAGATTCCGTTTTTGTGTGTGTGTGTGTGTGTGTGTGTGTGTGTGTGTGTGTGTGTGTGTGTGTGTGTGATTCTGAAGATACTGTAGTTTCTGAGGCCAGTGTCAGAATTTGGAGGGAAAAAAAGAAGAATTAGGGTTAAATTTACAAGTCTAAATTCTGACTGCAATCCAAACATTTCTTTGGAAAAGTCAGAAGAAAAAGTTTTATTTCCTTTTTTAAAAAATTTCAGTCTCAATTTATATTTATTTTTGTTTTTAACAGCCCTTATCCTCTGTATATCCTCATAAATCTAAAGTTTGGAAGTTTTCTGATCCTTTTTTGTTTTTGTCTTACGTGACAGAAAACTTGAACGATGATCCTTCTGCATGTTTCTTCTCATCTGATCCAATCATACTCCTCATCAGTACCATCCTTCCTTCCATCCTTCCTTCCTTCCTTCCTCACACACACTGACAGAGACGAGGACAGCATCTCCTTCTTGTCGAGCGGCTCTTTGTATCTCATGACGGAGTACGGAGCTTTCTAGAAGTGTCAGATTCTGGCACTTGCACTTAAGCTCTCCCTCGTACTGTAGCCGCTCAGTGCCAAGCCAGGGCTTAGGCTAAATCGATGATGACTGTGCCAGGAGGGAGAATGAAAGAAGAAATTTCAAACAGCTGTCCCTAAAAATGAGCGAGGCGAATATCATCCTCTGGCCGAGCGTGTGAGGCATGCAAGTGGTGTTATTTCCACACTAAAACCTGATCTGGATTCTGTAAGAGGATCAAAATCTCAGCCCAGGACTACTTAAGGGACGACTCTGCGCCTCGGTGTTGAAAAAGTGGAATTTCACATCATGAACAGAGCGAAAGGAGAAGTTAAAAAACACATCAGACGTATTTAAATGTGAGCTGAATATCCTCTCAGTGATGTGAGCGATGGAAAACAAAGACAAATTTCTCCTCTCTGCTCAGATAAAACTAATTCTGCTCACTTGTTTTGTGCATTTGGCTCGACTTGATCTGATAAATACTGACTCACTGTAATATCGCCGTTGTTGCATGGAAACCTTGTGCTTGTAGCACCGCGGGCTCACTGAGTAATGGAGCTGAAATCCCACTGACAGGCAGAAAAGGTATGACTTTCAGCTGTCTGTGCCTCAGATATGACTCAGCGTTTAATGTCATGGCTCTTTAGATAAGCGAGAGAGAGGGTGGATGGAAATCAGATTTTTGCTACAGCCTCGACAATCTCTGATTTTCTCTGGAAATGTTGATCAGAGTCCTGAACTTGTTCTGAACTTTCCTGACTTCTGTAACTCAGAGGAGAAGTGGAGTTTTGGAGTCCGCCTCATGACTTTCTGTTTGAGCAGTTTTCAGCCCAGTCAGCAGGTCAAAGGAGAACAAATCATAGTCATAAAAACTCCCAGATTCCTCTAACCATGAAGGAACAGTGGAGTACAAGGTGCTGCAAACATGAGCTCAGCAGGGGGGAAGATCCTGACGAGATATTAAAGACGTGATCTTAAAGTTCCTAATACAGTATATTCTTTTAAGTTAGCTTCAAACTGTCACCATTAAAAAGTTGACTGTAAGCAGTAAGAAAAAGAAGTATCTGCATTATGTGTATTGGTAATGCATGAATGATGGTGCTCATGGGAAATGGAGTTTTAAAAAGAGTCACTGAACTCAACCTTACATGAAATTCCTGACAGGGTGTGGAACATAGACTGTATATACTATGAACAACCACTCTATATACCACTCTCAACCGAAACCAGCATTACCCAGAAGCGTTGTACGCACTCCACCACTTGAGCAGTAGCGTTGTGCACATTCGGCAGGAGAGTTGCATAGAGTCGCTGTGATGACGCTCGGCTCAAACAGCGTATCCCCCGGTGAGCTACACAATCTTCGTATGCCAATAGGCTGTATCAGGTGTCAATCATTGAAAACATGAACCCCCTAACTTATAATAACTATTGATAACTAAAATCTTTTAAAAATGGAGCTGTATGGAAAAAAAGAGAACTTGGGGTTCCACAGGGTTATATCCTGGGTCCTCTTATTTTTCTGTTTTTAGTTTATCAACTTGATCTGATTTCTTCTGGAGAGATAATAAACTGTACAGACGGTGTTTTTAGTGCAAGAATATAAAGTCACATTCTAAATTGAATTTTTTTTTTACATGTAAATAACCTAAAATGTAAGACTAGTTGCATTTTTGTAATCAAAATTCAAAGGTATTTCTTACTGTTCAAGTGGTTTTTCTTTATTTCTTCCGTCTTTGTCTCAAACTTTAAGAACAACAACAAAAAAAACAACTAGAAACAAAAACACCAAACAAAATAAAACATATTTACACCAAACAACTGAACATGTCAGAGATTAATTTACACAAACATATGTTTGTCAAAAATAAACAGTTAGAGAAGGAACAGAATGAAGCAAAGAGCTTATCTAGTCCTGACTCTTCCTTGTAATTTATCATAATTATTTACGTATTATAATAATAATGATAGTAATCAGTGTTATAATATTCAGAATTAATGACTTCTATGCAATCAAGTATATTTAGTATAAAACCATATTTTTGTTGGTTTACTTATCTTAATTTTTTTTATTCTTCTCTATAGCTTGATTTAAATATTTTTATATTATTGGACATTTACAAACACCACAAACAGAAATCCACAGACTTTTCAGAGACTCTAAAACCAAAGCTGCTTTTTTTGCAAATTTTTAATTAATGTAGAGAACTCTGGAGCCTGAGAGTTTTTTATTCTTCATATTTAATTCAGAAACATTGTGTTATTTTTATTCAGTAGAATTAGTAATGAGGGTTATGCTGTCTATGAAGGACACCTGTTCTGTATTTCTGGAAACTTCACCTGGAATCGTGTCAAAAAACTGAAACAATATCAACCTCCATGATCATGAATGATGTTATAAAGTCCATCTACAAAGCTGTTCAGTCTGATCATGAAACAGAAGCATGGATGGGACAGCTCTTTCTACAGCTGGACAGTACGAACATCATCCTTTCTCCAATCAGCTCCTCGCTAATGACCATAATTATCTCCATCCAAGTCCTCAAACAAGGCGTTTTTGGCCGGCGCCGACCGTTTCACTCCTCAATCCAGATTCTCCTCATTAGATCCTCTGGGAGGTGTGACTGGCAAGGCCACTGCAGAGCCACGCTGAGAGAGAGTGTGTGTTCAAGTGTGTGTTTATGTGTGTGTGTGTGAAACGAAGAGAAAGAGGGAGGGAGCACAAAAGCTTGGTCCGGGTCCCAGAGCGGGAACCTGAGAAGGCAGTCTGGACCGGAGCCAGGCGGTGAGATCCTATCGTCGGTGCCATGACCTGGTGTTGTGCTGAAATATCTTTTCACTGTGTGTGCATTTCTGTGTGTGTGTGTGTGTGTGTGTGTGTGTGTGTGTGTGTGTGTGTGTGTGTGTGTAGAGGGTGTGGGGGTTGATAAATGTGGTTCGGAGCTGTGAGAGTGTTTCAGTTTTGGTGGATTATTTTATAAATGGTAGCTCTTGAAATAGCAGAGTGGAGAAGGGCTGAGGGGTGTGTGCTGCTGGGATCTGCATGCATACATATTAATGCATATTTTTGCATACTATGGGATCTTGTTTGCATTCATGCATGCATATGCACACCTCCTATTGTGTGCATGTGCTCTTAAAGGAGTCTGTTTAAAGACAGACGGAAAAGGAGAGAAATTATTTCTCTATTATTTTTTTTTTATTTCTATATTTTTTGCTCAGTTTATGTTACAGGATGCTTGAGGTATACAGTCACAGAGTGTTACTTTACCTATCTGAAGGCATTTAACGTGCACAGCTTGAATGTGAGTGCGCACAGAGAGCACTGAGATGGTGTTGGACTCGTCGGGAGAAGTGAAACTGTTCACCTGTAACCTGTGAGCAAAAGCTGAGACCTGAGGATGGATGGTTATTCTGGGTATTGATTGGTGAAGCAGCAGCTGTATCAACACATGGGTTACCTGCTGAACCGAAGGATCTCATTTCAGAGACCCTCACCTCCATCCTGCTTGTGTTCATTTTGAGTCGGACATAAACCGCCTCTAAGTCCTCAAGTTTCACACTTGCGTCTTAGCCCCGCCCACCAGACTGTAGTCTAGATGTAGTGAAAGTAGATATTTTTGTGAATAGACAAACTCCCCTCTCAGACTTATAAATGAATCTGGTTCCAACACACGTTATCATGTAGTGATGGGAAGATCAGTTCTTTTGACTGAGTCTTTAGAATCCATTTATTAAAACGATTCGTTCAAAAGATTCGTTCACTGAATCAGTCAGTGCTTCAGAGCCCCGTCCTGCCAGTGCGGTACAGAGTGAGGGACACAGCGGCGAGTTCGACAGGAATTTAATCCTTCTTACAGGGAAGTTTAAACACGTGTATTAATGTAAAGGCGCTAAAATCACCTGTTTTATCTTAGCCGTCATTCACGAATTGGTGCTCGGCAGTTCGTGAACGACGCTACATCCCTCCCTCTTCTGCCTGCCTCAAGTCATTCGAGGTCGTTCGTTTCGTTCACAGTCTGACTGATACATATCGTTCATTTGCTGTGAGTGAATCACAAGACTCCGCCCACCTGCTCGTTTGCTGGCTGGCTGTGTGTCGTTCGCCAGAGAGTCAAAGGCGGCAGTTCCACTCCCGACCGTCACGCCATGCTCGTGGCTGAGCTCAACTGAACTGAGAAAGGAACGAATCAGGTCTCAGAGTGATTCCATTAACGTTGTTCACTCAGCAGTTCTGTTCGTTTGAACGACACAACACTATTATCGTGGAAGTGGTCCTTTCCTGTAACCCAGTTTATAAAGAACTGTCTCCAAACTAGCTCTGGAACCAGCTCGGGGGTAAAGAGGAACTACTTGATGGATCAAGAGAGTACCTGGTAGCACTATGGGGTACCAGCGCTTGGTACCTGGGCCTCGATAAAGTACTTCAGAAAGTCTCTCCCCATGAATTAGTCTATAAAAGTTTTGGCCTCCTTATAAGAGTCTAACCAAGAATCAGAAAAGTCGACTCAGTTCAGTCCACCATCTCCTCTTTATATGTTTACATGAAATGGTTCAAGAAAGCCTGTTTGAGTGCAACAGTATCTGTTAATGGGTCTAACACAAGGACTCATCCAAACACTGCGGTCTCTGTGTTCTTCTCCAGCAGCAGCAGCTCGGTGTTAGCCAGTGTTAGCTGCTCTCAGCTCCACAGCAGCAGCAGCAGCTCATGGATCAGTGTCAGTGTCTCCTGTAATTACTGAGCGAAGACTGTGTCGTTGGACAAATAGTCCCCTCCTCCATCATTCCTCAGCCATTATATACATGTGTTTATGTGTGTGCTGCTGTACATACATTCAGAACTGTAAACATTAATGTGTATCTGCATGTGTTTGTGCGTCAGGCGGTCTAATCTAAAGGGAGTTATTACTGTTGGAGCATTAAAGCTGCACAGTAGGCAGGCTGTGTTTGTATGTCGGGTTATCCAGCCTCTGACTCACTGCTGCCCGACTTTGACCCGTTTGTTCCACCAGATACTCAACCAGATTCATCCACAACTACTTTTTTATTTTTTTAAATCAGTCTGCAGAGAAGTGAACAAAGAGAGAAGAGAAGAGGAGAGAGGAGGGCAGGGAGAGGAGCTGGAGGAGGCAGGTGTGTGTCTGAAAAGCCGAAGGACAAAGTGACCATGACAAAAAGAAGCTGAAGCTGTAAAATATTCTAATATAATCCAAAGGTGAAGGTTTGTAAGTAGGGCTGGGCTATATCGTTATCATTTTATCGCCCAGCCCTACTTTAAAGGCTTCAATACATCGGATCCTGTGATATAAAGTCGATTCTGAAGCTTTGAATAATAAAATGTTCAAATACTGTCATAGCAGTAAAAGCTTGATATTTAGTTTAGGGAGTGTTATCAACAAAATAAAGTCAAAACTTCAAATCCATGATGTGCAGATGTCCAATTATAAGTAATTGTGTGTAACAATTCTGAACTTTTTATAAGTGGAAATAATTGTGATAATGATATTAATCTGTAAAGACTCATTAGGTAACTTTGATGTTACTGCATGAAAACTAAAGAACAGGTGTCTGTGAACAAATTATTAAAATTATTTTCCTGTTGACGAACATCTGTGCAGGTTACACCATGTTTGTTCTCTTCTCAGTTTCGGCTACACTTCATCACCAACTGTCCTCAGAGTTGTAATGCTGCGTTCGAGTAATATCGTAAGTCAGAAGTCCGAGCTGAAAATGACGTCACACCCGAGTTTCCTGTGTATCAGTTACCAAGTCGGAAAAAAGCTAAATCAGAGGCAGAAACAAGATCTACAAAAGTTATTTTAGCACTTGTCTGAATATAAGGCAAGTGCTGAGATAACTTTCATAGATGTAGCCGTCTTGTTTCAGACCTCTGATTTTGCTTTTTTCCGACTTTGTAACTGATACGCCAGGAACTCGAATGTGACGTCATTTTCAGCTTGGACTTCTGACTTCCACAGCAACTCGAACGCAGCATCAGTATATGAGTCAGTATCAGACACCGCTAACACTAAAGGCAAAGAAAGACCTTTTTTTAACCATTTGACATGTGACCCACCTTTGACCGTTTTTAGACCGATAAGAGCTCAATGAACCAAATGAACTGATGTTTCTTTTGGGCCTTATTTGGACAAAGACTCTGACCCCTGAGGACAAGCAGCTGATATTCATACTTCATGTGTCTTAGTTGAATACTTCCTGGCTCCCTTGTGTTTTTATCTAAACAGTATTTTTCCACTAAGTTTGTTCAAAGATATTTTTAACATGCTTTCTCAACTTTTGTGCTGTGACTCAGTCAGAGGAGTTTGGGTCTGAACGAGCTTTGGAAGTACTCCAAGTGACGGTTATCTCAAAAAAACGAAACAGGACGTGAACTTTTAGAGCCCAGAGCTTATCAAAAAAAAAAAACTCCTTCAACTTTATACTTAATATGAGTCAAACTGCGGGAAATCAGGGGCTGTTAGTTTGAGAAAACTTCCAGGAAAACACCAGCTGATACTTTCACATGGACTGAGTGTTCAAACTGTATAAAAATATGGCTGATTTACATCCCAGCACACACCTCGGTCTCCTCGTCCTCTCACTCTCGCCCTCCGAACGCAAACACACTCCCTGTAATTAATGAACAGGAGCGAGCATTAAAGTGATTTATTGAGCTGTTATTGGCCTTTTATTAAACCCTGATTAATGGCTCTCAATACTTGGAAACACTTTGCATAAAAGTGGAAAAACATCAAGCTGTTTGCCGTTTGCTCAAACCCCTCGGCTCCGAGCAGCTTCGGTGAAAAGAAGAGCGTTATCGTCGGGCTTTAAAAGCTCTAATCTGTTTTCTCAACACAAACACACACTGATTTCTGCTCTCGCTCTTCTGTCTGCGTCACTAACATGTTCCTCGGAGCCTATTTTAGTCCAGCTTGGCAGCGTAATGTTGTGTTGTGGTGCCAAAAAGTTTTTTATTGTCTCCGCTGCGACACACAGGAATGCTGTAAATATAACCGAACACCATATCTGGAATATTAATGATAATCCTGTTAGAGCGCTGGCTGGAAGTCTGCTGTGATCTCTGATCGTAACACAAAGTGTGTCTGAGAAGTGACTCGACTGTCGACTCACTCGGATGCTCATTTTCTGATCTAATCCTCTGTTTTTGTGTCACTCGCTCATTCATCATCCTGTTTTTCTGCATTCATAAACCTTATTGACCTAAAAATCAGACGAGTATCTCTCTGAAGTTCATCCTTTATGGGGGTCTCGACTTTTGAATGCCAGTATTTGCACAGAACAGTGTATGGTTGCACTGATTTGTAAGAGTGATTTGTTTTTATTTAGGAGATTAAAACCATAAAACAACAGAAGCATGTCTTTTTCCACTATTTGATTTAGTTATTTTTCAGGCTTTGATTGAGCAAAAACAAAAAGAAAAAAAATCTAAATTAATACGTAAAGAAGAAGTAAAAATAAAACTGAGGTACAAACTTCCTGTTTGTTGTTGGCCTCAGCAGCTTCTTGTCAACGTCCGTCTATAACTCCAGGCCTGTTGACTTTAATAGAGCGGCTGCAGAGCTGACTGTTCACTTTAGCTCCTGCTGCAGCGGTTTTCATTGATTCTCATTATGTTTTGCGTTCCTTCATTATTAAAACTGCATGTGACTCAGCAGTTAGTTATTTAGTGTGACTCAACAGTTATTACTGACATTAAAACAAATATTTCTTCAATGTTGTAGATTTCTCTGTTCGTTTGCCTCTGGTACTAATTCACCAGGTCCTCCAGAGTCTGTGACAGGAGCCCCACCCCTAGCAACGGTCTGTTCTTCATAGCAACGGTCTGCTGTGTTAAAATATCAAACCTCAACATGCTGTAAGTTACCAATCAGAATCTGTTACTCAACACAAACATGTAGTAAACTCTAGAAAACAAATTTTGTTTATGGCTTGTTACATTGGCAACTGTAGTGCTAACTAGAGCCGACCGATTTATCGGCAAGTCAATTAAATCGGCCAATTTTAGCCTGTTTGAGACTAATCGGTCATCGGCCAAAACTTCGCCGATATTTTCAGAAATGAAATGCAGAAAATAAGATTCGGTTCCACTTCACCATGTTCCCCGCTGTGCTGGTCTCGGTCACGCCGAGTTAACGGTGAAGCACCATGTAATATGCAAGCTAAAGTTAGAGTTAGCCACCTGCTATTAGCCTTGCTACACTGTTAGCCGTGCCAGTAACGGTAGAATAAACAACAGTACACATTAGTGATCGAGCTACATCGGTAGTTGAAAACGCTTTTCTGGTCCGAGTTTGATCAGTCGGTCTTCCTGTCAGCGTCATGAGCAGTAGCCTACAGTTATTCTACAGTGTACTGGAGATATCTACAGTAAATATCCAATTTTTAAAACTTCATAAAAAATTTAGAAAATCGGCCGATTTATCAGTAATTAGATTTTTTCCCCCCAATAATCGGTATTGACATCGGCCCCTAAAAATCCACATCGGTCGCGCTCTTGTACTTTCACATTATTCCTTTACGTCACGGTTTGACTGTAAAAATGAGCCTTAACTCCATAATCATGCAGTCAACACTGGATTACCCACACTCAGAGAGATGATAAACATGGAGTGATACAGTTGCTATGATGGGTGACATGGCAGCTCTCAGTTGCTGGTTGTCATAGCAACACAAACACAATGCCTGGCACAAGTGTTTTACAGCATGAGAGAGATTTGTCATCAGGAAGTGGAGCTTAAAAAAGTGGAGCCAGATCTGAGTTAAGACGGCCTCGTCAAATCAAAACCGGTCCTCTCAGCTCCGTTCGTCTTTTCTCCATTTCATCAGACCCGATGTTTGTTTCTAACGTGGTGTTTGACCTTGAGGTTGTTGCATCCAAAGAGCATCAGTGTCTCTGCTCATTCAGCGTTTTAACACCACTTCAATCCCACACTCACATCCTTGAAATACACAAATGAGTTCACTCTGACGATAACCAGAACTTGGCATCAAGGTCTTATTTTATCCTTCGGTTTATG
Organism: Xyrichtys novacula; assembly: GCA_962446985.1. Taxonomy (NCBI): domain Eukaryota; kingdom Metazoa; phylum Chordata; class Actinopteri; order Labriformes; family Labridae; genus Xyrichtys; species Xyrichtys novacula. The sequence goes on from OY660877.1 coordinate 28,843,989, forward strand.
AGTCACACGAGTCAGGGGTGTTCGCCGCTTTGGCTCATGTTTGCTTAATGTACCGATTGTCTAAATGAAGTGAGAAATAAACAGTGTATTGAAAAAAAAAACAATAATGGTTGTAGTCTTTGAGCTTCAGATGGCACTGCATCAAAAACAGGCTTGACTTTGGTGTCTTGTGGCCCTCTTGTACAGAGGCTTTGGTCCTCAAGCAGATGGTATTGGTTCAAACATTTTACTAACATTTATACTTCATCAAAATACTGATGTGTAAACTTCTCTCTGTTGTCCCTGTCTTACAAATTTCCCTCTTAAACCCTTTGCTTTAAAAATGCAGATTTTCAGCCCACCAGAGCGCACAAAGACTTTTAGTATTTAAACATTTTCCACCTTTAGCTGAACATAATCTACCGCTTTAATGTTTACCTTTAAGTTTACTGTTCTCCAGAGACATCCCTTTTAATCAGAGGAACTGTTGCAGTGTTTAAAATGCAGAACGCTCCGCCTCGGTGAGGATTTGATGCTGACATTCAGGAAAACTAAACAGCAGAACACAACAACAGTTTTCATAAAGTGTGCAGCAGCTACAAAGACTTACACTGCATTTTTTCAGTCTGGTTAGCCACCAGCAGCTCTTATAAGTGTTTAATAATCACATTTTTATCTGTATTTAGCCAGCAAAGGTTTGCTGAACAGGCAGGCTCTCACTAATTACATTCAGCAGCACCTGGGAGACACAGGATTTAAGAAGTGCTGAGGTCGAAGGACCCCATTCAACCAGTGCATCTCCACTGGCCTGAGAAGACACCCAAATGTAGGTGAGATTTCTGTAGGTTTTATCAACACACTGAGGTTAATGCCGTCTTTGTCACGCACAAAAAAAAAAACTGTTTTGGTCCTTGACAGCCACCGTTACCTCAGTGACAGCAGAGATTGGTGAGGAAGTGTTCCATTCTAGAATCCGACCCCTTTAATAACAGCACTAATGCTACGTTTGAGTTTCCTCGGACGTCAGATGTCGGAGCTGAAAATGACGTCACACCCGAGTTCCCAGCGTTTCAGTTACCAAGTCAGAAAAAAAGCTAAATCAGAGGCTTGAAACGAGATAGCTTTAGCTATGAAAGTTATTTTAGCTTATATTCGGACGAGGCAAGCAGTAAAATAACTTTTGTAGATGTAGCCATTTTGTTTCCGCCTCCGATTTTGCTTTTTTCCGACTTGGTAACTAAAACGCTGGGAACTCGGGTGTGACGTCATTTTACTTAACGTGTTGACGTCTGACACACAGAGACATGCAAAAATGTAGTTGATGACGATATCATGTAGGCTCGTCATGTAGGTGGTGGGTCAGTGGGGTGTCGCAGCTCAAGGAAGAACATTTATGATCATTTCTTTATCATTTCCTTGAAGTAATAATCACCATATTAATCATTTTACAGACGTGGTAGTTCTTCTGTCTTAGCGTCTCGGTCTGATTGTATTTCCATGAAAAAATAATCATAAATGTTCTTCCTTGAGCTGCGAAACTCCGCTGAGACTGAGGTCTCCGTACAAACAAGCAGCTGCTGGAAGAGAGTAGGTGAGTTGTGTTTAGTCTCTTAGTCAAAGTTAAAAAGATGTTTGGTGTCTAGTACTCTGTCTGTGACCCTATATGTCCTGTTGATGAAGTTAGGTGCTGTTCTGAGCATTATTTGTGGTTATAGAGTGGCGTTTTGGTTGAGGTTAGTTTAGTTTTGAGGAACTGTTTTACTTTAAATCCGAGGAGTGATTTTAGGTGAAAATATCTCACAGGATCAAAGTTCCCCTTGAATATCAGAAACCATCCACGCTCAGGTTTTTGTTAAATCTCACAGATGAAGATATTCGGTCAGTGTGACACCATCACATGTAGGTCACCTGAGAAGAAAAGGACGAGCACATCTTCTCTGTAACAAAGATCAGCTGTGGACGCGCCTCTGCCTGGTGGACACTGCCCACTCCTCACTCCTTCACACACACACACTCACACTCACACTCTCTCTCTCTCTCTCTCTCTGACATGCCAGCGGGAGTTTGCGTGCGCAGTTTCCCTGCTCGCATGCGTCGGGAGCGCACAGAGGGCGCAGCGGTGTCAGTTTGCTCCAGCCCCTCGTAGCGCTCGGTCGGTCGGTCGGTGTGTCGGTCTGTTGGTCGGTGGCTGCTGGTTGCGCGCTCTCTGCCTTCCAGCTGCAGCAGCAGGAGGAGGAGGAGGAGGAATTTGGGGAGTGGAAATTCCGCTGTTACTTTCACGACTCGCCTCGTATTTCTGACATTTCTGCTGTGACGGTCAGTCAGACGCTGAGAACAGAGAGAGAGAGAGAGAGAGAGAGAGAGAGAGAGAGAGGCGGGGAAAGAGAGCTGGACTGAAATAAGGAGGAGAGATCTGGAGAGCAGCGCTCCGGTGATCCTCGGGTTGGTTCTGACTGAATTCTGCTCCTCTCGTTGAGATTTCTCCACTTGGAAGTACGTGTTTGGTTCCTGTTTGAGGAGAAAGAGGAAGACTCGAGGGCGCACAGCTGTCACTCTTGACGGATTTTTATTTTGATTCTTCTTTTTCCTCGTTTGGATTATTCATTTTTGTTTCCAGGAGGTGTCAAGTTGTTGGCTGACAGACGCGGGGATCTGCTGCTGCCGAAGCTCGCAGGATGCTGGGGACCTTACTACGAGCACATCTCCCACTTTGAGACCGATTTTCGCTCCTTTTCGCTCCTCGTTTCTGGACCTAATCCCCTCCTGGACGTTTTTCTCTCTTTCTTTTCCTTCCGCAGAATGTCTGAGCTCTACAGTCTGAGGATGCTTTGTGGATTGCTATTGTTCCTTTTCGCTCAAGTCCTCTCGGTTTCCTCGCTGACTCAGACTGGTAGGTGTTGACTGCTTGTATGAATGAATTCGTGTGGCTGTGTGCTTGAAGATTGATCCGTTTTGCATCGTTTCGCAGCGCTGTCGCTTCTCACCTGTTCTAGCTCTGCTTAAAGTGGGCAGAAATGTCAGGAGTCAGCGCAGTTAGGAGACTGTTTCACTGTAACCACACAGAGAGGGGAACCGAATCTGAGTTATGAGGCTAAAACCTGTTGGAGGAGCAACAAAGGGTGTGAAAAGTCTTGAATAATCATCGCCAGAAGACAGAAATCTTCTGCGTAAAGGTTTTTACGCGTTTGGTGAAGATTGTCTTTACGCGTTAACCATTCAAATGCGCATTTACGCGCGATGCCGCTGAAGCTTCATAGCGGTTTAAATCAAGCATTCATTGAGAAAAGAAGCTTCTATCCTGCTGCCTGTTCGCAGAGGGGGCAGCTGCTGCAGTCAGCCCACCTCACCTCCACAGGAAGAATCACACCTTCTGTCAGGGATGCAGAGGAAACACCACACCTTCATCAGAGGGAGTCTGATCTTTGACTGATGACATGTTCTGTGATTCTGTGACTCTACAGCTCAGATTTATTGATGAGGCCTTCTGTAAAATATCTGAGCTCCTTTGTCACATTATTGTTGAATTGTTTGTGTTTTCACTCCCAGTCCTCCTGATGATCTGTTCTTCCCTAAATCTGTGATCATCTGAGCGCAGGAAAGTCCATTTCTCTCAACAACAACTTTCCTCCCCTCCTTTCTTTCTCTCCTTCTCTCTCTCAGATAAATGCGGGGGGAACATAGAGATCCACACCGCGGGCTACCTGACCTCCCCGGGTTATCCCGGCGCCTACCTGCCCTCCCAACAGTGTGGGTGGGTGATCACCGCCCCTGAACCCGAACAGAAGATCCTCATCAACTTCAATCCGCATTTTGATCTGGAGGACAGAGACTGCAAGTAAGAGTTCACCTCTCTCTCTCTCTCTCTCTCTCTCTCTTTTCTCTCTCTCTATCTGCTCGCTCTCCCACCCCTCCTTTTGCTCCTTTCTCCTCCTCAAATCCTGCCCGGATACAGTGTGAAACTCTGCCCCCTATTGGTCAAGGTGCAGGGATGAGATCTGGCGCTGAGGCTGCTGGCTGGATCTTCACAGGAGGTTTGCGGGTTTGAGGGGTTTATGTAATTCATTGATAAAGAGGGAGGGTCTCTGGTGGGCTCTGTGCCTCTCATGTGAGTTTTTGGCAGGAATCTAAAGGAGAGTGGAGCGTGAGGAGCTCAGAGTGAACCTCCTTTTATTGATGGAGCTCAGCTGCTTGTAGCAGAGAGAGAGAAAGTCCCGCTGCAGGTTTGCTGCTCATGTCGAGGAGGTTTAGACGTGACCTGCAGAAACAGAGTTAAGGATGGGTTTTATTGTTGACACTGGTTGTGTTTTTCTTTGTTAAGTTAAAGGAGGAAACAGAAATGTGCAGTTTGCGTTTTGGTGGGCTGTGGTTTGGTGATTTCAGGAGGTGAAAATGCACATTTTTGGAGAAGTGAGCTGAGTCTTTTTGAGAACATTATACTTCTAAAACCATCTCTTTCTTTTAACCTACTCAAGTGAAAGTAAAACCTGCTTTTTTTAAAATGTACTTAATGCACCTTTAACCGTCTGCAGTGAGGACAAACTCGTATCTCAGCATCAGTGTGTGAGGTGATGCTGTCTTTGCACTTCTCCAGGGTGAGGCCTTCACACTTTCTGCAGCAGCTTCTGTGAGTTTGCACGCTGTAGGATAGGATTGTTATCGTTTACTGGTTTGTGTCTGAAACCACAAACTCACTGGGAGCAGAACGAAACGTCAGACGTCTTTCCTGTCACGGATTTCAAGCTTGCTGCTCAACGCCAGGCAGAGATTCGTGATAGATAACTGCGTGAATTTAGCAACAACAAGTGCACAGACAGGCGTGATGAAGTCTTCCAGTTTGGTTTGAGTTTCAGGTCGTCCCAGGCTGATGGGACAGGAAACCAATGGTACAGAAAAGTCTCTTCTCCTTGTTCTAGAACAGTAACAGGCCCCAAAACGGCCTCATCTTTAATTCCTCTTTGCTTCTCAGCGTAGATAACATTAAGTAGATGCCTACACAAATGTCTCTAGTCTTTATAAATCTGTATTCCTGGTCAAATCTCAAAAATTAAACTAAAAGACGAGGAGTGATTCTGTTTTCTCTCCGACTTGCATCATTCCTGCACACATCTGAGACGTGCAGACACACACACACACACACACACACAAACACAGCTCTGTGGATTGTGTTCATCCACACAAACAGCCCATGTGTTGCCCCTCTCCTCCATAAATAAGCCTGTTTTCATGTCGGCTCCTCTGTCTCTCTTTTAAAAGCTCCATAAACGGCTCCTGTGTAAATCACCGCTGGCCGTCTCACAGATGGGCTCCTCCAATACTATTGGATCGTGTTGCAGCGCCGAGGGACTAATAAAGCATTAGCTTTCTGGACAGATAGTGGATTTTGTGTGTCTTTCCAGGGGATTACACACCTTCTGCTGCGTTTAGGAGGAGCTTTCTGCTCCTTCTGCGGTGACCTTAATTCTTGTGATAACCCTGGGAGCAGTAAAAGTATGTAATAATGCTGCTTTGGTAATGAAACGTCATAAATCTCAGTGATAAAATTTCTGTTGGAGCGCTGGAACCCACCACCAACCGAGTGTTATTGAGAGCTCTGAATCACTTTCTCGCAGGTTAATGAGCTGGAATAAGCTGGTTGTAAAGTGTATTATTACGATTTAATTGAAGTTGAACACGTGATAAACACTTATTTGATATGTCCGACCCGACAAAAGAGCAGATCTGCGTCTCATGGTTGAACGAAGGACAGAAAGATGGAGTTATTTCTTTGAATTTGGGGACTGTTGACTCTGGCGGCACACTTCGTCTTTGTAGGCGTTGATTCGGGACAGCAAACATTTCCACATGAAGACCGACGTGCCAGAGGACTCGAACCTGAGCAGCCGGGCCACCCTGGAGCCACCGTGACATGTCGTCGGAGTGTTTTCTCAGGAGCCGGGGCTTTGCTCGATGGGTTTCATTATTTGTTGTGCGAGTTTGTGTTGGATGACGGCGGGGTGTGCGGCTCGTAGCTTTCTGACTTGGCAGAAGGCAGTGTTGTTTTTGGGAAGGAGTCAAATGTTCGAAATATGCCCATTGAGCCGGGCCGTAAGCCTTTGGCGAGACCGCGGTCCCACTTAAAAATTTCCTCGGATGAAATGTAAGAGTTTTATTTGGGTGTTTGATGCCACGGCTCAGCGTCGGCTCCAGAGGGTGTGATTCCCTGATTGGAAACAGTCTCAGAACATAATGTTGGACTCTGAGTCTGAAGTCTCGGAGTTTGGGCTCGAATCACTCTGGCTCTTAATCCTCGAGGGAAAACCAGCATGATCTCTCAGCGTGGTCTGAGCGCAAGATCCTGACTCTGTATCAGCTCCAGATCTGACCTCTGACCCGGTCACGTCCCCGCAGAGACAAGCAATACAACTGGGAGCTTGTTCCTCAGGAATCTGGTGTTTATGCACCATCGACGTGAAAACCGCTCAGTTATCAATGTGTCAATCAATACGGTACTAATCCAGTAAGTCACCAAAGCAGATGTCGAGCGGACTCTGACTTTTATCGTCGTTCAGTGACAGCTTGTGTTGTTGGTGGTTGATTGAAGAAAATAAGTTGAATAAGTTTTGATCTCTATGGCAGACAACAACGAGGTTTTCACAGCTGATATTCATTTTAATGTAATATTGAACGATTTTACCAGAATCCATCATTTATTCCGATGTTTCTTCAGTACTTGTTTATGGGAATAAGGCGCTAATGATTAAAGATAAGTTTATTTTATATCATTAAAGTGTGATTCAGCCCGCTAACAGATAGATATTCAATGTCTCTTTCCTTTGTTTTGGTCAGTCTGGAGATATTTCTACTAAAGTGGCTGTAGGAGACGTTAAATTGGTCTGTTGTTGCAGGATAAATGGCGCCAAGTCAGCTGTGTCTCTGATTGGCCGATCTTGAAACCTTAATATCTTCAAAACTCACTCCCAGTTCACTGGATTCTGTTAGAGCTCCGAGGTATTCAGACCTAAACCTTGTATTTATTTATCTTTAAAATTCAGCTTTTTTTGAATGAGTGTGTATGTGGTTTTTGGTGGTTTTGCAGCCAGCCTCTAGTGGACATTCTGGGAACTGCAGCATTTTTTTTTTTTTTTTTAATAGGATAGAATGGAAATACGGTGAGATAAAGAGAGATGGGGAAGGACATGCAGCACATAGTCAGAGCCGGACTTGAACCCACAACTGCTAAGGGGTTCGTGGTTCCCATATGTGTGGTGCGCTGACCCGCTCTGCCATCTGCGCGCCCCGAATCGCAGTTTTTGGCACTTGTGCACCAGCTTCATCTCTCTGTGGTGGCCTTTCCTCTGCTTTTCGAATGTCTCTGATGAAGTCGACATTTATCAGGTCTCTGAATTTTCATCAAGTTGGACCTGGAATCGAGCGAATGCTGCTAAACTGGTCCACAAGCTAACCCGGGATTTTCACCGCATCCAAAACAGCTCCGATCCTGAACAGCAGCGGATCGGTTTGTGAGGCAAATTGGTAAAAAGCTAATTTTAAGTCGTTTTACTGAATACCTGAGCTGGATGTAAAGTTATTTATCGCCAAACATCAGAAACTCCAATTGGCGGCTCTTGGGAATCCAAACCCGTCACTCTGACTCGTCTGACAGCTCTCCTTCAGTAACTCTCTCCTATCTCCGGCTCAGATTTACCTCCTGACTGAGCTGTGCTGCTGGACCGACACCCTCCCTCCCCCTTCTCTCCCCCCTCCCTCCCTCATCAGATAGCCAGTCACAGCTTGCCCATCTCTCCCAGTCCCATAATGAAATTACTGGACCAAAATGGAACAAACATGTTCCAGTGCTGTGAGAAAACATGTCTGCAGTTAACCAGCCAAACAAAGAAGCCATAAAGCTGCCGAGCCAAAAGCAAACGCCGGCTACATTTCCGACATCTGTGTGACAAAATATCTCCCACCACGCACACTCACACACACATACACACACACACGATGCAGGGTTTGTAATTATGATCCTTAATTACAGCTTGTTTAAAAATACTTATCTGAAGCTGGGAAGCGTTTTCTGCTGGAGTGATTCATGACGGAGGGAAATTCTGGGAGTTTGTCTTGGAAACAACAGAAAAAAGTACAAATTCGTCTTTTCAAAGGAGGGGAAATATCGGAAATAAGAGCCGAAGAGAAATCCTCTGACCGTTTCCGAAATGACTGGGAGTAAAACGGATCAAAAGGCCGTCATAAGCTCCAGCGAAACAGTCCGTCTGGGTGATAATTCAAACAACCTTTTACTTCCTCAAACTCTCGAGTGACACAATCTGCGCTCGGCGAACAGACGTTGGTTTTCCACGAGAACCAGTAACACTTTTGTCCAGACACTCCGAGAACCGCGGCTCTGCCTTCGGAGCCAATCTGGAGCGGGACCAGAACAAGTCTTGTCTCACGTCCATGTCTGAAATAGCGAGGCCGACAAAGAGGATCCCTGCGGAGCGCGGTAAAATAGAGCACAGGCGTGGATGAGGAACATGCGTCGGTGGCGGGATAATTTGGGACATCCTTTGAGGAGTTGGCTGAACTGTGTCCTCCTACACAAAACACACACACACACAAACACACACACATGTAGGCAGTCAAACTTCCTGTCACTTACAGTAGGCTTTAAATCCACTCTGCTGTGCTGAGACAGCTCTGCAGGTTCATTACGTCCACACAAGGACAAACACTGAAGGTCCTGTCAGAGTCTAGATGTATGTGAACCTCCTGATCTAGATCATGCATCATGGACTTAAAGGTTCGTTCGTGTCTGTAGATCTATGCTGAGACCTTCACTCTCCTGCAGTCTCAGTTTGAGATTTAAAAGGATGTGAATTCGCTCGTATTTACTCTATTTTAATGCAGGTGGATCTGGTGTAAAGAGCCTCTACTGCCCCCTAGAGGAGACCAGTCAGTTACACAGGATTCCTATTATGACTAAAGTAGGGTGACCATACGTCCTCTTTTACCCGGACATAGGACTGATCGTGATCGATGATCGTGATAAATTTCAGTTCGATCACGGTGATCAGCTGAGAGCATATTTACTCGATCAAACATGGCGGAAATGTGCGTCACAACAGCCAATCAGAGTCGAGCTTTTCCTGCTCCAATTCTGTAAGTTGTCGGAGAAGTAAACAGAACGACTGAACGTGGAGCTGAGGGCAACAAAATAGATATCAGCCGTGACTTTGAGTCATCCTCCGAAGATGTTATTGTAGAGAAGTTATTTAACGTCGGTTGTGTGGCGTTGGTTCAGAATCTCCAAAGTGACGTTGAGCAATTAAGCCAATGTGCAAGTTATGTCGGCGGTCGATGCTGTCAAAAACCGGTACTGTTGAGTTCAAATGTTTTTATATTTGTCTAAGTTTATCTTATTCTTTATTATTTACTTTGTTTGTTATTAAAATGTTGAACTAATCTCTAGTTTCTTTAGTTTTTAGTTCAGATGCTTAAAAACTGGCAGTATAAAAAAAATTGTGATAATAATCGAGATCGGACGATACAACAAAATATATCGTGATCATTTTTTTGACAAATCGCCCAGGCCTATCGGACATATCCCTCTTTTTTAGAGGCTGTCCGGATTTGTACGGTGAAGTTTATAAAATCGTTCAAATGTTCGCGGTTTTGTACGCAAGTTTCGAGTTTGTGTCACGTGGACTCACTGAGTTAAAAGTGCGTAAAAGACACTCGATCTATGACTCCGCCCCCATATAGTCATGTCCTGTTTGTGCGAAGTCAGAATATGGTCACCCTTAGCGTAAAGTCGATATTTTAATGCTATACTATGACTTCAGGCCTCTGTGGTTGGCCACTTGTTAGGGAGTCTGCCTCTAGTGGCCATTTGAAGAACTGCACATGTCCTTTTTAGCCGCCTGTGTCTTTAGACTCAAAATCAAAATACTTTATCAAATATGAAAATGGTCTCAAAGATTTTATTGATCACATGAAGTCAACACTTCACCGTGAATCGATCTTATTTGATCAAATTTATCAGTTTTCCTTTTTGAAACCCTAAAAAAGACACAGATTTGACTTCTTAAGTAACTTTTTAAGGACAGTACCCAACACAACTCTGATTTAGAATAGAATCTAAAGCTGCAAACAGTGAATTTTTACAGATCACAGAGTGTTTAACAGTAAAATCCTAAACCAAGTGTTGCTGCATTCAGACCTCGGCTCTAAAAGAGGATCCTGATGGGGGTGGGGAACAGAAGAAGAAGAAGAAGAAGAGACAGAAGAAAAAAGGAGGGGAAATGCTATAAATTCCTCCTCAGTGTAATGGAAGGACTAGTTGTTCCTTATTGTATGTCCTGAGGCGAAGCGCTCCATGATGAGTCAAAAAAATGTTTCCTCAAACAGAGACGCAGTCACAGGACCGACGTCCCACTGCCCAGAGACGTCACATGAATGAAACAAACACATTACATGAACAGCTTTTGCATGTGTGTGTGTGTGTCTGTGTGTGTGTGTGTAAAGGGGGGGTCTGCTGTGTTATTTTTAAAGTGTGTCCGGGGTTTTTCGTTTCACAGACATGTCATGCTTTCAGAGCGGATCATATTTGTTTGAGCTTTAAAGAAACTAAACGAGTTTTCATGAAAGAGAAGGTCAGGTGAGGTCTGCTGAGAAATGGACCTGCAGACTGATGGATGGAGAGGACGGAGAAAATCAAAACGATTGATTGATGAATGGATGGATGGATGGATGGAGGGAAGGCGAGTTGATGGACTTATAGAGAAAGGACAAAGGGTCTCCTGATGATGGAGGGATGGATGAAACCTAAAGATGGATGTCTGTGGATCACCTGATGGATGTCTTGTTGGAAGATAATTGAAGAAGAGAGAGACGGGTCAATGGATGTATTGATCGGTCAATTATAAATCAGATACTTTAAAGATAAATGGATGAATAATGGTTTTAGACACGTGGCGGCCTGATGGAGAGAAGGTTAAGGTTTTACTCGATGAAAGATTATCAATAAGGCTAAAAATTGATAATAGAGGGAAAAGGATAAGACTGTCTGTGGACTGTTCAATAATGGAGGAGGATCAGATCACTGGAAGACAATATGAAGATGGCAGGATGGATGGATATGTGAAGTTAATGGAGCGACCATCTCTGCTTTTTAATCAGCTCCATATGTTTGACGTCAATAATGATTAAAGACTTTATAATTAACTTACAAACAAGTTTCACTGAGTAGAAAAAGACTTCTGTTCTCCACGTTACAAAAGGAGTACCCCAGGGTTCAGTTTTAGGACCACTCCCATTCACTGTTTATGCAAATAATGTCACACAATCACAAGCTCTCTATCTACACAGATGATGTACTTATTTTTCTGAGTGTTAACAACGTTTCATGATAGATCTGATTACCTTCACTGCTCCACAGAGAGGGAGAAGTCTGCCTTCTGATTGGACGTTTACAGAACAGCCTCTGATTGGTTGTCAGACCAAAACAATAGTTAGCTACAAACAGAAATGATGCTATTTCACTAAAATAAAACCATGAACCATCACAGAAATTTATGATGAGAAAAGCAGAAATGCACATCCACATCATTGGAAAGCTGCCGGTCTCACGAAGCGAGTGGATTTTACACTGAGTTAGTATGTTATACTGCTGTACACCAAGAGTAAGGTAATAAAATACCAACTATAAGTTCTTCTTGTGACTCAGGAGACTGAAAACTGAAGACGAGATCAGACAAAAGTCTTGGGTATCTGCTGTTGACGGTTCTGGGTCAGAGAAAACAGACATCGAGTGACTAGAGTGAACTCTGTGAGCTCTGAGAGATGGACCAAAGATGGAGGCAGCTGTCGTAGATGGTGGAGGAGAGAATCTGTTTGGATAGACGAAGATTAAAAGTCTTCTCAAACGGATGGATAGACCCACAGTTTGGGTTATTTGGGGGGAACGGCGGTTTCCAGTACGAGTAGACAGACTAGACGAGTCAAAGATGGACCGTTGGGCGACTGGATGAAAGAAAGGATGGATTGTGTGTTGAAGGACTGAGACTCAGATTTATAGATGTTGGGAAGGCTGGAGGGACTGCGGCTGCTGAATGGATGGATATACATTTTGCCGAACTTGTTTTCCCGCCACATTCTGTCTGACCTCATCTTACAAACGTTCGATTCAACGCGAACGTCTGTTTAGTCTTCTGATTGTTCGACTCCAAAAATGACCCACATCACAAGTCATCTGTTGATCCTGGACCGGTTTTATGTGGCTTCTGGTCCGAGGCGTCGCTTCACCGGAGGTCCCGCGTCGCATTCAGACCGTTTTAAGAAAATAAAAGCCTCCCCTCCAGATGGTAGCGTTTTCATGTACCACAGAAAACAAGGAGACTTACGGCTCTGCTGTCACAGGGCGGTTAGCCGATGGCTCGCTTCCAGGGAATGTGAGGCTGAGCCGCCGAAAATGATTTGGATGTTTGTTCTGTGTTGTTCGGCGTTTATTGTTACCGCGGAGAACAAAGCAGCCGTGAGAATTAGGTCAATGAGAGACGGATACTTGCTCTGTTTTCCTGTTTGTAGTCTCAATCAGCCATTGTTCTCGCTTATGTAATACAACTACACTTTTTACTACCCGATAAAAAACTCACAAATTTGTCACTTCTCCAGCTGACGTGTCAAAACAGCGAGAGTTTGACGGGTTGAGATTTGACGGAGGATTATGAGAGATTAGCAGAGATTGGATATGAAGGTTAGATCAGTGAAAGGAGCAGAGCGACAGATCTGCAGATTTATGTACCCCTGCTTTATTTCCCATGATGCCGCGGTGTTTCCATCTGGGATTCCCTCCCCGCTGAGCTGAAAGTACTCAAACAAATGTCATTAGTTAAATCATTTAATGGCTCCCAGTCTCTCACTGTGATCTTTACAGGATATGAAATATTAATGGGATGAGTAGAAACGAAATAGTTGGAGCACAAATAAAGAGAAGAGGAGGAGGAGGTGAAGAGTTAACGTGTGGAAAAAAGGAGAAGGAGTGGAAAAAAGAGGGAGAGTTCAGACGGACTGGGACAGACAGAAGGCTGCAGGCTGGTGGGTCTGGTCGCTGTTACACTGACCTCCATGACAGACCTCTCACTGTTCGTCCTCCTCCTGCTCCACCCTCAGGCCGTCCTGTGGCTCCGTGCATCCCATCACTTTCTCTCTCTCCTCACACTCCCTCCACTCTGTTTGCACTTGTCCAAAAAACAGACTCTGTTTTTTTTAATCTAGTCCTTTCTTTTAAGAAATTTCAACCCTGAAACGACAGAATTAGTCATTTTACACAAAAATTAGTGTCCTTTCTTAACAGTACTACTCAACACCAGTAACAATAACGATTCAAGTATAATTACTTTAACTGTAAAACTGAAAACCTCCTTCAAACTGAGGGAGTGAGTGAGTGTGGGTACAGGCCTGGACTTTCGCCATTTTAGGGGCAAGGCCAATTTTTTGAGTGCGCCAAGGCCATAGAGACTAACACAACTCACCTACTCTCTTCCAGCAGCCACTTGTTCGTAGTGAGACCTCAGGCCAGTCCATTACGGACTACAGCGGGGTGTCGCAGCTCAAGGAAGAACATTTATGTGCATTTCTTCATGGAAATACAATCAGACCGAGACGCTAAGACAGAAGAACTACCGCGTCTGCAGAGAAAATGATTAATATGATGATTATTACTTCAAGGAAATGATGAAGAAATGAATAATGAATAAAGAAATTATAGATCATATGTATTTAAATTGAAAGGGGTCTCTCTAATGTGATTTCTCATTAGGAAACACTAACTAGATATGTAATGGACAGGAAGAGTTAATAAAGCTTTGTCCACAGGGGGCGCCAAAATTTATACAACCCAAAAGTTCCCTACATGAGCTTTAAAAATCACAACATAAAAACCGTCTGTCCTGATGTTGATGGTCTAGTTTTCTTTTGGGGGGTATTATTAAAAGGCAACAATTTGACTCCTAATCTTTCTTAATGAACGTGAAAAAACTTCTTATAGGAGCTGTAAATCAACCCAAATAATCACCGTGTACGTTTTCTTTTTAATAAAAACAGACGGCTGGAAAGAAATGTAAGAGGTCCAAAAATGTTCTCATGGACTTTTTTAAAGAAATGTTTTTCCACATCCATATTTCTTCTTCTTCTTACTTAATTTTTGTATTTTATAAACACTAAGATGTCAACATTCAGACGTAAACCAGCCTGTTTTCCCATTAAAACCTTCAGTAAAGGCTGTTAAAAATATTGGTCAACCACCAACAGAGTCAATAAACTAAAGATTGTTTATTTCCAGAAACTCAAACATGTAGAAATATGATCAGTGTAAACTTTGACGTCCTCTCAGCAGCTGACTCTCGTCCCTCAGCAGCAAACGTTTGTCCACCGATGACCTTTGAGTCCTGATATCCGACTTTCCTAACGAACCATAAACCCGAACTCTGCGCCCCGTCTGAGACTCACGCTCGTCTTTAACGTGTTTGTATGTTTGCACAATAAAACAGACAAATTCCTGCAGACGTATTTAGACTTAGTGAGGATCCCAAACAAACACACTCTCTCTCACACACACACACTGTCACATTTTCACACAAATGAAAACACATGTCAGATTGGATCTTTAACGAGCAGATTAACAGGCAGGGATTTTGGCGAGGGGGGGGAGACACCCAGTTATCCACGTCACCCACATCCACAGCTGCGATCCTGGGATTTAAAGGATGCTCTCACTGATGCTCTCCAGATGTGTGGACGGCAAAACACACACTTAACGCACGAGAGAGGGGCATTTATCAGAGTAAACAGTCGGATTTGACCGTGACCAGAAAGCTTGTTTTGGACTATCTGTGTGCTCAGCTCCCAGCGGCTGTTATTTTGTGTTAATCCAGACATGCTTAAGTCTCTGGAAAACTGGATGCACAGCGAGCATGAAAGTACAGTCAGTCTGTAAGCAGTCGGTTCAGAGGCCTGCAGAGACCGACTTAGAGGGGTTTTTTGGTGTGGACCTGATCCCTAAAGCGAGTCTGTTCGTCAGAGATGAGAATCTGAGCGCTGTCAGCGATCATCACACCCCTGAAAATGACCATTTTCTGCTCTTTCTTCTTCGTCGTCTATTGCGTTGGTTCTGACGCCACATAAAAGCAAAAGTAATCAGTCACAGCTCGGAGCGTGGAGGAGCGTTTTGACGCCGCGCCACCTTCGCAACAATGCAGCCCTTCAGTGGATCCACCATCTTCAGATTTTAGACTCAAGCCCTGACAGGACCCGAGATACTGGATCAGATTTAGCAGCAGCGTGCTAACTTCTATCCTGACGGGCATGCTGACTATCAGCTGGACATCTTGACACATGTAGGTCAGAACCAGAACTAACTAGCTAACGGTCCTCCTCTTAGTACAAGAGGCGGTGAAGTAATCATGGTGGACAGAAGACAGAGCGCTGGAGCATTTCGATAGTTTTTTGTCAAGCCAAACAGTTCCCCAACTTACCGTCAAATCCACTCGCTCTGTGAGACCGGTACTCTCTGCTCCTGGTGTTAAACAGAGACCGTCCAGATCTAATAGTTTAAAAATAAAGGTAACCTGTGAGGGTTTATGCGTGTCGCTACCTGAACCCGATTTGTACTGCGCATGTGCGAAACGTACGTCACTTCCTCTTTGTTTTAGTCTGTCCAATCAGAAACCTGCACGGACAACTTTGGATGAAGTTTGTAAATCTGCCGTCCTTATACTCCTCTTTGTAACGCAGCTTTTTAATATCAGCCAAACTCAGGAGACATATTTTTATACCTATATGCTGCTTTTTTTTCGATGTCTCCGAATGAGAACTGACCCCGATCTGACACCAACTCCAAGCTTCTACAGCTCTTGGCTTTCACATTTGGTGCAGACTCTATGGGAGACTGATTTCCACTGTTTTTGGAGCGCAGTCCGTCTACAGCAGCTTTCACACCTCAGCACAGCTCTCAGGAAAAACAGCTTCAGGTCCAACTGGCCCGAGTGTGAAAATGGCCTCTGTAAACTTTCCTGTGATTAAAATATCTGCGAATTACAGGAGCCGAACAGGTCTGTAGATTTTTAAGGATAGAAAACCAAAGAGAGGAAATCATGACCCACTCGGTTCTCTTTGAAGTTCAGCTGACCTACATGCCTCTAAATGTCCCAAAAGTCACAAGATACCGTAAAAAATCTCCTAAACCGCTAAATATAATGACTGTCTTTACTTCAGACCCATCTGATTCATAAATCCGCCTTCGTCTGAACTTTTACGGCCCGTGAAAACCCAATGCCACGCTTGGGAGGGGTCTGCGTCGGGATACGAGAGTCAGAGGTCATTTAGGGGGTCAAACCGAGCCCTGACCTCCTCTGTGGACGACGAGCACCAGGGGAGGCTTTGTCCTTTTAAATAAGAGTGACGGGAAACCTGCCCCCGATGGCGCCCTGTGGCGGTTCGGCATCAGCGCGTACAATAAAGTCTTCTTCTGAGTCGGCCTGGAGAGGAAAGTGTTGTATCTGTCTGGGTACGAACGCCCCGGGGTGACCTCCCATTGAGAGACGGAGGTGGAAGAAACACACACAGACGCATGTTGTGGGCAGACGATAAACAGATTAAAGTGTGTGGGAGGAGCGCACACACACACACACACACACACACACAGAAATATGCACACACACACACAAAGAGAAATAAAACACATGAATGTAAAAGACTTGAATGTGTTCAGTCTGCTGACCCAAATCTTTCAGGTCAGCTCTGCTCTAACCAGAGGCTTTTTTTCTGGTCCTCAGCAGCAGCGTGTGTATCTGTGGTTACGGGTTTGAAGGCGGTGTGTAAGTGTGTGTGTTTGTGTTTGTGTGTGTGTGCGTCTCAAACTACCTTTTTTTTCTCTTTTAGTAAATTTGAGGAGGAGAGTGAACAGTGGAGTGACTCAGTATTCATCTCTGAGCTCGGAGTTTCTGTGAATCAGAAAACAATGAAGGATTTCAGGTGATGAAGGTGTTAGTCAGGTGTTACAGCGTCAGTGTGTAACGGGGATCAGACCACCAGCTAACGCCGTGTTAGCGTTCCCTGAGAGGAGTGAGAGTATCCTGAAACCAGTCATGGTGTTTGAGTATTATATGCTCAGGCTTTCTCTTTATACTGGAAGAGAAACCAGAGGGACTTTTTAAAAAGTTTAACCAGCCAACCGGAAGGGCATCAAGAGGGCACTTTAATCTTGCCTGACAAAAAACTACAGGGCAGTTTTTCCACTTTAATGCACTGGTAGGGCATCCAGAGGGCACTTTTTTAAAAAGTTTCATCAGCTACAGCTAAAGAAATCTAAAGAGCATCTCTGCTTTTACATTCAATATTGGAGTAGGGCATCTAGAAAGAATTTTGTCTCCTCACTGTAATTCTTGGAGGGAATCAAGAGAGGTTGTGTTGTTTTTTATTTTTCTTCTGGCAGGGCATCTAAAGGGCACTCTTTCACCTTGATTTGGCCCGAAAAACAACTACATGACACCTTTTCTACTTTAATGTCCTGGTAAGGCATCCAGAGGTTGTTTTTCATATTCCATCAACAAGTAGAAAATCCAGAGGGCAATGTTTTTACTATTTTAGGTTTTGGTAGAACATCCAGAAGCACTTGAGAATGAAACAGGAGCTTTTTTGCATTTTATCTGCAGAAGGGCATTCAGTGGACACCTTTTCTTTGCTTTGTAAACTGAGAGGGAAAAAAGAAGGCACTACTTTATCTGTTTTATATCCTGGAAGGGAATCCAGAAGACACAGTTTTACATTTTGATCTTGTTTTGGGAACATTTTTACATTTTATAATGTGGTATGGCATCCAGAGGGCACTTTTTTATACTCCATCAACAAACTGAAAATCCAGAGGAAATGTTCTTTTATTTTTGGTGTGTTGGTATAACATCCAGCACTTGTTGAAGGCTTTGTGCATTTGATGGACTAAGTTTTACATTTTGATCATGTTTTGAGGACATTTGTACATTTTATAATGTGGTACGTCATCCAGAAGCATTTTTACATGCTTTATATACTTTGAAGAAATAATAAGGGCATCCAGAGGACACTTCTCAATGCTTTAAAAAACTATAAGAGCATGAACTTAAATGTTATTTGCGGAGGACAGGAATCCAGAGGGAACCATTTAACATTTTGACCTCTGGTAGGGCATCCAGTGGACACTTTTTATCATGTTTGAAACCTAAAAAAAATGGCTACTACAGAAATGTTTCATGCATTTTCAATAAGAGGACATGTTGTAAAGTTTTATATATGTTAGGAGAAGTTTCTCAGACAAAAGAGCACCAGAGGGCCGACTTTATAAGCCCTGTTGGGTTGGAGTTGTAGCGGCTTGTTTCCATAAGCCCCAAACACTGATTAAGACTGATTAATTAAGAGTACTGCTGGTTTTACATTAATGACAAGCCTATTTAGCTATCCATACTTAAATGCTTATTCTCTCTTATAATTTGGTTTATATTTCAAATGCTATTAACACAGCGGGCATTTCTGCTTCCAAGATGGAGGTTGTTTCCTGACGTCCAACTGTTTCTTGATTATCTTTCACTCTGCCTCTCGCTCTCTCTCTCTCTCTGTCTGTCAACCAGCCTCTCTCATTGCCAAACCTTAGCGGTCCCTGCTGGGCTTTCTATATGTGTGCCTGAATAGAGCCAGCTAATTAATGTCACATGTAGTTGGGAAGAGGAGAGCAGAGCGTGGAGTGGGCCCGGCCGCCCTGTTAATGCAGATGAACCTGTGGAGGGCGAACACATGTCAGAGTGCAGTGGAAGTGACACAGTGTTTATTGCTTTGGCCTGAGCCCACTTCACAGAGGTGTGGATTGAGTGTGGGTTGACAAAGAGCCTTTTTCCGGACAAATCTCTCGGTACAGACGAGGATGTTTGGCCTTTTCTTTCAGTCGGACCAGGAAACGCCCCTCTGTGATTTTTTTTCATTATTATTATCAGGCTGCAGAAACTCTCCAACAAGCTTTGACCCTGAGAGAACTTCTCTACTTCCACGAAAATATCGACCTCGACTTTGGTTCTTTTCAACTTTTTCCCATTAAACCCCATTGAGTTTGCACCAAATCTCATTTCATCCTTCAGGGTCCCTAAACAGTCTGTCGAGGAGAGAGTGGGGAGAAAGCGGCGCTCTCCTTCCCCCCCTCCTCTGTCAGATTAAGGCTTCCTAAATGAGAACAAATTCCACCTCCTCCTTCGTCTCCGTTTTTAATTTCCCAGCAGGATTGTGCCGCCGTGGCTTTGTATCTGCACGGCAGAGGTGAAGGATGAGGATATTCATACTTTGGCTCCTTGGCCCAATTTATTTTTGGGGAAGAGGAGGGGGTCTGTTCGGCGGTGAGTGGGACTGTGTGATCCGACTCCCTTTAATAAGATTTGGTTTTCTCCATGTTTGGAAGCGCTCTGCTTCTTTAGACTGTGAACGCCGGCTTCACTGAATAATTCAAAAATCCAATCAGGTTGGATGTTGAGTTTGTTTTGAGTGGTGTGTTTATTGCTGCTGATGGACAGTCATGGTCATAAAAGGAGAAGTGTGTGGGCGGGAGGTGGCAGGAGTTAAAATCATCGTTTTTGAAAGCATGAGAGTGTGTGTAGGTTATGTTTTTAAGGAAAATATTCTGCAGAGCGTGCCAGTCGTTCTGCCGACACTCCAAACAGTAAAAGAGAAACCTGAAGGATTATTATCACGTCTTTTTATTCTTCCCTCTGCCTGACTGACTTCACATTCAGAGGACTTAAAACAACACAAACCCAGTTTTTGCTCGAGGATCACATCAATATCCCGTAATATTGATCAGTTCACCTCGATAACGATAAATGGACGATTACTACTCAACAAGCTGCTCACCTCCTCCGGAAAAAATAGAACTCTTGTGATCAGCTGAGGAGTCCGGCGATCCGCAGAGGAACAGAAAGAAGTCGGTGTAAATTGACACGTTAACTTGAATGGTTACGATCAGCTGCGATCGGCAGATACGGCCTTTTTGTAGCCATTCCGCATGCGGTGGAAATTGGGGGTTAAAGGGACATGAGACCAAAGCCTACCGACACACTTTTATTTATTTATCTTTTCGACACCAAATATGCCGATATGGGCAAAATAACGACGGTTATTGTCGCAAATTACGGTATCAGTATATTTTCGGTTTATCGCCCAGCCCTACTCCACCCCCTTTTAATTTTCAGACACTCAGCCCCGCCACACAGTTCAACTAACATACATGATTTTTGCCAGGCATATTTATCATGCCAAAACCTCCAAAAACTCCTCTTGCACTGATACTCTAAACCCAACAGGAAGTCCATAATTGTTCATAATCAAAGGGCGTTGCCGTGGTGACTCGTCATACTTTGACATCATACAGGAAACAAGAAGTCATGTCAACTTTGTATTCGATATTTTCTACACATGATCGATATCAACCCCTGATCGCATCAATGTGCTAATTTCTCCAATTTAACTGTAGCGCCACCCTCTGGAAATACATGGTACTACCTGTCACATACATCGGCTTATCTGCTTCAAATTTCTTAAACTCATCTTCAAATGTATGTTGTCATAGTGATACTGTCATCTATTGGACAAAAGCAGTATTAATGGTGTGTTCCAGTTACCTCAGAAGTCAGAAGTCCAAGTTCTTTTAACGTTTGACTTGTCCGATTCTAAGGCAAGCGCTAAAATAACTTTTGTAGATGAAGCCATCTTGTTTCAGGCCTCCGATTTTGCTTTTTTCAGACTTTGGGTGTGACGCTAACACAACAGGAAGTCCAACTACTGGGTCAAAGGTGGTTCAAAACAGAAACAGGAACTTAAATCAATAAAATTCAGGGAAAATTTCGACATTTTCGTTGTTTTTTGCAGCTGTGATCATCGAGGAAAGTGTTACTCAACTAACAGAGAAACACTTTCCCTGAACACCCACACAACCACCAAACAAATCTCACTCTGGTTCATGTACATTCATGCAACACTAGACACCTGAATTTATCATCTGTTTTGCTTTCCCATGATGCTTTGAGAGCGATCTAATACACACCTAAAATCTGAGGACCTGAACGCTGATCAAATCAGTTTCACACGAGTTCAGCAGGATAAACTTGTACACACGGTTCGGCTGTGGATGCCAGTGAGTGTTTCCTCAAATGTGTGTGTGTGTGTGTGTGTGTGTGTGTGTGTGTGTGTGTGTGTGTGTGTGTGTGTGTGTGTGTGTGTGTGTACATGAACAGGAAACTGACTAAGGGTATTATTCATGGGGAGATGACTGTAACCGCAGTGAGTACTCGAGTGTGTGCGAGCGAAAAGGAGATGATGTCGGTTTTTTGGTGAACACGGAGGAGGTGAGAAATGGGGATTGATGGACTGGTGTGTGAGTGAGTGTGTGTATGGCAGGTGGTGTCGTCTGCTCGCAAAACACACACACACAGACACACACACACACACACGTGCCATCTGTAGCTTCCCGGCAGAGCCCAGAACGACTGGTCAGACGCGATTTATCAGCTCTGAAATGCAGAATCACTCGTGCATCACAAAGTCTGAACATTGTCGCTCCTCCTGTGAGAGTGTGCGAGCGTGTTTGGACTTGTTTTACACACAATTCTGAGACATTAACTCGACCCAGGACACATATGCAAAATCTAAACGCCAAAAATGACCCTGACAGGTAAAACGAGGCTGGCAGAGAGAAACTGCGGCGTCTTTTCCTGCACACTCGGAAATGTGGTTTAATTGCTTCGTATGCATCTTTACATGAGCAGGAATCGTGTTTGTAAAGGTGATCGTGTGCAGAAAGGTGATAGTTAGAGAAAGCAGGGCTAGCTTCACTTTGGTTTAGGTGTGAAGTGACTGTTTGTAGAGTTCTGAATAACAGGAAAGAGGAAGTAAGAGCAGAGACGGTATCTGTGAAACCACAGCTGGTTCTATTTAACACGTTTTTCATCTTTGCGTTAATCTGCAGGTTTGTGTTTCATAACCTCAGAATAAATCGGAGAGAGCTCCTCTGACATTTCTAATCACACAGGTAGAACCACCTACACACACACACACACACACACACTCCTGTTGGATTTTGACAAAGTGAAACGACTCCTGTCTGCTCAGCTGGAACAAAACACACACACTCTCTCTCTCTCTCTGTTTCTCTCTCTCCGTCTGATTGGCTCGATCCTTCTCTCTGTCAGCAAATAAGTGCAACAAGTTCCCACCTCTTTCCTCAGGTAGCTGAAAGCCATTCGGGGTAATGAAGAAAATTACTACACGAGGTAGAAGTAGATGAGGCCTGTTAGGTGAAAAGTGGGCATGCCAAGAGGTTTATTGCGGCACTTGATCAAACTTTAACACCTGAGCGAGTCGGTTTGGGCGAACGGGGGAGGAGGAGGAAAGTTTCCTCAGCAGACACACGCCTCACACAGAGAGGTGAGTTTTTAAAGGATGCTTTCATGTCTGGAGAGGAAGGAGGAGAGGAGACGGTGTTTAGAGAGGGAAAAGTCTGATGGAATAAACGTCTGATGGAGGGAGAAGGTGTGAGTCCTCTCTGCAGAAACACTGAGTCACTCCCTCCACGCTTTGGCTCGCCTCTGCTGAAGGTTTATGTAACAACGGCTCAAACTTCGCCCCGTAAACGCTCCCGTGATTCCTTCCAGATGTGCGCTCCTCAGCGGGCCGCAGGGGGAATGCAGCACAACACAAAGGAGGGGGGCGTGTTAATGAGCGGTGTAGGGGTGTAGCAGGGTGGGGGTGTCTGCTTTTAGCTCAGAGCAGAGGGAGGGAAGGAATGCAGGGCTGTGTGAAGAATTCCTCCTCCTCCTCCTCATCTGCGTCTGGATCTAGTTTGTTTTCGGAGGTTATCTGCCACATCCTCAGGTTTAAATTTAGCCGCCGCGGTCACTGCTGGGGTCGCCTGGCTTTGTACAGAATCACTGATCGTATCAGAGGGATGGATTAATGTAGGCGATGAGGAGACATCGTCATACTCTGAGATTTTCTCTCTAATTAATGAGATTTATTTTTATCTCAGAGTTTGTGTAGGCGCTACTCTTTTCTTTCCTGATCCGTCATTATGGACGAAGCTGCAGGAGCGACCACCTACTATTTTAATCTTTAATGAAGCTTTATGAATGCTTCTGAAAACTGAACGACACCGCTACAGGCCTCCTAATACATAAATATTTGGGGGTCTATAGAGGTGTCATGTAGTAGTGGAAAGCCGAAAAAAGACGTAATATCGTCGGCTTATAGAGGTGTCAGTCAAAATAACGTCAAAATATAGAAGTGTCATGTAATGGTCGGAAGATAAGCCAAAATATCGTCGGCATATAGAGGTGTCATACATTATTCAGTAAATAAGTCAAAATATCGTCAGCACAGAGGTGTCGGGCAGTTTTCCGAAGATAAGTCAAAATATCGTAAGCTTATAGAGGTGTCATGCAGTGTTCGGAATATAAGTCAAAATATAATTGGCATATAGAGGTGTCAGTCAAAATATCGTCGGCATATAGAGGTGTCGGTCGAAATATCGTCGGCATATAGAGGTGTCGGTCGAAATATCGTCGGCATATAGAGGTGTCGGTCAAAATATCGTCGGCATATAGAGGTGTCAATCAAGATAACGTCGGCATATAGAGGTGTCAATCAAAATATCGTCAGCATATAGAGGTGTCAATCAAAATATCATCAGCATATAGAGGTGTCGGTCAAAATATCGTCAGCATATAGAGGTGTCTGTCAAAATATCGTCGGCATATAGAGGTGTCAATCAAAATATCGTCGGCATATAGAGGTGTCAGTCAAAATATCGTCGGCATATAGAGGTGTCAATCAAAATATCGTCAGCATATAGAGGTGTCAGTCAAAATATCGTCAGCATATAGAGGTGTCAGTTGAAATATCGTCAGCATATAGAGTAGACGGTCAAAATATCGTTGGCATATAGAGTTGTGGTGCTTTTTTCAAAAGATAAGTCGAAATATCGTTGCCATTATGGAGTTTTGAATCATGAATTCAACATTTTCTTAGGAGGAAGTTTTTTTGAGAGATTCAGGCCGACAGAAGCTCCGACAAACCCACTTAACAGATGGTTCCGACTTTCGCCTGAGAGGCAGAACTCAGGGCAAACTTCCCTTGTTTGTAACAATCGAGAGCGAGCGCCATGAGCTTTTCTGCATTATTAACAACTCAGAGCGTTTTTTTTTTGTCTGTGTGGATTAGACATGAACGAAGACGAGGCAGATCTGGTGGAGCACGTTGTGTCTCCATCTGGTGAAAGTTTCAGCCTCGGGTTAGAAAATTCAGAACTTTTTACTCATTATTCAGGATGATTTTTCTCATTAAACCGACTCGTTTAACTCCTTTAATGAGATAGTTGTTCTGTGATTAAAGAATCCTCTTAAATTCCTCCACATTTGGAGTTGGACCGACACTTTCTAGTAAACCTGTTAAACTTCCTCTGACCCTCCTTCGCTCCTCCTCTTCCTCGTGTCTTCCTCAGTCTGACATTTTGCTCCCTGTTTCTCCCGTTGTGTACATTTCTGTGGGTGAGAGGCCCAGTTAATAGCATAAAATGTTAATTTCAACCCTACGCTGCTGGGCTCCCAGATGGAATAGCGATGGTTTCGCCCTTGAGCAAGGCATTTGTTCCGGACAGCTGGGTTTGGAGGGCGTTTGGAGAGGCCGGTGTGGTTAATGAGTGATGTGAGGGGATGGAGAGGAGGCTGCAGGGCTGCAGACTGAGAGCCTCTCTAACTAGAGTGTGAAGAGACAGAGCCACTTCATTAAACGGCCCGTCTCGGTAAACACCGGCTGCCTGCAGGACCGGCTGCTGCTGCTGCTGCTGCTGCTGCAGAGAGCGAGTGCAGCCATCTGCATGTACACACAAACGCACACATTGTCTCTCCCTGTCTCTCTTTATTTCACGAGCCTCTGTAAGTCACTGAAGGAGGAGATGAGGGGGTTGATGCTATGAATAAAAATGCCATCACCTAAATATCACCGCCGGCTCTGAGACTTTACAAGCGCGCACTTAAGTCCTTTTCTCTGCGGGCATGTAAAGCTTTCTGCGAACACACGGAGAAGAAGAAGACGGAGAAGCATGAAGTCAGAGATGGAGAGAACAGATTTCTGCTCTCCTCCTCCTGCGGCTGAAAAACCTTGATTCAAACATGGAAAAACATTGTTTATGCCCTCAGCTGTCGCTGCTGCTGCTGGAGCGTAATGTGAGTAAACAGACCTGCCAGAGAAAAATGGATGTCTGACTGTGTGGAAACTTAACGAATATTAGAGGTCCTCACTTATATCCAAGTTTGAGGTGTTTGCAGGTCCGGCAGTCTATGCATGCATGTATGTAGTCTGCATGTTGTTTACTGCTCCATTTACTGTATTTTTTGTCAAATCAGGTCAAAAAGAAAAAGAAAATGTACTTCCAAGTCTGCAGTAAAAACCAGTCCATGCTGTGATCTTTCTTTCACTAAATGCATCATGCACAGACTTCTAGAGGCATGTATTTGGTGCACTTTGTAGAGGGTGCAGACATGCTCATAGATCCAAAAATGCAGCAAAATATGCCGTCTGTGTAGAAATGACCTAAAAAATGTCTCCTGCAAGTGAAAAGAAGAAACAGACCCAACAGGCTTTTAACTCAAAGAACCTATGAGGCTTTTCTCCCTGTTAGAAACACGGATACTTAAAGGTGGATAAGGCAGGAATCTGTTAAAGAAGACTCTTTTTTTGTAGTTATTAGTTATTGATGACATTTGGTAATATATCGATATCTCTGTGTTCTCTTATGTCTGTGTCGTCAACATTTGAACATTTTTGAGCGGTCCGGTCTTTCTGACTGTAAACAAAGCCGTTCTCCACCTCCTCTAACCTGATTGGTTGTGAGGCCGACGCTGCTCCCCCGTGTCGTTCAGGAGCCCAAACAAAGTTAGCGTGATACAATATCGGACAGTAGAAACCAACCAGAAAGTTCGGAAAATTGTCTGAATCCTCCTTTGGCCACGACTGCCGACACAAGCAAGAGAACACTCAAACATAAACAGTCAGCAAGAAAACAGTCAGCAAGAAAACAGTCAGCAAGAAAACAGTCAGCAAGAAAACAGTCAACCATAAACAGTCAACAAGAAAACAGTCAGCAAGAAAACAGTCAGCAAGAAAACAGTCAACAAGAAAACAGTCAGCAAGAAAACAGTCAACAAGAAAACAGTCAGCAAGAAAACAGTCAACACCAAACCGGTCAACATCAAAACAGTCAACAAGAAAACGGTCAACAAGAAAACAGTCAGCAAGAAAACAGTCAACAAGAAAACAGTCAGCAAGAAAACAGTCAACACCAAACCGGTCAACATCAAAACAGTCAACAAGAAAACAGTCAGCAAGAAAACAGTCAGCAAGAAAACAGTCAACAAGAAAACAGTCAGCAAGAAAACAGTCAACAAGAAAACAGTCAGCAAGAAAACAGTCAACACCAAACCGGTCAACATCAAAACAGTCAGCAAGAAAACAGTCAGCAAGAAAACAGTCAACAAGAAAACAGTCAGCAAGAAAACAGTCAACAAGAAAACAGTCAACAAGAAAACAGTCAACCATAAACAGTCAACAAGAAAACAGTCAGCAAGAAAATGCTGCTCCCCCGTATCGTTCAGGAGCCCAAACAAAGTTAGCGTGCTACAATATCGGACAGTAGAAACCAACCAGAAAGTTCGGAAAATTGTCTGAATCCTCCTTTGGCCACGACTGCCGACACAAGCAAGAAAACAAAGTAAATACCGGAGACTCTGGAGGAATAACGGGCGCTTAAAACGGAGGTAGACCGGACAAGAGCTAAAAAGCCGGGTCAACATAAACGATGGGGGACGCTTGGGGATCTTGGTGACCCCGTAACCTTTCTGCTGGACAGGTAAACCGCTTTAACAAAGTAAGACAAGTGTCTGTAACAGAAGTGTTTCTTGTCAAACGGACCTGCTGTAGCGTGTTGTAGCGCCATCGCTAAACTGTCCTCCCTCGGGTCCTGGACTATGTCACTTTATCCTCGTTGTAGAAGTCCTGCAAACATTGTGTTTGCTGGTAGTCTGTTGGCATCTACAGTAGCACCAATGCTTTTGACTTTCACCTTGACTGGGCCCCATTTGTAATGATCTGAAGTATTTATCTGCATTATATCTGAATTTAACTGGAACGATACGAACGAGCAGGAGCGTCTGTTTGTGGGCGGGGCTTGAGGGGAGAGGAGGAGCTGAGGGGAAAACTGGTTGGAGGGGTACAGTTTACATTCAAGATTTCTCCTAAAAACTGGAACTTACTCAGATCCTGACTACAACACCTTTAAATGAGATTAATCTGCACAGGTTGAGGTCGGTCCACAGCGGTTTGAGACCCCTGATCTCTGAGACCTAAATCCTGGATCAGCCTGTGGATCAGCCTTTAGCTCATATTCTGCAATAATTGAGCTTCTGTGACGGTTCGTTAAGCTCGCCTGTGTTTAAAGCCTCTGGCGAGTTGCTCAAAACCTCCAAGTGTTGCATCACTGGTGTGTGAGGAGAGTTAATACCGAACAGGATGTGAAATAATTGATTGTTCTGGAAATCACGCGGCTCCTTTAGTTTTAATAAGCAGATGAAACAGTTTGTGCGAAGCTGTCAGGAAATTTGATGTGTTGATGCGTCTCGGTGTGTTTGAACGCTTCGCTCCTTTTAAGGGGTCAGAGACTTTCCTGCACGTCCTCTCTACCTGATCAGAAAAACAGAGCAGTGTGTTCAGTATGTGGATTAAAAAAAGCACCGTGTCCAAATCCTGCACCTTTACTAGAGCTCAGAAATCCTGGAAAACCTCACGAAAGATCTGAATCTGTGTTTTGTGATGCAACAAATCTATACTTGTTCCCTCTGCGTCCTCGTTTCCACGCTGAGAGATCTAATTTGAAAGATCGGCATGAGAAAACCGCATTTTCCACGTTAAAGTCACGAAGAGACGCCTTTATAAACACCGCTTAATCAGCTCTGTGTCTGTCCGCACGCTAACATCGTTAGCCGTGAGGAGAATCGGCGGTCGGCGGCCGGATTCCTGGAGTCTGAGAAGCGCCGTCTGTCCCGTCTGTTTGTCCCAGTGTGGGAAAACGGTTATTTATCAGGCTGCAGGTCAGGAGGAGGCGTGGATCTCTGCAGGCTTTCATTAGACATACATTCCTCTGATTCCTCACAGTCGTACCTGTTTCAGAGTTTTATCGATACTCTGAAAACTCGGTCCTCCTGTCGGATCAGTCAAAGGTCAGGTCCGGGAGACGTTGTTTCCACAGCTGGCTGCAGGAGGAGGAAGAGGCTCGTTGGATCGTATAACATGTTCTGTATAATGTTCTTTATTTGTGCAGCTCTTATCAAAACAGACACAAAGCGCTTTCAGACTCTCCGGCAATAACCGAAGACGAATGTGGAAACTGGAGAATCTCAGATGTGGAAGTCATGGTCGAGGAATGCCAACAAAACATTTAAATCCAGATATACGAGCGCTACGAAAACAGATGTCCGATGTAAATGTAGATTTATGTTTTTCATGTGAGTTGTTCCAGAGGCTGAAACTCAGAGCGGATTTCCAGAGGGGGCTTTTCCACGTCCGAGGGGAAATCTGAGGGCTGATGGTCAGAGCAGATTATCTGAGAGGAATCTTTACAGTCTGACGATGATCATGTCAAACATTTCTGGTATGGAAGTGACAGACGAGTCCTGCAGCGGCTGAGGTCGCTGCTTATCGATCTTTCCTTCCATGCAAACACAAATGAAGCTCCAGGACCCTCAGACTGACAACACTGAGTCAGGCTTTTGTGTCCTTTTTGTTCAGCCTGCCCCGTGTGTCGCTGCAGAGTGGATTTGTGAATCGACTTTGCTCCTCGGCATGCTTTCTCACGCTCATGAGAGATGTGAATCCTCAGCAGGCTCAGTGATTCAATCAGGAGAGGAGGAGGAGGAGGAGGAGGAGGAGGAGAGGGGTGTTAATCCAGGAACACACACTTACAGGCATGCTTATATCAACACCAACACTCAGACTGGTGTGGCGGATTCAAATCTGCACAGATGCATTAAATAAAACCTGCAGACGCTGTTTGAAAAGGTCGCATAAACGGTCAGCACGCTTGAGATGTTGTGGAGTGGACAGAGGGTGGACAGGGAGGAGTGCGGCGGTAAAAGATGAGGTGCAGCAGCGGCGGCGGTGGGAGGTCTGCACAGACAGCAGAGACTGATGGAGTCTCTGAGCGCGCTCAGTGAGATCCTCGCAGCCTCTCTGTGCTTCATCCTGCCTCCTGTTCAGACTCCCTCTCTCATCAAGAAAGATTGGAGGTGTTTCCTCCTCACCGGCACGCAGACAGAGCCGTTCTTCTTCTCCGATGTGGGGCAGTGGAAAAGTAGAGCAGGATCTGCGGTCAGAAATCTCATGAAAAGATACGATGTTCTCAAACCGAAGCCTCACAGATAAACACATTTACTGAGATGAAATGTTCTTCAAGTCCTCTCAAAGTGAGCGTGACACACATTTATAAGCCTGCAGAGATAATCAAAGTATAAATATTGATCTTCTCAGGCTGGCAGATGTGAAGCTGATGCAGATCCTCCAACAAACACTGAATAATTCAGCGTACAGCTGCTGTATCGAAGCTTCTGCAGCAGCAGCAGCAAAGAGATCCTCCATCACTCCTCTCAGACAGCTGTCAGGATTTCAGCCCCGCTGATACAGACATGAAGACCAAACAAAGCAGATCAGACAGACGAGCAGGCTGGTATTTTGGGGAAACGTCTCAGGAAACAGAGTCAGCAAGTGTGTGAGAGGGGAGGACTTCTGTTGTTGTGGTTTCAGAGAGAGGGGGCGTGTCTTTGCAGCTCCGCCACGAACACGAGTTTGAAGCTGAATGTGTGAAGATTACACCCAATATCCACCGCATCCGGAACGGCTCCGAAAAGGTCATATCTGCCAATCGTAGGTGACACCATGGATGAGGAGATGCTGATTCTAGAAGTCTAGAAGTAGATTTCCTCCTCTGGAAGGACACAATCTACTGCTTATATGTTTATGTGTCTGTCTTTATAGAGACAACTCATTATCGTGCGATTGAACGCATGATTACCGCTGTCCGTAATCCACCACAAAATTCGCCTCACAAATGGATCTGGTAGGAATTAGCAGATGGCGAAAATTGCTCCCGTTCCTGGTCAAAGCCGTTCCGGATGCGGTGAAAATTGGGGGTTAGAATAGAATAGATGTTAAAGCTCTCTAAATGTGCTTGTTTAGACTCTTTAGGATATCAGCCTCTTGGTAACAGTATTTAAAGGGATATCGCAGAGCTACTTATAACCTTTAATGCAATCAGCTCCGCCCCTTTAATGAGGAACTGCCAGGAGAACCAGCGTTGTAAGCCCGGCTACAGTTTTTGCATAACTACCAATCAGAAATCTTGACCGAAGACGCACATATAAGGCAATAAGACAGTAAGCGAACTGCCTCATCATCCACCTGAACAAGGTGATTCAGAACAAACCACTCAACCTTCCTCTCTCTCTTTTTTCTGCAGGTACGACTACGTCGAGGTGTACAATGGCGGCGACGAGCAGTCCCCCATGTTGGGAAAGTTCTGCGGGAAGATCGCACCGTCTCCGATCATCTCCAGCGGCAGCCAGCTCCTCATCAAGTTCGTCTCCGATTACGAGACGCACGGGGCGGGATTCTCGGTTCGCTACGAGGTCTTCAAAACAGGTGAGCGCTGGTGTTTGCTTCTATAGGAGGACCCGTGAACTCTCCTTTTGAGGCTGAACTGGAGTAGAAGTGGAGCTGCGTTCACGCCGCTGATTGTGATGGATGGTCTCATGCAAAACAGTCGATTTAAATTCAGCCGCAGCTCCGCCAGGTTTCCTCAGGTTTGTGCAGAAGGTTTGGATCAATGCTGAGCATCGTCCCGCTAACATGATGACAAATGCAGCCTCATATGGTTACCTTTGTGTGATCTGGCGTTCTCTGTTATTGTACTGCAGTGTTTGAAGGTCCCGGTCGTTTACAGAGCATGTGTAGAAACAGATTTGTTAGTCTGTCAGTCACAGTTAAAAACCAACTTCCTGTTTCAGCTGTTAGCTAACAAATCAGGACGTATCAGAGTCTCAGTTTCACTCTGTTGACCTCGACTCTGCGATCAGGGCGGCCATGACGAACAGTGATTGGACAATTCAGATCAATCAAAGTCTCAATAAAGAGTCCAGACTTCCTGTAAAGAGCCCTGAGATAATTAAACAGTTTGGGAGTTTATTTGGTTGGTTATTTAATCGGTTGCTTCGTCGGACAGTTGGCTTGTTGATTGGTTGATTAGATAGTTTGTTCGTTTTATTGGTTTGTGATTGTGGTTGGTTATTTGCAAGTTACTCTGTTTTTGGCTGATTGGTTATTAATTGGTTAGTACCTTGATTAGTTGGTTAGTTTATTGGTCAGTTATTTGGTTTGTGATTTTGGTTGGTTGGCTGGTTGGTTAATTGCTAGTTAGTCCTTTTTTGGCTGACTGGTAGTTGGTTTGTTTCTGGATTGGTTGGTTGGTTTTTTGGCTTGTTGATTGGTTTATGATTTTGGTTGGTTAATTGCCGGTTGGTCTGTTTATTGGCTGACTGGTTAGTTGGTTTAATTGTTGGTTAACTGGATGGTTATTTTGGTTTGTTGGCTGATTGGTTCCTCTGTTGGTTGGTCATTTGATTGGTTAGTGATTTGGGTTGGTTGATTGCTGGTTAGTTTGTTTGTTGGCTGACTGGTTAGTTGGTTTAATTGTTGGTTGTTTGGTCGATAGGTCGATCATCTGGTCAACTTGATGGTTATTTTGGTGTTTTGATTTGGTTGGTTCCTCTGTTGGTAAGTCGTTTGATTAGTTTGGGTTTTTCGTTGGTTGGTTGATGTTGATTGGGTTCATCAGTTGGTTGGTTAGTTATCTGGTTAGTTGGTTGTTTTTTTTTGTCCTGTTGGTCGGTGTCTGTACCTTTAAATAAGTTAAACCCTGTCACAGATAGTCTTTTTCGTACCTGCCTGTGATCACGTCTAAATCTGCTGTGATCTTAGTTCAGGTTCAAACTGGTTTTCTTTAGTTTTTGCTTCTTGCAGAATAAAATTATCAATAAAAACAAAAAACAACAGATAAGAACTCTAAGATAAGAACTCAGACCGCTGAGTCAGAATCCGTGAAAGATATCAAACTTTGAACTTCAACAGAAGCTCCAGTCCTGTCCTGAAACAACCTTTCAGAGAAACTGATCTGAACTCTGGAGCGCCGACCTCTGAGCTGCGAGTTACATCAACTCAAATACCCAGAATTCTATTGGAGGAACAGAGAGTCCCAGCAGGGTCAGGATGCTGGCAGGATAGACCTACATAAACAGCCCCCTTCGAGGAAGGAACCCGGCTCCTGTGTCCTACATTTGTATTTGCTCTTCCCTCTGGGGTCCACTTGAGTTGCCTCCTGTCTCCTGTGAACGCCTCGGTTTCCACCAATGAGGAGCGGCGATCACCGCGATAAAAAGGGAACATGTGCAAACGTGAGGTCCCCTGTTTGCACCCCCGAGAGCTTTAACCATTCACAGAGTCACAGGATCCAAGAATAACGATCCCCAGGTGGGCTGAGGTTGATAAGTGCTGCGTTGTATCATGAAAAATAGATACTGCAGAGCTTCCTTCCTCTTAAACGAGGGATAATACGAGCCGGGTCTGAGCTCCTCCAGGCTCTGCTCTCTTCAAACTACAATATCAGGCCCCACTCCTGATACACCTTTCAAATCTAACTTTATCGACTGTAATTTCAGGGTGCAAAGTGGAGCAGTGACTGATGAATGACAGGATGTTATTAAAAAGTCAGAGTAATAAATCTTTCAAAGTAGGTCAGCGGAGTGTCAGCTCGGAGGAAACGTCGCCGCAAAGATTAGTGAAGTCATTTAAAGATCGTACGGGGATTTAAAGTACAATAACGCTGACATTTCCAGCCCTTTTCTAACCTGATAGGATTTTTATAGAAGTCTGTAATGGTGCCGAGCGTTATGGCCTGTCATAGAACGAGAATAAACCTGAAATTTAAGGAGGAGGATAAATTAAAGGGGAAGTTTTTACAGTGACACTTCCTAAAATATGTGTGAAACCCAGAGTAACCGCTGACAGAGAAGGAAACTGACCGACTTCAGGACAATCTGAAGGATTCAGGTCATTATGAGACATGTCACTTAAAGATCCAGTGAGTAACTTTAGGTTGGTGTTGGTTTTGGCGCCCCATGTGGACAAAGTTGGACTTCTTATTGCTTATTGAGACTTTTAAATGTTTCCCCATAGAAGATCTTATATTGGTGGGATTAGATGGTTGATTATTTGTCATTATTTGTTGTCGATGCAATCGTGGTTTAACCCCTCCCCCCTCAGGTCAAATATTACTCTGCAAAAAAACTCAAAACTAAGCTTGTGTCTTTGTCTTATTCTATTTTAATACTGTCATTACCCTCCATATAATCTGCATCCGCCTACTAAATCCAGATTATCATCTAATAATCTGCCTGAATCTGTTTTGATGATTAAAAAAACTCTGGAAATCAAGTTTTCTGATTGAAGAGTTCAGCATTTTCACGTTCCTCATTTCCGGTCCGGTCTCATCTGGAGACATGCAGCTGCCTCAGTCAGAGAAGTAGCTCGATCACTAATGTGTACTGTTGTTTATTCTACCGTTACTGGCACGGCTAGCAGTGTAGCAAGGCTAATAGCAGATGGCTAACTCTAACTTTAGCTCGCATATTACATGGAGCTTTACTGTTAACTCGGCGTGACCGAGACCATCACAGCGGGGAACATGGTGGAGTGGGTTAAACTGAAACTTGTTGATTTATTGTGTATTTCACACAAGTCGGGGAACTTTTCAAATGGTGGAACATTTTCGAAGTGAAACTGAATCCTATTATCTTATTATTGAAAATATCTGTGAATATCTGCAATTTTGGCCGATTACAGATTAGTCTCAAGCGTGCTAAAATTGGCCGATTTAATCATCTTGCTGATAAATCGGTCGGGCTCTAGTAAAAATGATGTTTTATTTTAATCATTTAAGCTCCTGTGAGGAACTTTCAGTTTATGTCAGTTTTGGCGCCCCCTGTGGACAAAGCTGTCTTTGCTAAAAACATCCTTTATAGTGATTTTACACACAAAAAATCTCATCTTTTTCACTTTTTGAACTCAGATGTGTAATTCACTGTTAATATGCTGACACAAAACTGTAAATACGAGGCTGTGTCCCCCCAACCCCCCTGTGAGTTTCCAATGAGGATATGAAACTCATCGGTCATGTTGTTTTGTTTGCTTTTGTACATTATAAAAAAGCTTCAATATGAATTTCAGCTGAGGAATCAGAGTTATCACTTTGTGGGGGCGCCAAATAGTGAACAAAAAGTTCCTTATAGGAGCTTTAATATTTCTGGAAAAAGTCTGGATTTTCATGTGACTTCATTTTTTAACTCTTTTCATTTGATGTTGTTTTAAAAAGACTGAACTCGTCCCCGCTGACAAACTTCATTAGCTGTCTAGCGGCGACATTAACGTCCTCCTGATGAAACTGTCCGACCATTTAATCACTTATTAAGTCCTCTGCCCTGGCTCCTGTTTTCCTGCAGCTGGGCTTGTCCCTGTCTTCGTCTCCGTCCCTGTCTTTGCTGTCAGCTCATGAACGAGTCATGCATGTGTCATCTCACGGTCCTGCTGCTGCTTCTGTCACTTCTGCTGTTTGTCAGAGAAACACAGCCGCCGTTTTCCTGTTGTTGTTGTTGTCGAGCGTGTCTGCCCGCCGTCTCCTCTCCTGCGACACTTAGCCAGGAATTTTGTGTGTGTGTGACTGTGTGTGTTCGTGTGTGTGATTTAAAGATTGACCTCCTGCTGTATTTACACAGATTATCTGTCTCCATCATGTCTTTGTCATGTTTTTGTTTGTCTTGTGTCGCTCTGTGGTTACATCTGTCTGTCTTTGCAGTTTAGTATCAGGTTGTATTTGCTACACACACACACACACACACACACACTGACAGGTGCGTGGGACCCCAGGCTCATTTAGCTAATGGGCTGTTTGTCCTTGGTGGTAACAGGGTGACCTGCAGATGAGATGGATGCTCTGGCAGAGAAGAGGGGCGTTGAATCTAGGGCAGCACGTGTGTGTGTGTGTGTGTGTGTGTGTGTGTGTGTGTGTGTGTGTGTGTGTGTGTGTGTGTGTGTGTGTGTGTGTGTGTGTGTGTGTGTGTGTTGGCCTGGATACAGGTCCTCTCCCCTCTAACAAGTTAAAAACAGCACTTGTACTCACTCAGGTAATCCCCCTGCCATGTTTCTGCCGTCATCCTCAGCACGTTTAAAACCCATTAGAGTCGGGCTGCAGACTGAAGCTGCTGCTGTTCTGGGTACAAACAGGCCGCTCACTCTGTCTCTTTGTCTCTCTGGTACTATTTATCTCTCTGGTTCTATTTATCTGTATCTGACTGTTCAGTCCTGATCTCAGAGTGTTTCATTACGTATTAACACAGACTTCAGAAATCCCATCTAGTCATATCTAATCCCAAAGTAACTCAGGCTGATGACAAACTAGTTTAACAGATTAACTAAGAACTATTAAATTAATGTGAGGTAAATATGCATTAAGTATTGTATAGCATGGTATAGTATAGTATAGAATAGTATAGGATAGCATGGTATGGTATAAAATAGTATATTATAATACGGTATAGTATGGTTTGCATGAAATAGTATAGTATAGTATAGTATAATATAAAATAGTATGGTATATTTTGGTATAGTATAGTTTAGCATAGAATACTATAGTATAGTATGGTATAGTGGTGCAACGGATCATCATTGATCCGTGATCCGTTCGGATCGACGTATTCGGTTCGGCACACATGTGATCCGCGGATCGATTTCTGAAAGCGGAGAAAGGAGGAGCTCGAACGCCCCGCGACACTTAAATCCCCTGTATGGGAGCATTTTGGCTTCCCTGTCAATTATGATGAAGAAGGAAAGAGGTCAGTGTACAAAACTGCGACGGAGTGTAGGCACTGTGGCATAAGAAAGCCACATGACAGTGGAAACACATCGAGCATGTTCACGCATTTGAAGCGACATCACCCGGGTGTTTTACTGACAGGTGTTGTACCGTAGATTGCACCCCTGCCGTAGAACGCACCCCCTGCATCCCCTCCACCCGTTAGCTTCTTAAAGTGGAGATAATGATCTCATATTTGATATGAATAGCCTGAATGAAATTATTAAAGGCAAACGCTTTTGAATACATCCAACGTAAGGAAAACTTGTATTATTTCGCCTTGTTATGTACTTTCAACCGCGCTCCCGTTAGGGGGTGCACTATACGGCAGGGGTGCATTCTTTGGCATAACACCTGAGATAAAACGAAAGCTGCCCAACAACCGCTCATCACCGCAGCATTTAAGCAGCCTCTTCCTGCGCAATCCGACCAGGCTAAAGCTTTCACAAACTCTATCGGTGTGTTTATAGCTGCAGACATGAGGCCGTATTCAGTTGTGCAAAACGAGGGCTTTAAAAACATGCTGAAAGTGCTTGAGCCACGTTACGACATCCCATCGCGCACACACTTCATTTTTGGTTCATTGTTACATTTTAAAGGAAGGAGATATGCCTGTATATTGTACTTTAAGTTGTTTTTCATTAATAATTATGTTAAAAAGAAGATGCACTGTGCACTACTTTTATATATTTTATTTGTCTTGTTTTTTTTTCTTTTTGCTGATCCGAAAAATGATCCGATCCGTGACTCTTGATCCGAGGAACGATCCGATCCGTGAGTTTTGTGATCCGTTGCACCACTAGTATGGTATAATATAGAATAGAATGTTTTCTATGGTATAGTATAGTATAGTATAGAATAGTATGATAGAGTATAGTATGGTTTGGTATAAAATAGAATAGTATAGTTAAGTAAAATATAGTATGATATAATATAATATAGAATAGTATAGTAAAATAAAGTATAGTACAGTATAGTATTGTTAAGTATAGTATAATATAAAATAGTATGGTATAGTTTGGTATAGTATAATTTAACATAGAATACTATAGTATAGTATGGTATAATATAGAATAGAATAGTTTTCTATGGTATAGTATAGTAAAGAATAGTATGATAGAGTATAGTATGGTTTGGTATAATATAGAATAGTATAGTAAAGTATAGTATAGTATGGTGTATTAAAGTATAGTATAGAATTCTATGGTGTAGAATAGTACGGTATAGAACAGTATGGTATAGTATGGTTCAATGGTATAGTATAGAATAGTATAGTATAGTATGGTATAGTATAGTATGGTATAGTATAGAATAGTATAGTATAGTATAGTATAGTATAGTATGGTATAGTATGGTATAGTATAGAAT
Source organism: Xyrichtys novacula (assembly GCA_962446985.1). Taxonomy (NCBI): domain Eukaryota; kingdom Metazoa; phylum Chordata; class Actinopteri; order Labriformes; family Labridae; genus Xyrichtys; species Xyrichtys novacula. The sequence goes on from OY660877.1 coordinate 28,881,442, forward strand.
AGTATAGTATAGTATAGTATAGTATAGTATAGTATAGTAAAGTATAGTATAGTTTAGTATAGAATTGTACAGGATAGTATAGAATAATAAAGTATTGAATAGTTAAGTTTAGAATAGTGTAGTATGGTATAGTATAGTACAGTAAAGTGTAGATTTGTATGGTATTGAATAGTATGGCAGAGGATAGTATAGTATAACTATATGAAACTGTATCATACTGATTCATATCAAACCTCATACATCACATATTGTATTGTATTGTCGTATATGCTGACACTACATTTTATATTGTATCATATCTAACTGTATGTTGTGATATCATATCTCATAGTGTTGTGTTGTACCATGTTGTACTGTAGCATAGCTGATGGTATTATAACAAACTGTATAGTTTCTTTTTGTATTTTTTTGGTTATTCAAAATGTTTTTGTCTCATTTACAGTAAAATAGTTTCCTGTTAAACTGATTCTGAGCGAAATTCACCTAAAAAGTCCAGAAAAAATGTCATTTTTTATCAGAGATAATTCAGTTTAAAGGGCTGTGTCCCTTTAATTTAGTCCAAAAGGATGTTTTATTGAGTTTACTTTGATAAAGTCATAATTGTTCAGCATAAAAACTAATGAAATAAGGAAGAGAGGAAGTCAGCAGACATAAACAGTCATAAAAACATCAAAACGAACAAATCAAACTTTGATAAACTGATTTAAACTCTTGGATATCGTTCCTCCTCATTTATCTCTTTGTTTACCTCCGTCTCTCTTCTTCTCCTCTGTCATTATGACCACAAAAAGACGTCGCTCTGATTCAGATGACAACCTCCCTTTGAACCTAAAGATGGTCGTCGGCAGCAGCGGCGGTTAAATCTCTGTTTGATGAGTGACGGTCTGCAGAGCTCCGGCACATCCGCCTTTTTCTGAACCATAAACCATAAAGCCTGACTCCACCCTCCGCCGACCGCAGCATCCATATCGGATATAAATGATAGCCGAGAACACGTCCTCTTCAACCTCCTGGAGCTATTTCTGCCCAAAGTTGTCTCCGGTTTTATTACAGGTTTACAAACCAGAAACACATGTCAGAGCGGGACGACTGATTGAGGGATGGACGATCAAAGAGAGAGAGAGAGGGAGAGAGAAGAGGAGAGGGAAGAAGAGAGGGAAGGAGTGAGTTGATGAGGGGTAAGAGAAGTGGATAGTGATGTTTGGAAATGTGATATTTCAGAATTAAAGCCTGAGCACTCATACAAACATACTGTCACATACAGAAATGATCTACGGTAGCCTGTAGCAGCAATTTTCGCATTCCGCCAGTTCCTACCGGATCCATTTGTGAGGCGAATTTCGTGGCGGATTACTGACAGCAGGAATCACCAGAACCCGTGGATTCAAGTTCAATCACGCGATAACGAGTTGTCTCTATAAAGACAGACACATAGACATAAAAGCAGTAGATTGTGTCCTTCCAGAGGAGGAAATCTACTTCTAGACTTCTAGAATCAGCATCTCCTCATCCATGGTGTCATCGTGGTGAAATGACGTCTAAAAACCTTTCACTTGTTCGTCTCCGCCCGTTTGCATGGTGTGAAATACGATCCTCCTGAAACACGGAGTGTTTTATTTTGAAAAGAAGCCGGATGTTTTATTTTGTGTCTGTGCCCGACTTCCTTTCCAACACGGGTTAATCTGTGCTGAATTTATCCGCCATGCTCCGGCGTCCAAGAAAAACTAGAACCTTTCTTAGTCGTTCCGTATGCGGTGGATATCGGAGGTTAGAGCCGGTTTATGTCCAAAAGAAGATAAACATGTAAAGTTTGATCTGTCGTCATTATGAGGAGTCTGGACCCTGAAATCGCTTTAATTCTGACCTTGACAGACAAACTAAGACAGCTCATAAGCAGATTTTTACAGCCCACCTGTCACACACACACAAACACACAAACACACACACACACACACACACACACACAGTAGCGAGTGTGCCAGCTGAGCAGGATCGAAGACTGCCTCGTCTCTGCTTCATTAATCAACTCGCCCTTTTAATGACACCACCTGTGTCAACAGCCAGTGTGTGTGTGTGTGTGTGTGTGTGTGTGTGTGTGTGTGTGTGTGTGTGTGTGTGTGTGTGTGTGTGTGTGTGTTAATGCATTTACAGGCGTGCTCAGATAACGTACAGGTCACATCTGGCCTGCTGACACAGTAGCCCCCTCCCCCCATCTCTCACACACACACACACACACACACACACACACACACACACACACACACACACACACTTGTCATGCCCAGAGGGGACAGTTGACCTGGTCCAGGCCTCGTGGTCCCGCAGAGATCAGTCACCGTCCTGTAAACTCGCTCACGTCACTTTCTGACAGGCGAGCTGTGAGCTGCCAGACGCCGTCTGACTGATGTGAGTCGACGCCGAGATTTTTCTGCAGCAGTATTGACAGCCTGAGTGTGTGTCTGTGTGTGTGTGTCTGTCTGTGTGTGTTTGTGTAAAGGATGCGACAGTGTCGTACCAGCTGCAGAGTCCGCCCTTCGCCCCGTCTGAACTTTACGTCTCTCCTTGTCGCTCCTGCTCTCTGAACTCTGAGTCTTCGTTTCTTCATAATCTCGCCGTCACCTCGCCGAACTCGGCACCGTCTGATCTGTAACTTCACAGCCCGGCTTGTATAACGCCCCCTGCTCCTTTGTAACGTCATTAGCAAAGTCTCCAAGTGCCCACACAGTCTCAGCAGGAAACTCTGATCGCAACAAGCTGCAAGACAAACAAGCAACAAGCCGACTGACTGACTGACTGACTGACTGACTGACTGACTGACTGACTGACTGACTGACTGACTGCTGCAGGGATAGATAAATCTCAGAGCATCCCCTCAGATTCCTGAAGAAGTGCTTCGTCATGCTGAATCTGCTCCATCCCTTTGCTGCGCCCGATCTCCTCGGATTTAACGTCTATTTCACAGCATCATCACATTAATACTCTACACTATAACGAGTATGAATAAAGGAGAGGCATGTAAACATCGCCCAGCTGACGGTTTTATCACTGATAAGGTGTTACGTACGAGCGCATGAATGGAAGTGTGAGAAATGAGAAATCATCTTCAGAGGGTGTAAAAAACAGCAGATGATGTTTGTGAGGGACTTTTATTTTGTAGACAGAAGGAAGTCAAATGGAGTTTATCCTGACGAGTGTCGTGTTTTTACCTGATGTGAACCTGAGTTTGATGAAAACAGAGTCTGAGTGTCAGTAAATGTTGTTGTTCAGTATAAGATACACATGCTGCAGCGTTAAAGTGGAGCGTCCATGGTTTCAGAAAAGTTCTGATTCACCTGAGCACAGGTGTCATCGTATCTATACAGCCACAGCCAATAACCGATCAGAGGAAACGCCTGAAGCTCAAAGTTGATGGTGTGAAAATGTTGAATTCTTTAAAACGGACCAGCTGGTCTATGTGAGGCTTAAAAGGTCTCTGGTGGTTCTGGATCCTGGTTCGACCCGGTCTCCTCTTTCATGGTTCAGTTTGGACCTCATTTATGGACGCAGTGATGAACTCTGTTCACAGTCAATGACTTTTGAAGATGAAGAGCCCATGCGGTGACTTCCACTACAGAGTCCTGTCTGAAAATAATCAATCTTTATAAAAAAAATAAAATAATGAATAAATAAAAGATGAAATAAATCAGTTACTATTATAATCATACATTCATTATTATTATTATTATTATTATTATTATTATTATTATTATTATTATTATTATTATTATTACATTAACAATCATAATTATTATTGTTATCATTATTATTATAATCATCATTATTATCATAATGAATATGATCACTATCATCATCATCATTACAATTGTTATAATTATCAGTGTTATTATTATCATTATTATCATTACCATCATAAAAATTCTCATAGTTATCATTAAAATTCCCATTTTTATCAGTATCATGATAACTATTATCATTATTTTTATTATCATTATCATCATTATTATTATTATCATTATTATCATTATGGTTTAGGATAATCATTATCATTTTTATCATTCTGATAATTTTTATCATTATTATCATTATCATAATCATTGCCGATATTTTAATGTCTTTATTATTATCATCCTTTCAACTATTATTTTTATTATTATCATTATTATCTTCATTACAATTCTCATCATTATCATTTAAACTCTCATTATTATCATTATCATTATTTTTATTATCATCATTAATATTATCTTTATTATCCAAATATTTATCATGATCATTAAATTTGTTATTCGTTTTCACTTTATTCTTATTCTTATAATATTTCTTTTACATCTTCTTTAACTGTTAATGTAAAAAATCCCAAATTTAATGTTCTGACTTATAAATGTTGATCTGTCAGATCTAATCCAGAAAACTGACTTTAATCCAAGTACCGCCTCTTACAAGGTTTATAGCCAATCATGGTTCAGGATGACAAGGGGCCACCAGCTTGACTAATCAGGTTTCAGCCCCTTCTTTGGCTCCACTGCTGTGTAGATCAGTTTAACACATGTGCTGTTGTGTGTTTCTATAGAGCTAATGAGGTTGTTTGTGTGTGTGTGTGTGTGTGTGTGTGTGTACTTCTCTGTGTGTGTCTCAGTGTGTTTCTGTTGTTTGTTGACCACGGTCCTCCTCTGTAAACAAACCCCTCAGTGTGTGCGCGACCGCCAATAACGTCCCCACCCCTCCAGCCACAACACAGACTCAGACGGCTCCGACAGAGGAGGGGACCGATCGCTCTGATTGGGAGGAGATGACATGTGTTTCGTCAATAAGACAAAAGTTTATTTAGGAGAAACGAATGAACGAGTCAGAGAATCAAACTCTCAATCAGGTCTTTATTCCTCGTGTCGTTCCTGACTGTTTGGATCCACAGATTTGGTTTGGGTCGTTTTGTGACGCCGTCATGTGATTTTCCTCACGCTGCACTTTGAGCACAACTTTCCTGTCTCGTGATTCTCCCTCAATATCCTTTTTGTTCCTCATAAATTTGGATTTACGACCCACGAAAAGTCAGTTAAAGTAAATCTTTGTCTTTGTTTCACAGCTGTTGAAGTTTTTAAACGCAGAAAGGTCAAAAAATAAAAGAGTTTATTTTCAGAATTTTTTTATCCTTTTTTTGGAAGCAGATTTGACTTTTACTCCGTCTCAGATGTTGCAGGAAACATCTTTATTTCCATTTTAAGCAACCAGACAAAAAGTGCATCCAAACACTTTCCTAAAACCGTCTCTATCTTCTCCTCGCAGGTCCTGAATGTTCCAGGAACTTTACGGCCCCCAATGGCACCATTAAGACCCCGGGTTTCCCAGAGAAGTACCCCAACAACCTGGACTGCACCTTCATGATCTTCGCTCCCAAAATGTCCGAGATCATGGTGGAGTTCGACAGCTTCGACATGGAGCCCGACACCACGCCGCCGCCCGGCGCCCTCTGCAGATACGATTGGCTGGAGATCTGGGACGGGTTTCCTGCAGGTGAGGAGAGAGGAGAGAGTGTGCATGGATGAAACCAAAGTTAGAGCTAAAGAGAGTAAAGTAAGAGTAAAAGAGTTAAATTTACACAATTTTATGGAGTAAAAATGCAGATTTTAAATCTCGTTTTTATCTGAAAGTTAGAAATGTAATATTCCTCTTGTATTCGAGCTCTTATCTCTCAACTGGCAACAGGAAAACATGAATTTATGTCCAACTTAGTCAGAGTTTTATCAACTTTTCTGCATCCTGTGACCCTGTCTCAGTCAAAAGCACAAATCCAGGTCAGAAACCTTCTTTTAAGAAAGTCTAAAAACTGTATTTCTGCATTTCCTGAACTCTGAATCCTCCTTTTATTCCACTTTGAGACGCTCTCTATCAAACACTGTACTACAGCTGCAGAGGAAACAGAAAAATAAGCTGTAAATATAGACGCATTTCCAACCGTGAGCTGCGAGGTTTGAAAAAAAAGCGAGAATGTCAAACACGAAAACCTGTAGAGGAGCAACAGGAGCGCTCCTCTACAGGTGGAGAGAGAGAGCGAGAGAGCGAGAGCGAGAGAGCAGGGAGGATGGATTCAGATGTGGAGGGTAAATATGCGGAGCTTTGAAGGCAGCAGAGAAAAGAGGAGGATGAGAAACGCCGGAGACGTCCTCTCCCTGCAGAGGTTGACAGAGAACAGACAGAGACACTGACAGAGACAGGCGGGGGTGAGGGAGGTGAGGAGGGGGGAGAACAAAGGATGGATGGTTTCCCTGCAGGTGGGACCGGCTCAGATTGAGAGATGGAGACGAAAGAGAAAGCGGAGGTGAGGAGAGAGAGCGTTAAAGATAAGAGGGAGGTGTGGGCTGGAGGGAGGAGAGCGAGGCGGGTTTGAAGGATGTGCAGATTCACCTGCTGCGAGTTTTAAAGAGATATTTTATCACCAGTGTTTGCAGGATCTCCGATTTTAGAGGCGCTGCTCCTCGGTGAAAGTCTTCATCAGCTGTTTACTCATCGTGGAGTCCACTAAAAACACCGAGTATGACCTCTATTCACTCTGTTTGTATGATACTGCAGGGTCACACATCCTCTGATAGATCCATCCAATCAGATTAAACGAGCCTTTCAGCTCCTCAGTGTATCGAGCGTCATCAGCTGCAACCAGAGGGATAAATGTGGAGAAAACCTCCTTCAATCTAAATAAACCAATATTGATAATAATAATAATAACTTTATTTTTATGGCACTTTTAAAAAACAGAAGTTTATAAAGTTATTTAATTTCAGACGATTTAAAGAAATACGATATTTGATATCTCTAAATGTAGCAGAATCCTCGCTACAGCTGACATGTTTATTTATTTTTAATCTCTCCACTTTTCTGCGATATAAAAGAACGACGACTCGCGCTCGTTTAGCGGCGTGCTGCTCGCTGCTGTGTTGTTTCCGCCGACGGCGACACACAGAGAGGTGAGTTTTTCAGGGCAGGGGAGTGATTCTTCCAAACGAACGACATGAGTCACAGAGTGAACGACGCCGTGACTTCAGCAGCAGGGAAGGGGAGGGGCTAATGAACGAACTCGCCGCTGTGTCACTCACTGGTGTACTGCAGCGGCAGGCCGGAGCTCCGAAACACAGACTGATTCAGTGAACGAATCTTTTGAACGGATTCTAAAGATTCAGTCAAAAGAACTGATCTTCCCATCACTGATATGAACCAACGATAACGTGAATTTTTTAAATTAAATTAAACCAAAAGTTTAAAACTCTAACTCTCCGTTTTCTCGGCGTCACGGCTCGCCTCTCCTCTTAGTCACTCATGTAAATTTCTTCTTTAAACTCGTCCCCCTGCGCACGGACTGAAAAGACTCCTCCACAGATTGCTCATTGTTCCTCCACCAAACCATTTTTGGAGACAACAGTTTCTCCTCACGACGGAGAGACACATCCTGCTCCCCCCCCCTCCTCTCCGCTAACGCCGCGGCCCCTCGTTTTGGACGGCGTTTCCTCAGCTCCCATTGTTGTCTAATTAGCCGTACAGCGTGCAGATAAAGCCGGGGGTGGGAGACATACCTCGGACGAGCCTGAGCGGGTTTGCCAGGATGCCCACAATACTCAGTGCTGCTGCCCAAAGCTTTGCCTGCTGACTGCCAGGGAGGAGACTGGCACAGGAAGAGGAGGGACACAGAGACTGGCACAGGTAGACAGACAGTGACACACACTTTAAAGACGAGCCAGCATACACAACACGCCAGAGCCCCTCCTGTGTGTGTGTGTGTGTGTGTGTGTGTGTGTGCGTGTGTGTGTGTGTGTGTGTGTGTTTGCAGACCGAACATGTGTGTCAGTGCAGATAACAAAGCATCTCTGCAGCAGGGTGAGGACCAGGATGTAGTTTTTCATCTCATCAAACACAGTCCCAGTGTTAACAGGAGCACCAAACACAAGTCCCATCATGCATTGCTGCTGTGTTTGTTTGTCTCTGCAGCTCCTAATCTCCTCTTCAAAGGAAATAATTCAACTCTAGAGGGATTCAATCTCACTAACCTCACATTAGGAGCTCCGTGTGCAACATTTACCCAACACAAATGAATCACGATCATTAATATTCAATTTTTATTAATTAATTAATTCATTAGTTTTATTCACAAAATACTTCAATAAATAAAACCACAAATAAAAACCTGATTTCATAGGAGTTGCTGTATCAGGTCTTATAAAAAAAGCAGATTGTCTGGATGGACGCAGATGTTCCTCCTAAACCTGGAGATAGTTCTGCATTAATGGAGCCTTCACAGATGTGGAAGATACCCAGGACATGGACTTTGAGGATCCCCAGACCATCAGGGATGCTGGATTTGGACTTATTATCCCTCTACTCTCTAGAGAGGGGGATGCAGTAGGGCTGGGCGATAAACCGAAAATTTACCGTTACTGAAATTTATGACAATGACCGACGTCATTTTGCCCGTATGGTTTTTGCACTCTGGTAACCCCGACCCCAGTGACCCCGGTTCAGGAATGTGAGTTTGCAGAAGGTCCCACAGTAGCTGACAGAAGCATGTTAGAGGGAAAAAAAGAGCTTAATTTTCACTTTTGAAGTCATTTCAGTGATATTTAAAGTCAGCTGTGCAGTTTGATGTGAGATTTCTGCTCCATAGTGGACAGATAAAGAACCAAAATCTGGATTCAGTCTTTTAAAATAGAGAAAATCTCACTAACATTGAAAATCACTGAAGTCTGTATAAGACGAGGAAATCTCTTTACACCTTTAGGACTTCACACGACAGACCCTAACATGCAGTCCAAGCCTAACTGTCATTAGGGCTGGGCAATAACCTAAAAAATTACGACAATAACCAACGTCGTTTTGCCCATATCGGTGTAATCTGTGTCAGATAAATAAATAAACAAAGTTGTTTTTGGATGTGTGTAGGTAGGCTATGGTCTCATGTCCCTTTAAGACGCTGTCCTACATCAGAGACGTGACTCCACCCCATCCAGTCTGTAACAAAGAGGGAGTCTGGAATAGACTGCCTATATCAGAGTGCTGATATTGGAGATTTGAGATGCAGGCCGATATAATCTGATATTCGTCTTTTTGCTGATATCGGACCAATATCCGATATCAATATCGTATCGGGACAGCCCTGATTCCTACTTCAGAGTCTTGAAGATCAGGACCATCCAGTCTTGGTTTTGGTCTTTGTCTGTTTAGTCCAGAGATTTCTCCAGATCCTCTAAAACCTTTAAAGATATGTGATTTTACTCTGATGAATGTGACTCTGAAAATGTTGAATTATTCGCTCTCAGAGTCACGAACGTCGAACCTTCTTCTTCTCATGAATTTTGAGTTAAATTTAGAGTCGAAGTCTTTGTGAGTCTGTTTCTTATTTCACAGGATCGTCGTATATTTAGGGTTAAAATCGCCCGTTAAACCTCCCTGTTTATTCCTCGCTCTGTATTTCTGTTTGTTTATGATGATGATGAAACGCCGTGAATGTGTCTCCGTCAGCACGCCGCCGCCGCTCATCTCAGATACGCTGATTTTCTGCATAAATGTAAATGCAGCCGCGTTGCTTGAGGGATTTTTCCATTTCCCAGCTGATAACATCGACAGCAGACGGCCTCACTGAGAAACCATTTCACACCGCGTCTGATAAGGCTGAAATAATTCAAAGTGTAATCCGTCACAGATTAGCGACTACCTGCTTTAAACTGTAACTGATAAACATAATCCAGCAGATTACCAGAGCTGTGTGATAGATGTTTTCATGCCGGCTGTAATTTCCCCTGAAGCGGAGGGAGAAGAATAATTCTTATAGCGTGGATGAGTCGACCGTGGACCGAGCGTTCCCTCGCCGAGTCCTCGAGAGGCTGCAGATACAGTATCGCTCGGAAACAGGAGGCAGCACAGGCCTGGCTTTGTTCCTCGCAGATAAGAACAGGATGAAACGGCCAGAAAACTGTGGGCAGGCGGCGGCGGCGGTGGCGACGTCAGCACTCACACCGACCGAGGAGACATGAGACGCTCTGTCATCTGTGAGCTGCATGCAAGAAAATCCTGTTGTTACAGAAGATGTGAGCACCTCTCCTGTTTGATTATTGGATTTCACTCACACAGACATTCATCCACGGAGGCAGCATCCGAACCAGGACTGTCGGTCGCACCGCAGTTTGGTGGATGATATTTTAAGACTCAGTCCTCTCTCAATTTTAGCTCTATCTTTGACATCAGGCACCAATTTCTTCAGGTTTCTCTCACATTATAGTCTAAAGATTTCATACTGCGTCTTCTAAAGGAAGCAAAAAATCTGTTAGTTTTGATACTAAATGCTCGGGTGTCATGGCCTCCTCACTGAAAGCAGACCGAAGTTTCAAAAATGGAGGCTGAAGTTCGTAAAAGAGGCACCATGTGAGGATTTAATGCTCAAATATGAAACTGTTCACATATCCCGACAAAATAGTCAAAATGCAAACAATGTGAAAGGTTCGAGCTGCAACCAGGATCGATTAATGCAGAGACAAGAAAAAAACGTTACTACGACACAAAAAGTTCATCGTACCGAAACAAACGTGTTCAGGATGACGGTCCTCCACAAAGCAAATCGAGTCCTCAAATAGGCGTGTTCGAATACGATACCGATATTGTAGCCTTCAATTTTAAACGATATCGATATTGATCTGATATTGGCACAAAATTGTGCATGACAAGTTTTGCACTCAGCTGCAATGGCTTTTTCAGACTTTAACAAAAAATACCGACATCACTCCAACTCCTTGCTACTGTGTTAGTACCTTAGTACACACTATTGTTGTGATCATGTGGGCTCTGCAAGCTACATCGGGGCGCTGCTAGATACAAGTGCCGGACCGGAGTCTGGAATGGACTGCTTGTATCGGAGTGCGGATATCGGCGATTTTAGATGTAGGCTGATGGAATCCAATATTCATTTTTTTGCTGATATCAGACTGATATCCGATATCAATAACATATTGGGACACACTTAGACTCAAACATGTATGACCACATCACATTATCTGGCGTTTTGATTAGAGGAATGTGACCTTGTAGCTTGACAACAGTGGAGGAAGCTTCTAGAGTGCAAAGGTTTTAAGTATAGTTTGAGTTTTGAATCCTGAAAAGGAAACACAAAGATTTCAAAGAGGAGATAAAACCTGAAAATGAATGTTTTTATCGGTGCATTTCAGCAGATCTGACTTTTAACAAACGATAGACGCACTTTCTCACTTTTTTTAATCAAAATAAATCCTAAAAATGTCCTTTAGCTTTATACTGAGACATCCTTTAAATGTTCCTCCCTCTGTGATAACCGGAGTAACCGGAGTCCTGCAGGAAAGTGTCTCTGAAAGGATTAAGAATAAGGAACTTCACAGGTCCGGTTACCTCGTTTGTCCCCCCGACGGGCAGAAAAGTTTTTGAAACACCTGGAAAAACTGCAGTAAGAGGTGTAAACCACCTCCAGGGCTTTCTCTGCAGACTGCAGGGATTTATCTCTCTGAAAAATGGAGGCTTGGCTCTGTGACTCGAATGTAATGTGTCGAGGAGAAAAGTGGAAGGGAGCGTTTGAGGAGAGTCCAGACCTTTAGAGTCAGAGTGTGCAGGATTTTTACCGACAGACGAAAATCCTGAAGAAAATAGACTTCAAATCAAGATCAGCAGGTCGGTTATTAAAGCTGAGGAAATTAAAGAAAACAGGTCGACTAAATATGAAGTTTTTCAGAGAAGTAGTTCTTCTTTTCTGTGTCTGATGACTTAATTCTTGCAGGTTATAAATAGTGTTTATGTAACACAGTAAGTCGTGGAAATGAGTGTTTTTGCCACCTGCCATATTGCCTTTATTTCCATCTCCAAGGTGCCACATCACTCATAAGAAGTGAGAGATTGGTGCCGACAGGAGATCAGCATCTATTTGTGTTTGTCTGAAGACTTTGAGAGGAAAACAACGCTTTCAGTTCTGGATGCTTTTAACCCAAATTTGACGTTTTCAGACATGACTTCTGTGAGGAAAAAACAAGATCCCCGTCCGCCTGTTTGTGCTCAAAGTCACGAAACATCTCCCGAGGTGGCGAGGGCAAAAAAGGACAAAGTGAATAATAAAAAGCACTCAGCGGTTGATGAGTGACGGAGCTGACGTTTTCTTTCTTCTCCACCTCTCCTGCTCCATCTCTCGCTCCCTTTGTGCCTCACTCTTCCTTGTCTCCTTCTGACCTCCTCCTCTTTTCTTCTCCCCTCAGTGGGTCCTCACATCGGACGCTACTGTGGACAGACATCCCCGGGTCGTGTGATCTCCTACACCGGCATCCTGTCCATGACCATCACCACCGACAACGCCATCGCCAGGGAGGGCTTCTCCGCCAACTACACCATCCGTGAGAGGACCCTCCCCCCGGGACGCGAAGACGAGGGTGAGCAGCTGGATTAGGGAGGGAGGAGGGAGGTGTGGACGGAGCAGGGGTTCGTGTCCTGGATGTCTTTGTGTCGCATTAACCGTCAACAATTTGGAAACTATAGATTCAAAAATCAGATCATCTGCAATTTAAAAACTTCAATGTGTGAATTCATAGAAAAAGCTGGGGGAGAGGAAGGTGGTTTGAGGTGGGTTTCAAAGGTAGGAAGATGGTTTAAGGTGGGTTTCAAGGGAAGGAAGGTGGTCCAAGGTGGGTTTCAAAGGTAGGAAGGTGGTTCAAGGTGGGTTTCAAGGGTAGGAAGGTGGTCCAAGGTGGGTTTCAAGGGTAGGAAGGTTGTCCTAGGTGGGTTTCAAAGGTAGGAAGGTGGTCCAAGGTGGGTTTCAAAGGTAGGAAGGTGGTCCAAGGTGGGTTTCAAGGGAAGGAAGGTGGTCCAAGGTGGGTTTCAAAGGTAGGAAGATGGTCCAAGGTGGGTTTCAAGGGAAGGAAGGTGGTCCAAGGTGGGTTTCAAGGGAAGGAAGGTGGTCCAAGGTGGGTTTCAAAGGTAGGAAGATGGTCCAAGGTGGGTTTCAAAGGTAGGAAGGTAGTCCAAGGTGGGTTTCAAGGGTAGGAAGGTGGTCCAAGGTGGGTTTCAAGGGAAGGAAGGTGGTCCAAGGTGGGTTTTTAAAGGTAGGAAGGTGGTCAAAGGTGGTTTTAAAGGTAGGACGGTGGTCAAAGGTGGGTTTCAAGGGTAGGAAGGTGGTCCAAGGTGGCTTTTTAAGGGTAGGAAGGTGGTTCAAGGTGGTTTTAAAGGTAGGACGGTGGTCAAAGGTGGGTTTCAAGGGTAGGAAGGTGGTCCAAGGTGGCTTTTTAAGGGTAGGAAGGTGGTTCAAGGTGGTTTTCAAAGGTAGGAAGGTGGTTCAAGGTGGGTTTCAAGGGAAGGAAGGTGGTCAAGGTGGGTTTCAAGGGTAGGAAGGTGGTCCAAGGTGGGTTTCAAATGTAGGAAGGTGGTCCAAGGTGGGTTTCAAGGGAAGGAAGGTGGTCCAAGGTGGGTTTCAAGGGAAGGAAGGTGGTCCAAGGTGGGTTTCAAAGGTAGGAAGATGGTCAAAGGTGGGTTTCAAGGGAAGGAAGGTGGTCCAAGGTGGGTTTCAAAGGTAGGAAGGTGGTCCAAGGTGGGTTTCAAGGGAAGGAAGGTGGTCCAAGGTGGGTTTCAAAGGTAGGAAGGTGGTCCAAGGTGGGTTTCAAGGGAAGGAAGGTGGTCCAAGGTGGGTTTCAAGGGAAGGAAGGTGGTCCAAGGTGGGTTTCAAAGGTAGGAAGATGGTCCAAGGTGGGTTTCAAAGGTAGGAAGGTAGTCCAAGGTGGGTTTCAAGGGTAGGAAGGTGGTCCAAGGTGGGTTTCAAGGGAAGGAAGGTGGTCCAAGGTGGGTTTCAAAGGTAGGAAGGTGGTCCAAGGTGGGTTTCAAGGGTAGGAAGGTGGTCAAAGGTGGTTTTAAAGGTAGGACGGTGGTCAAAGGTGGGTTTCAAGGGAAGGAAGGTGGTCCAAGGTGGGTTTCAAAGGTAGGAAGGTGGTCCAAGGTAGGTTTCGAGGGTAGGAAGGTAGTCCAAGGTGAGTTTCAAAGGTAGGAAGGTTGTTAGAAGCAGGTTTTAAAGGTAGGAAGGTGGTCCAAGGTGGTTTCAAAGGTAGGAAGGTTGTCTGACGTGAGTTTCAAAGGTAGGAAGGTGAGTTATAAAGGTAGGAAGGTGGTGTGAAGCGGGTTTCAAAGGTAGGTAGGGAGAGCAACAGCAAAGCCCCTTTCAAAGATATTCTTGTACCCTCTCCCACACGGGGTCACTGAGTTCCCGCTCTACTTCAAATAATAATGACAAACCCTCCTAGAAATCGTTAATTTCGTAAACGATTGACGGTTGTTTGTTGACACACAAATATCAGCTGAATCGTAAAAGTATGGAGAACGCATAAAACAAAACAAACATTTAATTCTCTGTTTAATTTTTCTGAGCAGCGACCATTATTGCTAACGCGTATCTGCTTTCAAGGCGACAACGTAACGAAACCGCTAGCTTACATCTCGCTCATGTTACTGTAGAAGTAAGACGCTGTGACTCATTTTAATCAGGAACAGTTTCAGAGGCTCTAAACAAGTCCTTTCCACCCCAGTCTTGCCTATGTCCTAAGTTTCCCTACAGGGCTGTAGCAGAATAAGCTAGCTGCTAGCTTCTCGCTAACGCACCAAGAATATTGCACTTACAGATTTGCACTAAAAGCGCTGGATAACTGAAAATGTTTGGTCTCTCTGATGTGAGCTGTAGCCAACATTACCCCCAGTGTTCGGTAACTTGCACTAACTAGCTAACTGTTAGCACTGATTGTAAAACCGTCTGAGTAACTTTTCATTTAAATTACAGGCTGTTACAATTTTAACAGTAATGACTAAATGTTAAAAGCTTTTAAGCACAAAAAAAGAATTTTAAAACAATGATTTTAAGAATGTTGTCAAATATTCTGAATTTCTAAAATCACTTTTTTCTTTATATTGAATTTGCACTGAAATAAAAACAGCATTGTTAAAAAAGCAAATAATGAATTATGTTTTATTTTGGTGTTTTATTTAAATTTAATGATAATGGATGTAAAGAAAGAAAAGAAATAAAAACAGGATTTGTTCATGTGAGATCCAGTCAATGTGATTAAATGTATAAAACCATAAATTCATAAATCCTCTGAAAATCCTCCAAACTTTGAGCTGCAGGAAGTCCATCAAAGTTATTTCCTGTAATTGATCCGTGACTGATTGATGATCGCGTGACGATCCCTGCAGGACAAAAACAAGTTATAAGAAGATATTTTTTAATCAATTGTTTGGTTAAAGTTTGTGAATCTGTCGTCTTATCTCGTCACTCTGACTCCAAATGAAATCTGTGATCTGCTCCTGATTGAAGACGACGTCTGTTTACATCCTCTGACCCAGTTTGACTCTTATCTCCTCCTGTTGAACATTTGGACGATTTCATGCTCCAGGATATTATAACAAGATGTCCGCACAGCTGAGCTGTTGATCATTTTCTTTTTTTCATGCCTTTCTTTTGTTTTTAAGAAGAAGAAGAAAAAAACACGTGACCCAGTTTGATGTCTGCTGAGGTTTAAGTTATGTTGGCCCGTATGGTTTTTGCACTCTGGTAACCCCGACCCCAGTGACCCCGGTTCAGGAATGTGAGTTTGCAGAAGGTCCCACAGTAGCTGACAGAAGCATGTTAGAGGGAAACAAAGAGCTTAATTCTCACTTTTAAGTAATTTCACTGATATTTGAATGTAAGCTGGGCAGTT
The DNA here is from genome assembly GCA_962446985.1 of Xyrichtys novacula. Classification (NCBI taxonomy): domain Eukaryota; kingdom Metazoa; phylum Chordata; class Actinopteri; order Labriformes; family Labridae; genus Xyrichtys; species Xyrichtys novacula. The sequence continues at coordinate 28,897,161 of OY660877.1, forward strand.
TAATGTGAGATTTATGCTCCGTAGTGATCAGATAAAGAGCCAAAATCTGCATTTTCTCTTTTAAAATAGAGAAAGTCTCACTGACATTACTAATGACCACACTGTATAAGACAAGGAAATCTCTTTACACCTTCATGACTTCATACAACAGACCCTAACATACATGTACAAGCCTCACTGGGCGATAAACCGAAAATTTACGACAATAACCAACATCATTTTGCTCATGTCGGGATATTCAGGGTCAAAAAAGTTGTTTTTGGATGTGTGTAGGTAGGTTATGGTCTCATGTCCCTTTAAGACGCTGTCCTACATCAGAGACGTGACTCCATCCCATCCAGTCTGTAACAAAGAGGGAAAGACAGGTGAAGAGATGGAGGATGGTTCAAAAGTTGGAGCGGCTGAAGTAGACAAAGTTAATGTGGGAGGGGGTGAGCAGCTGGTGGAGTAGTTAGGTGAACTGATCAATATATCGGGATATTGATTTGAGGACATATCGCCCAGCTCTAGAAGCATCTATGATTTTGAGTTGTTCGTTAAAAGGACAACTGGACTTAATTGGGACGTTTCGCCCAAGGTTCTGTTTGACATGTTGGTCTGACCTGAACGGGTCCAGATCCATCTGAGTAGATCTGCTGTGTAAAAAGTAACACACCTGTCTGCAGGTCCACCTGGTTCTTAAAGGGAATGAGAGCAGACACACTGATTGGTCTGACTCATGCTCGTGCACGCACTGTTTCACTCTTTGTTTTCTATATTTTAATTAGAGCTTAATGTGTTATCCATTTATCCACAAGCGCCTCAGATGACCTTCAGCTCATTTCTCAAGGTCAAAGTTCTGAGATTTTAGTCGACGCTCTGAGGTTTAAATATCTGAATGAGATCCTCATTACCCCTGACAAACAAACAACCTCCGAACAAAGACTCAGCCTTTCCCCTCTTTTCATTGGACGACTGACACGCCGGCTCATTTGCATTTTATATTTGATGTCACATCAAAGGATCCTCTGGACTGGAAAACGCCGCCGAACAACACGTATGCCGACGTTTCTCCAGGGGGGGTCAGTGTAATTATCTGCAGTTTGTCTCTGCTATTGTTTGTTTTTGCCACGGGCTGAAAATGTGTGTGTGTGTTTGTGTGTGTGTGTGTGTGTGCGTGTGTGTGATTCTGAGTGTTTATGACAAGGTGATAAAATGTGGATACAGTCTGTACGTTTCAAACTCTGTATGTCTGAACATAAATGGGTCCCTCCTGTTTTAACTGGAATAGCTGGGAGCAGCACTGGTGTTAGACAAAGCTCTAATTATGTTAGCTTTACACACACACACAAACACACACACACACGATTACTTTGCCTTCAGACCCCCGTCTAAGCTCAGCAGATTGAATTAAAGCCTCTCGCCAAACTAAATCACATTATCTTTCCTCCAAATTTTACAACCACTCTGATGGCTATAAGCCGGTAATTCCCAGCCAAGGGTACTTGTAGGCTGCTGAGGCAGGTGCCAGGGGGTATATGGAGGGATTTAAACTCCAGTTATTGGGAAAAATAGACGTTTTCTATCCTCTCTGCTCTGCTTCTGTAAAACGAGACGAGTCTATTTCAGTAGCAGTGCTTAAAAAGTCACATTAGTATCTCGGGGATGATATTTGTGTGAGGAACTTTGAGTTTGGGAAATCTTTGATAGTGGAAATAGAGAAAATAAATCTGTTTTAGTGGCACAATTACTAAAATCAGCTGTTACCTACCTCTGCCAGCAGTTTGAGACATCGAAGCTAACTCTATGGGTAATTCTTTGCTTTTAAGGGTCATTAAGAGGCTTTAATATTGATTTCAGTGAGTTTCTTATTACCAAAAAATCCTCACAGCAGCTTTAAACGTCATTTAGATATTCTTAAAAAATGTTAGAATTGGTAAAAGTTACAAAAAATAGTTAAAAAGATGATGATTTATTAATTTATGGTCAAGAAGGGTTAGAAAAAGTTGAAAAAGTTGCTCAAATCTGTGAAAAAATGCTCTTATTAAAAGTCTGAAGTCATGTATCAATGATGCCCATAAAAGATCAACCAAAAGGACGTCAAAACAACCAGAAAAAAAGTCATTTAAAGTTAATAACTGAGTATAAAATAGGTCCGCTGAAACAGAATAACTGTCAGACAGTCGTGTCATCAGGTTGGCTAACGATGCTAGCTTAACGGAGTGTATATTTCAAATAAATAAACCCTTTTACGTTGTTACCACATGACAAACAGCTGTTTTCAGAAAGTCATAAAACATTTAAAATCAAATAATTTGAATTTAAGGCCTTAAAATGTCTTAAATTATCTTAAAACCTCATAAAATGTCTTAAATACAAATTTGAAATGTCTTAAAAATGTACTGATGCTACTTAAAAATAAGAATTAATTTGAAGTTAGTTTAAAAAGTTCTGATTCCCTTCACAGATGTAAAATGGATCTTAAATTGTTTTCATTATGTCTTAAAAAGTCTTAAAACCTCTTAAATTTGACTCGTTGAAACCCTGTTTGTTTTAGATTCATATAAATTCAGGACCTGGTGGACGGTCCTGGGAAAAGGGGGCCCGTGAGTCAGTCCTGCAGAGCTCCGGGGCTGCAGCGTAAGGACTCGGGTTGTAAACAAGCTTTTATCTGCTGCAGCGGTGAGAGTCCTCGAACAGCCTCAGATGATAAAACTCTCTTATCCTGCCGTGAATTTACAGTTTTCTCTTTTTCTGTCGCGGTCGTCAGGACTAGAAACGGCCCCCAGCTGAGCCTTTGATCAGCCCGGTGATCAGCGGGGGGACGGGGGTTTACATCCTCTCTCTCTCTCTCTCTCTCTCTCTCTCTCTCTCTCTCTCTCTCTCTCTCTCTCTCTCTCTCTCTCTCTCTCTCTCTCTCTCTCTCTCTCTCTCTCTCTCTCTCTCTCTCTCTCTCTCTCTCTGGGTGGAGAGGTAGGAGGACAGGGTTGAAGTTTGGTCCTCATGCCTGCTGTGATGAGACTCTGAGGGTGTCTCATGAATAAAAATCGAGGGTTTCTCTCAGTCCAGGTCTCTAGTCTGATGATGTTTGTGTGTTTGTGTCAGTCTGGCAGACCTTGTGTCTCCACACAGCCCTCCCACACAAACATTCAAGTTTCCCTCACCCTCCTCCCCACTCCCTTTTCCTTCCCCACGCTCCCCCGCTGCTCCAGAGTGGACAGAGCGGCCTCAGAAAAACACAGACCTGGACTTAGAGGACTGGTTTCGTAAGTCCAGCAGAATCCACCTACGGACAGAGGAGAGCCTTGTCTTTGAGACTCGGACTTCATGAACTTTATGGATCAGGATTCAGAGCTCTGAGAGTCTCAGATCTGCAGGAGTTAGAGGAAAGACTGAGACACTGAGAAACGAGCTTTCATCAGAATTTTAAGTTCCTCCTCGATGAAATTAATCAGTTTTATTAAGAAATAAATAATAACAGTATAATGCAATTTAATGCAGTGGTTCTCAACTGGTGGGTCCCGACCCAAAAGTGGGTCGCGAACAGCTGGTCAAAAAAGTAAATATTTAATGTGGATCTGATGTTTGACGTGTCTTTTGTTCTGAGTGTACAGACGCTTATCTGATATTTAGAGGGAACTTTTGAATGTTTAATATCCTGAAAGAGCAGCCAGAGAGCGTGTTTTATATCCTATATACTGCAGGAGCTCATTTATTTTACTGTTTTATATTTTAAAAGGTTATCCAGGAGACATTTATTAACATGAAATACAATAAAAGAGCTTTTTTTTTTACTTTACTACGAACTTTTTTACCCTTTATGAACTAAAACAGCATCTAGAAGAACTTTTTATGCTTTAATTAACCCGGAGCAGCTTAAAAATTGAACTTCTTGAAAAGGAAATTTACAGTGGGAAAACATCTAGAGGTTATTTTTTATGCTTTATAAACTTTTTACCTGAAACAGGATCATTTTTAATCTTTAAACTCGTCACTGTCTTCATCTCTCTTCACTGTTTCTGTCTCACCCTGTTGTTTTCTAAGTTTAAATTATCCGTCTTTTTCGTTCCTGTTGGTCTCAGTTCACTCTGTAGGGATCTGATGTTGTCTGGATCTCATGGGTCACAGTGATTGGATAAATTGATCGGCTTGTTTACTCTTCTATAATCTTATTTCTATCCTAAATAAACCTGTTTTTAAAGCTGCTGCGTGAACAGAGTTATCTTTAATTTATCTGAGGAGGAAGAGTTACGACCCCCGACACAAAGGTCACTGAACTTTCCACAGCCATAAGAGTCCGCCTGGAGACGGTTCAGGACCGGACTGACCTGAGAGGTCTCAGTCCTCAGTCCTGCAGCTCCACTGGTCGGGTCACTTCTGCACATGCTCAGCTGCAGCGCCGCAATAAACGCTCACAGTTGGAGGAGCTGCTTTGGCTTTAAATCTCAACGGCATCAACAAGAAGAAGAAGGTCTGCAGAGGCCTCATCAGAACCGAACCCTGTTTTTGGAATCCAAATGAGATCCTGTGTTTTATTTTCCTTCTGCTCATAAATCCAGAGTGAGAGTCTGAATCTTCTACAAAGAGCAGCGTCTCCAAACCTCCTCTGAAGTGTTTGAAACGACTCCTTAACTGCTGTGACCGAGAGCTCAGCGGGGAGCCGGTCCAACACTTCACGACGAGGCTTTTCTTTATTCAAATTTATGACTTTAAAAGGAGGAATTTCTGTCAGGACCCGAAACCCTGGAGTTCAAAGATAAATTCACCCATTAGGAGAGAAAACCCGGGGAGCGAAACGAGCTTCATCCAGCTAATGATGTTTATAATAAACCTTTTACTGTAATTATTATTCTCCTATTAAAGGAGCAGGACAAACATTTCTCTTTTGACCTGACTCTGAGTGATGCAGCTCTGGATTTCACATCCACTCATCAAAACTTCACACCCCAAAAGGTATTTAAAGACACACATGAAACCTAATTTTGAACCTTTAATTTTGGATGAAAAGCCTCCAAATTTGTGATTTTGCAAAATTAATCCACTAATTTAATTTCCTCTCATTTTAATGAACCTAAAAACCTGCAGCAGATGAAATGAAATGAAATCTCAAACTCTGCATCATTTAAACCCGACCCACTCGAGTCCTGCAGCGCTCTGCAGCTTCACTAACGGGGTCTCTCTGTCTTTTGCAGAATTCGCCTGTCTGGAGCCCATGGGGATGGAGTCAGGGGAGATCTCCTCCGAGCAGATCACCGCCTCCTCCCAGTACAACTCCAACTGGTCTCCTGAAAGATCACGTCTCAACTACCCGGAGAACGGCTGGACGCCCTCGGACGACACCGTCAGGGAGTGGATACAGGTCAGAGCTGTTCGGCTTCGTTAAAGTCAGGGGGATCTGAACTCATGTCACATCGCTCCTCATTTCACAGTCTGAGCTCATAACGCACGTGTGTTGCTGACGGCGCTCCTCCGATTGAACCTGACTACACCTCCGAGATCTGCCGCACATCTGGTCTGAATATTGCTCACTCAGTCGAAGCGTTTTCTCCGCACGTTATCGAGAGAAAGAAATGAAGCGGCGTGAATTATTCATTAAAATCTGACATTTTCTTACACTCACTGTGAAATCAAACAAAGCGGTCTGTGGTGGAGTTATCTAAACCACTCCACCGCAGGTTTAATTTGGCAGATTTAAGCTCCTCGTTTTTACTCAGAGAAGTTGGATTTAGTGTCCGGTGAGTTTCAGGCAGATCATGAATCAAACGTGGTGCGTTCAAGGACTGCTTTTTGATTAGAAACAGCCCAACGTCTCTGATAAGAGCAGTTTGAATCCTCTAAACGACGAGGAAAGGAGCTTTGTTACCTTCTTTATAACAGAGGATACACCCGAGGAGAGAAGGAAAGATGACTCTTAACTCTGTCGACGAGCCTGACAACAAACGATCGGTACAACAACACCTGATTGAAGCAAACGTCACTGAATTAAAGCGACGACATCATTTCAGTAACTCTTATTTCTTCTCGTCGGAGCCAAACTCTATAAAATAGTTGAACTTCCTGTCTGTCGGTTAACTCTAACGTAGATCACATACTTGGACGTGCCGGTGAGGTGCGGCTGAAGTCCAGGACTGTCCCATTGTCCAGGACAGGAACTCATAGAGGAAGACTCACATTGTCCCTCGCACTAAAGACAGACCCTCGCTTCCTTCCTGAGAGTTACAACAGGAAGTACACAGGAAGACAACCTCGGTGCCAAATTAGTAGCAGCGTCTCTCTATTGTCTGTCTGGGGACTTGTTTCAGCTGCTGAACCTGCTGGGGCTGTGATGATAGAAAGACCAGGTTTGATCCCACTAAAGGGGTCAAAACTCAGAGTTAGTCTGACTAAGATGTTTTTCATTTAGAGTTTGTTCTGGAAAATTACAGGAAAAATATCAAACAAGATTTTTATTTTGGTTCTGACACCAACAGATATAACCTCCATGTCTGCGCTACGACTTCTGAACAGTTTAATAATAACATGAATCTTATAAAATCGATAAGTATAATATCATATCATACCCTAACAAGTATTGTATCCTATTGCATCATGTCACAAAATCTATTGTGTCGTATCAAATAGTATTGTATCAAACTGTATCATCTCATATTGTTAAGTTAAGTAAGATACAGTGTTGTATCGTATCTTGAAATATCGTGTCTTATTGCATAACATCGGAATTATCTTCAAATATCATATTTAAAAAATATCGTATCTTATTGCATCGTATCGGAATTGTCCTAAAATGTTTTATTGTATCTTTAAATAAAATATCCTTAAATATCGCCTCCTAAAATATTGTATCTTATTGCATCATATCGGAATTATCTTAAAATATTGTATCTAAAAAATATCGTATCTTATTGCATTGTTTCGGAATTTTCCTAAAATATCATATTGTGTCTTAAAATATTGTATATCATCATCTGGTATCAAAACTATCTTAATATATTGTATCATGTAGTAAAAAAAACATTATCTCTTGAATCACCTCATTGTACCTTATCATAATGAAATCCATGGTAATCAATTATCCTGTATCTGTGTATAGATCAGCCCTCATACAGCTGATATTACTATCACCTTTATTAATGAAAACACATCGTTCCCATCTGTCGTTGACATCATGACAAATCAAAAAATCAGTGAGAAAAAAAATTATCAAAAATCGACCAAATAACAAACAAAAACAAAGAGAATTAATATTAATGATATAAAATAATTATAAATCACAGAGTTCGATCAGTGAGAGGAATAAAACTCGTTTAAATCAACAGAAATAAACAGAAGTTGAATCAAACGACCTACTTTTCACTTCTTTTTTCATGGACTGCAGGTGTTCATCTTAAACTAATATCTATACATCCAGTCGCAGCATTATAACCGTAACAATGAAGAAAGCAAAACAATCTGACTCACAATCCTGAGAATCTACAGTTCCCCGTCTTCCTCCCCCGTGAGTCTCTCTCTGATTTATACAATCGCAGCAGGATGAGTCAGGGAGAGTGAGTCAAAGACATAAACACGTACATCAGGGAATAAATACTCCCATAAAAAGGTTAAACATTCGAGGAAGAGCTGAAATAACAGAAAAAGAGCAGCGTTCGGCTTTGAGGAAGGGTGTCCTGAAGTTTTCTGGAAATTTTCAGGGGGTCACGCGTTGATCCGCTCCCTCCGGACCTGAACTCTGGACTCAGTGAGGCCTCTGACTCTCGACTTTTCTCTTTTATACGATGGAGTGCGTTTCGTGGCGAGCTCTCCGGCTCTTCATCCGTCTTACTTGAGCAGAAATTATGACTTCGTTAATTTTTGCACGCCTGCCTCCTCCACTGCAAACACCTCCATTAGTCATCTAAAGGCGCTCGTATATTAATACCACATACCTCCGTTAACACCGTCTCCAGGTTTCTATTCATAATGCTGTCAGGGAGATGTTACCCGGTGGCAATTTGGACCGCCGCTCCACCACCTCATTATTATCTGGCTTTATGATAAATCTCTAATCTTATTCTGCATGGTGGTGACTCACTTCATCAGCACGCTTGATTTTTCCAACCAAAGAACAGCTTCCAGATCTAAAAACACATTTTTACCAACGCACAGAAAGACAGAGTGATAAACGGGAGAGTCACCGCTGCAGAAACAGAGTAAATTCAGACTTTTGTTTGAGCTTTAATGGGAAAATTACAGATCTGAAATATTAGAATTTCAAAAATGAACATTTTAAAAAGGAAAGGGCTCAACCAAGTCAAAGATTCACTTTTAAAACAGTGTCTTTTAACACTGACATAAAAGTCTGAAATATATATTAATACGGAAGCTGAACTCAGTAAAAGGAGCTTTTTATGCAGGTTCAGATGTGAAAATTACAAATTAATTCATATTTGTCAAAGCAGATTCACAAGTTTTAGCAGCTCAAATAAATATAGATGAGGAATTTGAAGTTTTAAAGCCTTTTAAGTTCATTTCAAACTTACACATGACATAAAAGTGTCCAAAAAAATCTCAAATAAGGAACAAGAACAAAAAGATAATCATAAAATCAGCTTTAAAAAACTTCCCCTGCCATGTAAAATGATTTTTGATGGAAGTTTAAATTAAAATGACATAAAAAAGGATAAATCTACTGTAAATGAAAATAAATTTATAAAGAACTGATTCCTTTCATGAGTTTAAGTGAGTTTTAGTCAGAAAAATATGAGTATATCCATACTTAAAGCTCCTGTGTCTGTCTTGATTTTGGCGCCCCCCTGTGGACAAAATAATACCATAACTAATCCTGTCTTAATCTTGTAAAAAGAGGTTAATTAACAAAAATCCCCTATGTGAATAAAATTGTCACTGTTAAAAGACATTTAGCAGTTTTCACCTTGTCCACCAGGGGGCACCAAATATAACAAAAACTAAAACTTTCTCACTGGATCACTGCGATGACCAGAAAGCCATTTTTAAATATCGTATATGGCGAAGAGTTTCAGTGTTAAAATGAAATAAATGGAGATGTTAGTTAAAACAGGATTTACATATGTATTGGATTTAACCATTAAAGACTAAAAATGCAGTATTTGTCCACAGGGGGGCGCCAGAATCAACTCAAACTGAATTTGTGGTTACAACCTTGTTTAATTTGAGTTCAAACTTTTGCCGAGGAAACAGAACAAACAGAAAAAAGTTTAAATTAAAGTTTGAATTAAATTAAATCGACTCAAAGACTCTTGAGCTCGATAAAGTCTGATGAGACGAGACAGAGAGGACAGCATGTCAAACACAGCTGAGCGGCGAGCGCGTCCCTCAGGTCCGTAGTAAACTCTCCTGTTATTGAATCCCGTGATGTAAGCCCAGGAAAGACTTCCTGACTCCAGGTATTTATAGACCTCAGCGCCGTTTGTCTTGAGGATCTGTTTGACGCCACCAGGAAGAGCTCAGCGACCTGCATCTGGAGAACAGATCTGAGGCCTTGTGTTGTTGAAACAGAGGTCAGGAGGGAAACCGTGACACAAAAGATCCTCCGGAGACTTTTAAACGGTTTCATTATCCAGAGCAGACCTCTGGAGGGATGAAGAAGTGGACTCCCAGAGCTCAGCTGCAACAATAACCGAGAGAAACCACAACACAAATCAGATTTATAGACGCAGAGACCAACATGTGAGGAAACGTTGGAGGTTTCTTTCAACGTTTTTGGCTTTTTCTCGATCGTAAATCTGAGTCTCCTCCGCGAAGACGAAACTGTGATGAAACTGGAGTTAAGTCACCGTCAATAAAACAGAATAAACCCCCTGAAGCCAAAGACAAACATTTGATCATCCAGTCCGAGTTTATGAGCTCCAACTCAGTTTTCACAAAGCTCAGCGGTTCAGTTAACTGTAGAGTAAAGTCGTTTAGGGGATATAGGTCTGTCCAGTAAGATTTAGAGCCTCTGTGTGGTGACTCCCACCACAGAGTTTTAGACTTTTCCCATCCACCCCCTCCAGAAAACCCTTTTCATACTCACATTTCGAACCTGTTGCCTCCTCACCTCGTCTTAACAAACGTTTAATTTTAAGGATCAAACTCTCTAAAATTAAACACGTCTTTATCTCTGTTCAGAGCTTGAGAATTCAGTGATTTCTTCTCTCCCATGAGCCTCTGCTTCCCCCGGAGAAACGGCGCTTTCTTAAATAAACACAGAGCCTCAGATGAGAGCGGACTCACTGAGGCTCTTTTCTTTTACTATCAGTGCTAAAGCAGTTTCCTGTTTTGGCAGGACGTAGCAGTGTTTGCTGTTCAATCTCATTTAGCCACACTAGACTGAATTATATCCCCTTCCTGCTGTTTGTTCCCTTCATTAAAAAAGCTCCAAGTGTGACTATTTTCTGGGGCGTAAATGTGGGCACTGCCAAACGAAGAGGAATCAGAAGAAGGTGGAGCGTTTAGCCTTCAACGTTCGATGGAGGGAGTCAGGAGAGAGGGCGCCACGGAGAAATATGTAAAAATCATCAACCTGTTTAAATCCACCTCTGTGACATCTGATACCTGTTAGGGCCACAGAAGGGTGAGGACCCTCTTTAACCCTTTACCCCCAATCTCCACCGCATCCAGAACATCTACGAAAAGGTCGTATCCTCCGATCGTAGCTGATCGTAACCATTCAAGTTAACGTGTCAATTTACATCGACTTCTTTCCGTTCCTCTGCGGATCGCCGGACTCCTCGGCTGATCACAAGAGTTCTATTTTTTCTGGACGCCGGAGCATGGCGGATAAATTCAGCACAGATTAACCCGTGCTGGAAAGGAAGTCGGGCACAGACACAAAATAAAACATCCGGCTTCTTTTCAAAATAAAACACTTCATGTTTCAGGAGGATCGTATTTCACACCATGCAAACGGGCGGAGACGAACAAGTGAAAGGTTTTTAGACGTCATTTCACCCCGATGACACCATGGATGAGGAGATGCTGATTCTAGAAGTCTAGAAGTAGATTTCCTCCTCTGGAAGGACACAATCTACTGCTTATATGTCTATGTGGCTAAAGAGACAACTTGTTTTAGAGCGATTGAACGTGAATCCGCAGGTTCTTGTGAGTCCTCACGATTCCGGCCGTCCATAACCTGCCACGAAATTCGCCTCACCAACAGATCCGGTAGGAATTGGTGGACGGCCAAAATCGCTGCTGTTTCAGATCAGAGCTGTTCCGAATGCGGTGAAAATTGGGGGTTAGGATCTTAATCTGTTTGCCAAATCAAAATACTGCTCCATAACGTCTTCTAAAGGTTTCCACAAATCCTTCTTGTAGAGGTTTGCCCTGTTTTTAGGGTTTATATTCAAACAAACTAGTTCTGAGGTTTCATCCAATCAACTTCAAGTATTCACAGAATATAACGAACACATTAAAGTTTCCAAAAGTCTGAGATTGTTACAACGGGTGCAGAAATGATTGGCCATGGAACAGGAAGTCACTTTATCTCCGCCGTGCATGCTCCAATCCGACCAAAACCCACATTAATAAAGTCATACTTGATTACAGTCATAGTGCCCTCTAGTGGCAGCAGGAAGATGTCATGCTAACCCCTATCTTCCTGGTGAGGATATCTGCATGACTTGAGCTCAGATTGTCCTTCACATGTTGGCGTTTATAGGCACTGAAACTGTGATTTTCTTAAAGGGGGCGTGGTCACGGCGGTGTGTTGAATTTCGATTCAGACATGACGTCTTCTCATTAAACATTAAACTCAGCCCGACGTCAACATATCTGTACGACAGTCAGATCCTGTCAGGTCGACCAAACTTCCTCAACATGCTTCTGGTCCATCCAAAGACCTTAACGCCGACGCCCCTTTAGAGCGCTCAGGTCCATGCTAAACCCTGATCTTTGAAATAGGTGCGATTAGTGGGCGTGGCCTTAACTGATCATTTAGCCTCAAAATTCCGCTCTTAGAGCAGGTTTGATGGTGTACTTGAGTGGGCTGATGTGGACCCGTATCACAAAACCAACAGGAAGTCCATAATTTTTGACTTTTGGGAAACTTGGATGTTGTCATAGCAACTCCCAAGAGTTTGACAAGCGACAAATTATTACCTGCTACACCACAACGTGCACTAAACCCTTCTTTCATAGCTCCTGATCAGCTTTGATTGGATGTCTGAGACTGTTTTAGGGCAGTTAGCAGTCAGAGAGCGAATAAATCAAAGTTTCATCGATTTTATTTTAAAGAATTAGAAATATCGTAAACTTTTACCATCACTTGGATGATCATATAAGGAGCGCTTTCTGGTTGTTGTGAATGAAGAGACGATAAACCAAAATAAGAAATACTTTGTCTTTGTCACATCCAGCATGTGTGGGATACGTCTCGTGGGAATTTGCATTTAGGACGCAGCTGCCGAGGGATCCCATGAAACATGTTCTCCCAGTGGTCTCCTGTCAGCCCGCACAGCAGACCCACCAGAAGTTATTTTCTCCTCTTGTCCTGAAAAAGCAACAGAGGGGGGAGTTAAATAATGGCCTCTGGTCTCTTCACATGTACAATATCAGAGCAGCGACGTCTGTTTGGTGTGTAATTACACGGCCTGCTGTATATCACAGGAATCCCACAGCGTGTTTATTTCACTCACAGACTCCACTCTGTTTAGGATGGATGTTCAGAGCTAAACTGGAGTCACGCTTATACAAACAGATTGATCCACTTCATGCTCTGGTGCAGTTTGATAACTACATATGGAGCTGCTTCCTATATCCCAGAATAACTCTGTTTTTATCAGTGTGGACAGAAAGCTCATATGTGGCACTGCAGCAGCGCTCGCTCTTTGATGATTGTGATCTTTTTATATTCATCTTTTTTCTTATCTCTGCTCTTTTCAAGTATTTTGATCTGCCTTATATCTGAACACTTCTGCGCTAAAGTGAGATAAAGTGCCTCGGCCATCTGAGGAAGGCTTTTTCATCTCTTATGTAGCCCTCTGATCATAATTTCATAAGAAAACGGAAAAAAAAGTGGAGCTGAAACTTTTGATAATATCACCCTCGGAGTAACTTATTTCAAGAAACGCTTTGAACAAGTCAAACTTGAGTCTCTTTAAGTGTGTTTGAGACTGAAAACTAAATCCAATCACTTTACAGAGCAGATGTTTTATGTGGCTGTCTCTATTTTAAGTGTGTCTGAGTCTCTGTAAGTGAGTTTGTAAATTAAGAGCTCAAACTCGATCAGGATCAACACAATGAACTGAGTCAGTCTGCTAACGTAATCAATCTGGGAAAGTCCCCGTCAGCCACCCGAGCTGAGAAATGTCGGCTGTTTTAAACCCTGACAGCTAACTGCTTTGAATCCGGAGCGTTATTCCTAAAATCACGATCTTTGAAAGGCTTTATTCTTTAAATTCTGTCTGTAAGCTGCCGTGGAGAAGAAACAGGACGAGCTAACGGCTAAAACAACCTCTGTGTCCAGATCTAAAACATGTAGATGTGTTTGTTACTTTATTTAGTCCTTTTCACTCTTAACCCCCTGAGACTTTCCTTAAAACATGACTTTCTTATACTAACCAAAGCCAGATGAAGTGATGAAGTTAACCGATTAGTCGCTATTTTGTTCGGAGCGATAAAAGGATGTTTTTAGACTAGCTTCACTCTAAGACGGGATGGGAAAAACGGCTACACCTCTGTGCTGTCAAGGTCAAAGTTTTTACTAAATCACTCAGTACGTTTCCATGACACTTGAGAAAACCGAATTATCGCCTTACTCCGATTAAGACCGGGCAACTGAAGGTCATGTAAACAACTTAGTCCGACAATAATCAGAGTTTAAGAACTTCGATTAAGACACCCAGATAATGCGATTGGAGTTCGATTTTCTCTACCAGCGTAGTCGGAGTATGATCGGACAATGCATGTGTGCGTTCGTCCGAGTAGCGTACATCTCATCTTTAGAAAAAGTAGCGCGTCCATCATGTCGGACAAAAACAACGCTGTACGATGCTCCATCTTCTTGTTTCTCCAAAATGCCCAGCAGCAGTTGTAGACACTTCTGACGTCTGACACCGACCTGCTGTTGTTGTTGACGGTTGTATGGGGTCGGAAACAGCGCCGCTGAAAAGATCCATATCGCCCCCTAGTGTTGGGGAGGAGGACACGTTCACGTCATGACTCTTGCTGGTCATGTGTATCATACCAGACCAATAAAATCCTTTCCTCTGATCCCTTCAAGAAGTCCAGACATTTGAGTTGTATGTCTAGTTTTAGTAATTTTTCACGGTACAAATATGATTGAACCTTCCCTGAAGCTCTTGTGAGAATCAATAATTGATGATTTTAGGTTATCGAAGCGTTTTCTGTACTTTAAAGTCGAACTGTGACTTTTCACCGTGTAACAGAAAGTTAAGTTTGCTCGGTCATATCTCTTTCAAACCTCACACACATGATCAGAGTCCATCCCTTTAGCATAGCGCCACCCTGTGGAAATACATGCCAGTAACCTGAGCGTGCAATATCCAATCTGCTCCTATTTCACAAGTTTGATGAAGCTCCTGGCCTGAACTCATGTGTATGTACAATTATGTCATATCAATACTGCCATCTAGTGGACACAAATAGTACTAACTTTCCTAAAGATTGTAGCTTAGTCCCCACCTACAGGTAAAACCAGCAGGTAACAGGTAAATCTGCTTTAAACTAAACAGTCATCCTGACAGCACCACATAAGTGTGCACCAGCACGGCTTCACCACTAGGCTAACGCTGACTCCTCTGTTCTATATATATACAGAAAAATGTGTGGTTTTCTCTAATCGAGCTCACTTATATCTAAAATCGTTAGTGTTCAACTTCGATGTTTAAAGTAGAGCCACAAACTCGACCTGATGTCATGCAGCTACTTTTTAAACCCAGCTGTTAAATATTTAATCCTTATTTATTCTCAGCTCCTCTTATAAAATCTGCTGTTAGCTTAACTCAACCTCTAAATCCAGAGGGTTACACACACACACACACACACACACACACACACACACACACACAGGTCACACTCTAGTCATTAGTGATGCGGGCGGACAACCGTAAAATTGATCCTTAGCTGGTTCACACACACTCTGGCTGCCTGGTATGCTCTAAATGAGTTAGATGCCACACACACACACACACACACACACACACACACACACACACACACTCCTCGGTATCTCTGAAAACAGAGTCTTTCGGACTTCCTGGTGGATCAGCGGCTCACGGCTCAGACCTCATGTGTGTAACCCTGACACAACAGGCCGAATTCGACACGTGACCTCAATCCCGTGTCACGTTCTGTCCTCTTCTAGGAAAGGACTGATTCATGGACTAAAAAGGAACACAGTTTTTAGAAACACGGGATGTTATTTTATAATCCAGAGTGCCGTCTCTGATTTCTGCGCTGTCTGTCGGGATAAAAGGTTTGAGCTCTGATCCGAACCCGCTCCGGTGTTTGGGAGGTGATGGATTCTGGGCAGACACATTATCAGGGCTGTTAAGTGGGCTTTTTAGACACATCCCAAAACCACAGCGCCCACTTTGGAGACTGTTTGAGGTCTTTCCTCTTCAGCCGAAGCTGCTGGCAGCTCTGCTCTGCTGAATCACACTCCTTCTGAATCTTTAGTTTTTGCTCTAACCTTTTGTTCTCCAAACATACAGAAGACCGACGTCAGAGCTCGATCTACGACCTCCATCATACTCACACGAACCTCTTCATCCACCTCCACGTTCAGGTCCTCTCTCTTCCCACTGTAAGTTTCACAGCCTAGAGAAACCTCAGGGTTTTATATCAAAGCGGCGATGAAAACTCAAATGATGGAGAGGATTTCCAGACCGTCAGCACCTCGTCTTTCCAGGACTAAGTGGGAGAGAAACTGATGAAGGAGAATACTCATGACTGTAGACGCTTGTCAGCAGTTTAGCAGAGGAGTTCATACTGAGTGTTTAATGTTCCTGAAGAGGTTTGAGTTCTGTGCGGGAGAGGCGGTTGTCTTAAAAAATGGGGTAGCCTATCTCTCCAGTGTGCTGCTCTGATTTTTCACTGTCTACTTACGGACGGATCACACTTTAATTAACGAGAGCCCAGCCTCCTTCCCCATATGCTTCAAACAATACCAGTCAGTGTTGAATTTGCAGGATGATACTCATTGTCTCATTATGTTTAACCAGTACTCAATGGTACATGGAGAAACTGAAGTTCCCCGACTGATGAAAATACACGTTTTGATTCAGATTGTCTATTTAATTAACATTTACCTTGAACAAACAGAATTTTATGACCGACCACAGTGAGTCTGATTCAAAGCCATAAAAACTGAACTCTCATTTCTGTTAGATATCAGGAACTACACAGGATTTTGTTGACAATCTGTCCATTAAAACAACAAAAGGGCACTTTGTTTACATTGTTTACATAAAAAATGAAATTAATAGCACTTTATTCTCCTTAAATTTACTAAACAAGGAACTAGAGGCTAGTATGTTGATATTTGGACCACTAACAAAGTAATCACTTTGGCACTTTGTCTGTATTTTGTTCATTATAGAGTAAAGAGAGGGCACTTTGTTTACATTTGATCTACTGAAGTGAACTCTGTTTACACATCACAAAATACCCACCAGAGGGCACAATTTGTTTACACCAAAGCAAAGATAAGACACTTTGTTTAAATTTTATCTTCCAATGGGCACTTTGTTTACAATTAATTCATGAAAGGGAACTTTGTTTACATTGGATATCAGAAAAGTATCCAGATCGCACTTGGTTTAGTATTTTCCCACTACAAAAGCCTCCAGAAGGACTTTTGTTTCCATTTTAACCATAAAAGAGCTCTTTGTTTACATTAATTTGACAAAGAAGGAACCAGAAAGCACTTTGTTTACAATCTATTCACTAATACAATGAGCAAGAGGGCATTTTGTTTACAGTTTACCAGATAAAGGGTGGTGTGTTTACACATCATAAACAAAAAGGCAACTGGGGACTTTGTTTACATTATTTCTATTAAAGAGCACTTTGTATTTAATTGGAAAAAAGGGTATCAAGGGGAACTTTTTACATTATCTGCTCAAGAGGCAACAAGAAGACTGTTTACATTTTATCTACTTGAGAGGAATTAATTTACAAAAAGCATTAACAGGGATCTTTTTTTTCATGCTATGTACGATAAAGAAACCAGATGGCACTCGATTTACAAACTTGCACAAAAATACAACTTAAAAACACTTTATTTTCCTTATTTTTACTTATAAAGGACTAAAGGGCACCTTTGGGTATTTTTTTAAGACTAAAGCAATACAAAGGCCCCTTTTCCACTCTATTTTCTGATGGGCACTTTGTTTACAATTAATTTACCAACAAAGTTAAAATCAGTTTACTTTTTTTTTCACTGGCAGGGTATCTACAAGGACAGTTTTCATGTGATTTCTACCTTAAGTGCACCGGGCTGTGTCACTTTATAAGGTTTTTCTTACTTTAAAAGCACTTAAGTGTCTTTTTGTAGACATGAGGGCACCAGGAGTGATCACCCCCTCTTAAGTCCACCTCCATAGTCACCTATAATCCTGTTTGATTTCTCTCTCACCCTTACCCTACTGCGCTTTCTCTCCTCCTCCAGGTGGATTTGGGGTTCCTCCGGTTCGTCACCGCCGTCGGGACACAGGGAGCGATCTCCAAGGAGACCAAGAAGCACTACTACGTCCGCTCTTACAAAGTGGACGTGAGCTCCACGGGGGAGGACTGGGTCACCGTGAAGGAGGGCTCAAAGCAGAAGGTAATGATGAGTCAGTTCTTGCTTTAACAACCCCGTACTTATCTAATATTGATGAGTTAAGACAGGCTCTGAATCCTGATGAATGGGAGAGAGGTGTGGGCGGCTGAATCAATGTTTTTTTCAAGGCTGACAGCGTTTGGCAGAATCTCTGATCGGAGCCTCGACTGAGAGTCTGATAAAATCCAACTTTACCATCTGAAACGGGTCTGAGAGTGACGCTGGTCAAAATAAATACAGAGGCAGCGTCCAATGTTTCTTATTAAGTGACTTAGTGATAGCTGGGGCACAAATGGACATGAAACAGTGAATAAACAGAGTAGTTAGATTCTACGATACAGAGAATACGGTAGATTCCTGCTTGAGAAGTAGGCCACTGTGGAACTGAAGCCGTGGATTTAGCTGATGTGGAAAACCGCTGCATCCCCTGCAGGTGACTGATAAAAATAGAAAAGGGGACATAGTAAAAGAAACGCTGATTTGTGATGTTTTCCTGTATCTTCTGTACTTCAGATCTTCCAGGGGAACCACAACCCGACAGACGAGGTCCTGGCCTACCTCCCCAAACAGACTCTGGCTCGTTACATCCGGATCCGACCCATGTCCTGGGAGCAAGGCATCTGTATGCGCTTTGAGATCTACGGCTGCAGAACGTCAGGTAACACTCAAGAGTTTTTATATTCCTGGGTTTATGTCTTTAACTGAAGCTACAGCCACGCCTAGTGGCAGGAGGCTGAACTGCAGCTTAGAAACAGCATGTGACCAACGTTTCGGGCTTATAATCATAAAAAAAAAATACAAGCAACAAAAGTCAAAAAGAAAATTTAGACTAAAAACACTTAACATCATTTTAAGGTCATAAAAACAGATATTAAAACACTTTTAAAACCATCTTTTTACAACTTTTTACATTATCGACCCAAGAAGCAACAAAAAGACTCTTTGTTTACATTTTATCTACTAGAAAGGATTTAATTTACAAAAACCATTTACAGGGAACTTTTATACATATTACTCACTGAAAAGAAACCAGAGGGCACTTGATTTACAAAGTGGCACAAAAAAATACAACTTAAAAATACTTTATTTTCCTTATATTTACTTATAAAGTGCATTTTGTTTACATTTTGACCTTTGAGGGGTACTTTGTTTAAAAAAAACAAAATAGCAACCAGAGGGCACCTTGTTAACCGTGAAGCAATAAGAAGGTCCTTTTTTTAAGGTCCTTACACACTGGGAACGACGCAAATATACGACGCAAAATTACAAAATATTTAGAGGAGACTGACACAACAGCAGACTGAGTGTTCGAGAAATATGAGAAATCCGACGCTGTGACTCTCCACAAGTCGTCCTTCAGGTCGTTATCTTTGTAATATTTGTGTCTTTTATCAAAAATCACTCTGTTCTCCGACACGTAAATGATCAGCCGGTCAGCCATGTTGGATATACCGGTGAATCTGACGTTGCAACAACACGAAATCTGATTGGTCAGAAGTGGACACACAGTATCTGAAACTTTAGAAAAATCGACCATGATGCAAAAAATAAATGCCACAGTATCGCAGGACGGGGAAACGTTGCTGATGTGAACGCTTGTATTGACAGGATACAGGTTCGAAAAAGTGTCACTTTACAAGTTTATTTTTTACTTTAAAAGCACTTAAGTGCCTTTTTTCAGATATGAGGGCACCAGGGATGATGACCCCTCTTAAGTCCACTACTGCACCCACCTGTTGATTTTCTTTCGTTTCGAGGTCTGAGTTTCGTCTCTTTTACTGTTTTTTGTTCTTATTTAGTGAAGCACTTTGTGTTCTTTCTCTTTGCTCCACAGCCTGACCTCGAAACGACAGAAAAATCAACAAACCTCAAAGTGTTTTAAGAGGGTTTGAAGAAAAAGCAGACCTCTAAAACAGACCTTTTTATATTAAAGAAGAAACTTTAACATGAAACAGAGTAAAGTTTTAAAGGGATGAGTGACAGTCGGGGACGTTCCCTCAAAAGTTCTACCTGCTTCTGGCTCCGTTCGACTGTTCTTTCTCCCCGACCCTTTTAACAACATTTTCTCGCTTTTACACATCGTGAATCAAACTAACATCTTTTTGGCGGCGGGATGAGAACCTCCTGCTGCTCTCTGTTGATTTAAAATAATCACCGCTTCCAAGGCGAGCCCAAACTCCCACAGAAGGACGCCGTTATTCACTCCGGAGCGGCGCAGGAAAATCACGCTGCCTCATTACTCATCCTCTAACATTATATAAACCTCAGCCCTTGATGTGCTACAAGCAACTCTCAGTAGGAGAGCTCCATAAAGTAGATATTAGGCTCTTACTCATAGGAGAACAGGCTGTAGAGTGCTAGACAGGTGATTCAGGTGATATAATGACACGAGCGCGAAAATGTGTGTGTGTGAAAATGTTAAATACGAAACAGAACCTTGGACTTTATCCTCGTTTCACCTGAATCTGGTCCAATTTCTAAATCAGTGCCAGACCGCACTCTGAAGTAAAACATGAGAATTAACTCCCTCGTTTGTTTCTGTCATTTCAAGGACGTTTAAAGAACACCAGGACAGCGTTAGGTCTCAAAAACGGAGCTGTTTCTCCTCGTACCGGTTTCAGCTGTTATAAATGACGATATGAAAATCCTCAGTCATGTCAGCGACGCTCTTCTTTGCTTTCGTGAATCATAAAAACTTACCGATACGAGTCTGAGTCGATTATTTACGTGTTAAAGAGTCCTCGGTTAAAGCTCTTTGCAGACCTGCTGTTGATTCAGCCGCCACACAGAGGTGTCCCCCCCTCCACCACAGACCTCATCACACCGTCTCCCTCCTCATGTTGTCCACTAATGTGAGTCCTGCACCGCGGGGACGCTCTGTAGGAGGCAGAGGTGAAGGGGGTCCCTCTGGACGAGTTTCTAACAATGACTCATTCACCTAAAAATAAACCTGCGTGTGAGCTCATCTGTGTTTGTGAACGTGTAAGTGGTACAGTAATCCCCCATGATCCTCTTCTCACAACTTTGACCTGATGATGCACAACAGATCGATAAACCCTGTCGATCTGATGTGGACTGCATTCTGGGAGATTTACAGTATCTTACTGTCAGGGACTGAAAAGTAGAACTGAAACTTACGGCCCTCATTGTATCCGTGAATCTCAATAATTTGGAACCGGTTCCAACCAGTTATCTGAACTCGGGTCTAAACCACATTCTGCAGGGATTACAACAGCATGGCTCTGTAGTAGAAGAGTCCTGCTGAGAAACTGGACTGAAGCCGAAAACACACAGGATCCGTATTGAGCCTGTTGTTCTGTATTTACTCCGTAGAGCAGCGTTGGGTATCATATATCATGTTTTTCCTTTCTGTGGTTGATTTCCTGATAATTCTGATATAATTCAGTGACCGTTGATCCTCTACTGTCTGTGAAAAAGCTTGAAGTGATTTTACAGTTTGTGTTTTTGCAGGTTTACTCGTGTTTAATAAAGTAAACTCTGTTCCTTTATGCTGTTACCTTCAGACAGAGTTAGCAGGTCAAAGTCCTGTTTGGGTCCACATGGATCAGGGATTGACCAGGACAGGGTTTGTCCACAGGGGGCGCCAGAGTCAACACAAACCAAAAGTTCTTTATAGGAGCTTTAAAATAACTCAGTTTCTGTCTTACTCATTATCTTTCTTTCTAACATGCCTCCCCTGAATCAAAAATACCTCCAGAGAGGATTTATTTCATTATTAAAGGATTAAAAAATAACCTGAAGTGAGCCGTAACACTGTATGTAAATAGAGTAAAACAGTAGACATGATATCCAGGCTTCAATCTAACAAGAAAAACCTACATACTAACTTAAAAAACATCCTTAATAACATCCTAATAACCTAATAACCTAATCCAAATGATAGAAACAAGAAAGATCCAAAACCTCCAGTTATGCAACTTTCACCACCTAAATGTTTTAATACCTGTGATATTATAATAATAAAACAAATATGAATGGAAATTTTCAAACAAGATGATAAAAACGGTATTTAAAGGAAATCCAGACTGAGATTTAAGAGTTAAAGCCAAATATGGAGTTTCAGTCCAGAGCTCTCCTGCTGCTGTTAACTCTGAGTTTGATACTCAAACCTTGGATCTGTACTCTTTGCGTGTCCATCTGAAAGAAGCAGCTGGTAGCAGATCTTTGGAGAGTGTTCAAAGTCTGGTCTCATGGGTTCCCGACACTGACAGACTCGCCTGGTGCAGAGGACGCCGCAGACGGCCGCGAGGTTAGAAGACAATCTGTTAAACAAGCGGGCCGGTCTGCCGTCTCTGATGATGCTCACGTACGAGGAAATAAACGGGAATATGAAGTGGATTAAAGAGAGTGGAGCTGCTCTGTGATGTTGGAGTTTAATCAGCTGTTAAATATGAGAGTCTTCTAAGTCATAACCAACATCAGGACTCAGACAGTCCGGGTCTCAGTGTGCTCCTCACAGATGTTTCAGAGTTATATCTGGAGTTTACGGCTCTGGAGGATGTAAATTCCTACATAATGTGAACATACAGCCGCTCAGTCTCCTTCATGGAAACCCCCTACAGTCATATAAGTGTGTGTCTGTGTGTACATGCTGACTAACACCAAATGTCCTCTTAGAGACGAGAACAGGGTCTGAAGTTTATCTGTTTTTATGAGTTGGTTAACTTGTTTTATGGCCAGAGTTTAAACTCAGAATTTGATCAGATTAAAGTCCGATGTGGCGCTGATTTAAGGATCACAAGATACAACTTAGTGTTTTTCATGAAAACTCCCAACGGTAATAAGAGCGTTTGTGTGTTTCTGTGCGACATGTCCTCACAGGAACGGTAAAACATGCTGGAAAAAGCAAATATATTCAGATTCCAAAAAAGCCAGGATGGATTTAGATGGTTTCATGTCATTAAATCGAATATTAAAACAGATTAAAGACACAACTTATAAAGAGACAGTTCAGTTTTAATGACATAACAAACACACTGTTATTTACAGAGTTTAATCTCATGTTTTCTTCTCTGAGTAAAAGCAGCAGAAAGAGAACAAAGATCTGTAAATCTTTATGGAGTTCAGACCGGGTCGGACGTCTTTAGAGCTCTGGTATCAGAACTTTACAGCCCGTAGAAATCCAGTATTCATGAATTCATGTCACTCAAAAGTGAAGCTCAGTTGTTTAGCTCATATAAGGCGAAAACCATTGACCTGAGGATGACCTCTCCTCGATGTGAAGACCCTCCCGGTGTTATTGAAATGAGTTCTACAGGATCTGGTGTTCAATCTGGACTCCTCACTGGTACCTGACTCAGAGCAGCCTGTGAATGTCCTCACCTGGGGCTGTTTTTGTTCCGAACACCCACTGAGAAAGCTGCATATTTTGAAGCAGAGCCGCCGCTGTTGTTGCTGCTGCTGGTTTCAAACTTGGCCTTTCAAACAGCAGAGAAAGTAAAAGGATCATGTTTCACGGCAGAATATTCAGTCCAGAAATCTTTTGCTCTTCTGCAGAAATGAATCGACCCTCACAGGCTTCAGCTTTGATTGTTTTTCTTTACTGTAATAAATGAGTTTGGTGCTTTTACTCTCAGGCTTAAACACTGCAGGAGCCTCCAGAGAGCATCGACTTACACCGCAGAGTAAATCAACGATAGAAGGATGCAGAAACCTTTCTGTATCGCTCTGAAGAGTTTCCTTATCCCCCTGTTTTCTCTCTTCTGCCCCTCTGTGCAGATTATCCGTGTGCAGGGATGCTGGGGATGGTATCTGGTCAGATCTCAGATGCTCAGATTAGCGCCTCATCGTACGCAGACCGAGGCTGGGTCGCTGAAAACGCTCGATTGTTGACGGGGAGATCTGGATGGACCGGGCAGCAGACCAAGCAGCCCTTCAGGAACGAGTGGATACAGGTGGGTTTGACGCTGAACACTCAGAGCTTTGTCAGCGTGGATCTAACATGGTGTCTCAAACTCACCATTTTCTCCTGGTTTTCCTCCCTGGTAGGTGGACCTGGGCCAGGACAAGATGGTGAGCGGCGTGGTGATCCAGGGAGGGAAACACCGGGACAGGAACGTCTTCATGAAGAAGTTCAGGGTGGGTCACAGTCTGGACGGAGAGGAGTGGACTATTGTGAAGGAGGACAACACCACAAGGCCGAAGGTCAGTTCAGTACGAGGACGCGAGCTGTCAAAGATGGTTCAACACAAGTTTGACTTTAAAACACTGAAATTAAACACAAAGATATAGATGAAGTTTTCTTGGTTTTACTCTTGTTTCTACTTTACAAGATACCGTACAATATGGTAAAATACACTATGATGCAGTCAGATACAATATGACACTGTTCTGCAGGTTACATTGCCATATGATATGATGCAAGATAATATTGATTATATGGCATTATATGGATAGGACATGATACAATATGATGCAATGTAAAATGGTACGATACGACAAGACATGATATGACACAATATGAAATGATATATGATAGAACACTATACAATATGATATGATATGGTGCAAAATGACATGATGCAACACAATATGATATGACATGATATGATGCAATACAGTTTGATACGGTACAAACACCTGACGCAAGATGGTGCAGTAGGGTGTGATATGATATAATGTAATGCAATGTGGTGCGATATGACACAATACAATATGATACAATGTGATGTTGTGTGATGCAACAGAGTATGATGAGATATTATGCGGTGTAGTGCAGTACAGTACGGCGTGATATGATACAATATGATGTTATATGATGCGATACCATATCGTCACCCAATTAAAATAATGGCCTAAGTCATTTTTTGACGAAAATGTGTTTGTGACCTAAATCACCTCTAAATCATCTCTTGAGATGAACTGGGAACTAACTGGTAAAATGAGATTTTTTTTAGATGATTTAGGTAAAAAACTCATTTTCGTCAAAAAATGTGTCTGTGGCCATAATTTTTATTGGGTGACGATATGGTGCAATAGGGATTGATATGATACGATATAATGCGATATGGTGCAATATGATCCAGTAGGATTTGGTCAGATATGATACAGTTCAGTATACTATGAAATTATATGGTAAAATATGATAGGATATAATATGTTAATATGTGGTATGACATGTTACATCTGGGTAACATCAGACTATCAGATATAATGAGGTACAGTAGCACCACTGCTGCTGCGTCTTGGATTTGTAGGCTGCTTCTATTTAGCTGTTTCTATAAACATGGAGGTCAAATCAGAAATAAATGAGGATGTGAAGGGTCTCTTCTGAACTTCACCACTTCCATGTTTGTTCTGTTCCATCAACCTCCACCTCCCCTCATGTCCTCCTTGTCCCTCTTGATCAAACTCTGTCCCTGCTGCCTGCCTGTCTGTCTGCCTGTCTGTCTGTCCATCTGTCTGTCTCAGTGATGAAAGCCCTCACAGGTTAACAGAAAAAAATATTACACAGCCGAGAGATAAAAGGTTGTTGACATGAAATAAACCTCCTCTGACTGTAATCTGTGATTCCTGGAAACCATCAGGCAGACGCTCGCTTGGCCACAACGCCGCCACCGCCACCGCCACCGCCGCTCGTGGAACGAAATGTTTGGCACCCAAATTACAGACTTCTATTCATGAAGCTGTGACTGCTCTGTTTGTCGGACGCTTTTGTCTGACTCACTTCACAAAGGGGAAAACTGGGATTTCAGAGGAGAACTGGGGAGACGGGCAAAAACACGACATGATCCAGGAGATCTGAGGGAAATTTCAGTTTGAGTCCTTCTCTGCAGAGAGCAGGATGGTGTCACTTTAAGGAACTTTGAGTATTTTTATTCAGAACGAAGGTTAAAAATAATGTAGACGGTGATAATTGGAGGATTTTTTAAGACATGCATCGACTCTAATCTCATTTTTTAAACTTCATATTACAACCTGTGGCTGTTTCGACAAATTTGTTAAATAATCCTCGAGTTCATGCTCTTTGGTAAACTCAGCTTTCACTCTAAATGAATGTATATATATTTATTTTTACAGTGTTTAACTTTAAACTTTGAATACTCACTGATTGCTGTCTGATGCCGTCTGTCAGCTGTGCTCGTTTACATCCAGGTAGTAGAGCGTTAAATCATCGTGGCTGTAGAGTTTCTGCACCATCACTCAGACACTGAACTATTAAACAAGTATGAGTGAATTAATACGGTTCATAACACTTTATCCTTTAGCATACTGACTTTATTACAAAGATGGAAACATGCCAGCAAATCTGATTTAAAGTGAGATTCTTACATGAAGACTCTGTTTGCATAAGAACTTGATATAAAAAAAAACAGTGCTGTTATGAAACGGCGCTCCCAAACCTGTATTTAATGTATGTGAGACGTCTGCAGAACAAAAGCGTGTTTGCAGCAGCTGCAGTAGGAGCTCAGCCCACCCAGGTCACAGCCTGTTTGTCCCCCCTGTCATTAAAGCTGAGATATGAAGCCATCAAAGCTGATCGCTCAGACTGATGAACATCTTCTTCAGGAGCCTTCACCTCCATCACCTCTCAGAGGCTGTAAAGACAACACCGTCCTCCACCCAGCCTGTATATATCACAGAGAAAAGGATGCTCTCTTATTATATTCATTGTGTTTTTATCTCTTCTCTTTAGTGCTGCTTGTTGCCGTCAGTTACTAAAAAACAGCATGTCTTATTACTCAGCGAATGCATTCACTTATTACTCTGACATCCTGCATAATAAGCTGTAAATCATCTTTAATGTAAGATCCTCTGACACCATTTTAATGAACTCTGAATTCATTACAGTCGTTCCAGTCATTAGTGTCAGTGAGCAGATAAATATTGTTCCTCTTAGCTTTATGACTCTTAAACTGGAGGCATTTCAACAACTTTTAGACTGAAAATGAACGAGCCTGTCACAGACGGATTAGTGCGGTTTAAAGAGTCATATGAATGAATCAAAAACACCTACAGAGGCTGAAACCTCTCCAGAAATGTAAAGAGGACAGAGCTGAGTTTGACAGACAGGTGTGATGAAGTGATGAGCGCCGATATATCGAGGAGATCCATAAAAGAAACATAGACCAGCAGCAGGAGAGTCAAAAAACCCAAATCCCCCTCGCCTCGGTCTCAGTCTGTATCCCCTTCTTGGAGATTTCAGGGACTTTGTGTCTGATCCCCGAGAGGAAATTCATGTCATTGCTTTAAGCCTCCGCTTCCTCCCCTCTGCTCTGGGCCCCGTTGGTGCGACATCCTCCTCTATGCGTTCCAGATGGCGGGGCGGAGGCCCGGGTTGGCCGTCAGACTCCTGCTGATTTAGTGCAGAGGGAGATGTAGATGCTCCTCCGTCCCCTCAGCCCGCGTCTCCGCTCTGTTTCCTGTGTCTTTTTATAAAACCGCTTCAAAAGACGAGGCAGGAAAGACTCAGGCTGGTACACGCATTAAAACAGAGCTCGCCTCTCACATGGACACAGAGGAGTTACTGTATATGCTGCTGCATAAACATGACTGTATGAGTCCAGCCTGGTGGTTCCTTTATCATGTTATTTTATGAATGAAGAGAAATATGATAATAAAAAATAAGAGTGTCAGAAATAACATTTTTAGGAGCTTAGATGTGTCTGTACTTTCATAAGTCTGATCTGTGGAGAAAGATGCCTATTCGTGCGGTAGCCCCGCCCCCTCTTGTCCAATCCATCCATGAGAAAGGTGTCTAAGTGTCTGAGTTAGCCCCACCCACTCTTGTCCAATACAACCATAGAAAGATTCCTAAATATCTGTTAGCCCCGCCCCTTCATGTCCAATACAAGCATGAGAAAGACACCTGTGTCTGAGAAGGCCCCGCCCCTTCACGTCCAGAAGAAGCATTGTAAAGATGACTATTTGTCTGTGTTAGCCCCGCCCCTTCATGTCCAAAACATGCATTGTAAAAATGCCTGTTTCTTTGATAGCCTTGCCCCTTTTTTCCAATACAAGCATGAGAAAGATGCCTATTTGTCTGTCTTAGCCCCGCCCCTTGTCCAATACAAGTTTCAGATATGTGCCTGTGTTAGCCCCGCCCCTTTGTGACCAATACAAGCTTCAGAAAGGTGCCTATATATCTGTTGGCCCCGCCCCTTCATGTCTCATGTAACCATTTTAGGATGCCTATGTTTCTGTGTTAGCACCGCCCCTTTATGTCCAATACACACAGGAGAAAGGTGCCTATATATCTGTTAGCCCCGCCCCTTCTTGTTTAATACAACCATAAAGAAAAGCCAATGTGTCTGTTAGCCCTGCCTTTTTATGTCCAATACGAGCATGAGAAAGATCACTCAGAAAAAACAAAACAAGGTTCCTTCATCATTTGCCTTTTAACCTTTTAAACTGGAATTTAACCTGGACATCAGTCTCTTCTTATTCATAATCTTTTACAGTCTGATTACAGTATTTTATAATGTCAATATACCAGCTGAGACATATGTGGTATCTTTTTGGCACTTTATTTGTTACAGCATCAGCCAGAGAGACAGTATCATTTTAACATCTTTTAACCGTTTTTTACTCTTAATTCAGATTGAGGGAAAAACTAAAGTGTTAGCAGGTGTTAAAACTCTCCTCAGCGGTTCCAGTAGGACTCAGATCTTACTGAACAGCCTGTTTATTGTCCGTACGGTCACTTCCTAACTGTACCCATGAAGCCTCACCACAGTGGTCCAGACAGTCTGGAGTTCTTGGTGTTTAGAGACCCACTGCTGCGCTCCTGGTGCGACAGAAACCGTTTTCATCTGTGCCGCCTCCATGTTGGACTTTTTTAAGAGTCCGGACTCTGGTTCTGATTTCCTGCCTTCTGCTTTTGTTTCCTCGTTTGATTTAGTCTCAGTTTTTTTTTATCAAAGCGACGGACTCGTGATCAGAAACAGACGTACATTTATAACACGGCAGATATAAAGAAAGAGGATTGGACGGATAATTGTTTGTCTTATAGAAACCTTCATCCAGAGAGAGCAGTCAGGTCGGGATCATTTATCTGATGATGCTGTTTGGTTCATTATAAAACAGAAAAACAGATAACTATTTCACGCAGTCAAGAATCTCTGTGTTTATCAAAAGCTCACCTGAATAACTCAGAGACTGCGCTGATCTCTCCTCTGATAGGAAACCTTTTTTTTTTTTTGTCTAACTGTGATGTGAGAGCTCTTTTTGAAGTTAATGTTCATTTAATTTGGGAAAAACCGATATCAAAAGTCCTCTCTTTGAAGTTTGGGTCTGCAGGCTTCCTGGAAATCACAGATTTTTGGATTCTTTGAGTTAAGCAAGAAAAAAAACGACTGTTTGCTTCAAGAAACGTCACAAATGAGTTTGATCGAACAGAACCCAAATCATACGTTTGTTTTTGTGTAAAACCTCTGATATAGGTTTCATTCTTCAGAAATCAGCAGCTTTGATCGAGTGTCATGAACAATGTCACATCAGCTGACTCTTCTTTTTTTTAACCTCAGATATTCACCGGTAACCTGAACCACGACACCCCAGAGCTGAGGTCCGTGGGTCCCCTCCTGACCCGCTTCTTCAGGATCTACCCAGAGAGAGCGACGACTGAGGGACTGGGCCTCCGACTGGAGCTGCTGGGCTGCGAGCTGGACGGTGAGCGCCATTAACAATGTTTATGATATAAACTGAGAGGGAATACACAGTCCTACTTCGTGTTTTAATATCTCTATTTCTCATCTTGTTACATCTTAATATGACGGTTTGACCGTGTTAAACTAAGGCGGTGTTAAATGTGGTTCACTCATGTGGTTTCTTGGTTCACAAGCATATTTGCATGACAGATTTTCAGTGTTTTGGACGAAGGTGAGAGAGAGAGAGAGAGAGAGAGGGCTGACCATGCCATGGCAGGATGCTATCTGTGCTGCTGCAGCGGTCAGAGCTGGATGTAGTTCGTGTGAAACAGAGAGAGAGTGAGAGAAGGGGTGGGTTCGACCTCCCACAGCAGTTAAAGAGAGGAGGAGGTTCTCTGGAGGATCTGGACGCCCCATAAGGAGAACAATAAGGATCAGTTAAAGTGAGAGAGAGAGAGCAGAGGAGACGAGGAGGGAAGGAAAGGAAAAAGGGAAGCATGAAGGAGTAGAAAGAGAGGGCGGGTGAAGAAGGTGTTTAAGTTTAGAGGGAGCAGGAGTGACCGGGTCAAAGGTTAAACATTTAGAGGATAAAGTCATTATTTCATCCAGAGCAGTCATGCTCTACAGTATCTCTGCTGCTGGATGTTGAACACGTGTTCTTAGAGAGTCCAAGAGTGGGTTAAACCCTCCTCCTGTGTTAGGGTCTGCACCGACCCGGTTTTGGTTTTAAATGAGAAAAACTTCAATTTGATTTTTTGAGTTTGTCAGGAACCTCCATTTCAACAATATCAAAATAAAGTTAAAATATTAAAATAAATAAAAATGAAAAAAATAATAATAATAAAAATTAAAATAAATAAAATAAATTAAAATAAAAGAATTAAAGGCATTTCCTTTTCTTGTTGGGATAATGACACTGAAATTAGATATTCAAACCCACCTTAATTCATATGAACACTCTTTAAATGTCTGTAAACCACATGTTTACACTTGAGAGACACTTATAAACATACAGAGACAGACCCTTAAAGATGCAGCCAGCCCAGACATGGTCCCATAAATCAAACAAAACCAGCGATCATGAACCAATTATCCAAATTAAAGCTCCTCTTTACTGTATGTTTCTGCTCATTAATGCTGCATCAAAGGCCTTTTTAGTATTTAAGATCACTTAATTAGATGTTGATTTGGATTAATTGAACATTTCCGTCTTGTAAAAAGATCTAAAATCAATGTTGCGTGAAAGCTCATCTTTAAAAAGCTCAACATTAAAACAGCCGAGCCGCTAACAAGCTCACAATCTGCCGGCGAATCCGTTTCAACAGTTGTTCTTCTTCTTCTTCTCGTCGTCGTTTCTGAAGCCGCTTTGAGTTAAATCATCTCCTTACATCCTCGCTGTTGTCGGAGCAAACCTTCATCCCACTCAAACATGTTTCCTTCCTTACAAAGTTTAATTACATGCAGACCATCTGTGATTTCGACACGGTCTACATATGCTAATTCATCTTCAATTCGCCGCATTTCCATAAAAGCACATGAGCAGCAGACATGGAGAGCGTGGTGGAGTTTAACGAGAACGGAGAGTTTCTGTCGTTATTACTTTGGTCCTCGATAGAGACGGAGAGCGTCGGCTCCTCTTTACTGCTCAGGAAAATAGAGACTCTTGAGTTTTGTGGCAGGGTTGTTGATGAGAGCGACGAGTTTTCAGTCTGAGAAAGAAAAGGTTTTTATAAAAATTCAGGTTGTATTTCAACGCTGAGATCCTCCTGAAGTTTTAGATAAATCAAACAGTTCAATCATGTTTCATGTTTCATGTTCAGAGACACTCAGATTGTTGTCTTATCTGATAACTGATTAAAAATGCCACAGTGTCGACAGGCAGAGGTGAGCGGTGCAGATCGATTTGACAGGATCTGGTTGTCCCCGGAAAACTGAAACTGGTTTATGAGGTTTTGGCAAATAAGAATCAAGTATTGAAGACGATCTGATAATGATTAAGAAGCTGTTTTACACGGTTTTGTGTGTCATTGTCTCACACTCTCAGGGGCTGTAAAAGTTAGTTTAATAAACGTTTTAATACGAAAAGCAGCAGATGTTTTATTGCCATGCAACAAGCAACAACTCTGCCTTATTTCTTGTTTCTTGTTTCTTTGCACTTTTTGAAGTCGCTCTATCAAATCAAATCAGGGAATAAACGGTCCTTTTGCAGGTTCTGAGTTTATTGTCCTAAAAGCAACAGGTTCAGACCGGTCTTGTTCTCTAAACCAGCATCACTCTCTTCTTCCTCTGCTTTAATATTTAACTGCATTTTAACTCCTAACCGGGGTTTCTGACGGGTCCTAAAATGTCTTCAACTCATAAAAAGTTTTTGAAAGGTCTTAAAAATGTATTAATTATCTTAAATCTGACTTGTTGAAACCTGCAGAGACCCTGCCTAAAGAGTGAAGTTTTACTTTTCCACAGTGAAAGTTTCAAACTGGTCTCTCATAGTTCTGATACCAGCAGAAGAAACTTCCTCTGTAGTTCAGACGTGTGGAGGAGTTCAGAATCATGTTCCTGGATTTGAAGGAGAAGTGAAGTTCCTGAGGTTGTGAGTTTTGGAAAGTCCTTACAGAGGAAATTCGGGACACAGACTGAATCTATTTTCTGTCCTGATAACAAACTGTCTTCTTCTCTCGTCTTTTATCTCCAGACATCACGACGACAGCTCCTCCCACCACGCCCATCGCCTCCACTCTCCCCTTGACCACCTTTGGAGCGACGACCACGGCGCCCATCACCGTCCCGGGAACGACCCCGACGACAGGGTGTGTGGAGGGTCAGCAGGACTGTACGGTGGAGAGCGAGGAACCTGAAGACTACGATACAGTGACAGGTGAACGCCAAAACTCACCTTTTTAACCACGTACCTGAGTGTCCCGGCTCTGAGTGTTGTTCTGGTCTTGGTCCGATTTTGGACACAGACTTAGAGAAACCTGTTGATTCTGGTCCCTGTAAAGATGATAAAGGTTTGTATCCTCGGTTCAGGTCCCTGAGGTCTTTATCTTATATTACATTTATTTCAAAAGTCTAGTTTCATTAGGGGTTAGGTAAACGTACAGAGGGACACGAGGAGAGTTGACATTTATCAGGGGAAAATCAAACTCACATTAACTCATACATGTACAGGACAGGTGAGGTTTACTTCAACCACAGGGGGGCGCCAAAACCAGCCTTTATTCAGATTGTGTTAATAAAATCAGTTAAAAAAAGTCAAACATGTATGATTGATGTGGTTGTACAGGATCTCTCTGAACGTAAATTTTCTTTTATTTTGAAATTCTCAGAAATAACTGTTCCTCCTCTTTTTAGTTTTAACGATGATTCGGAGTCGCCTTCGTTTAAAAATCCTAATCTCTGTGTTTTTACGTCTTTAAATCTGTTATAGTTATCAAACCTTCATTTATGCAGTTAGTTCAACAGGAAGGTTCCTCCTCACCTGAGCTGTGTTGAATATGTGATGGCATCTGTGTGGGTGGGAATAAACCAGCTGACCTTTGACCTCTCTGTGCTTCTCCCATCTGTCTGTAGCAGGAAGCACCGCAGCGCCCGACCCCATCCTGGACTTCATACCAGGTGAGGATGACCGCCACAATCTGCCGCCATGTTCCCCGCCTCTCCTCTCCTCTTTCTCTCTGTGTTTTTGTCGTTTCTGTTTTTCTCCGTCTCGTCTTTTCCAAACGTCTCAGAAACTCTCGATTCGGGTTTTTATTCCTCAGTCTGACGTACAAATAACTGCCTGTTCTGGGTTGTCAGATCAGTGCATTAAAATCAGCCAATGTCCCCGTTATTCAGTGTCAGCGGGAACACTGACCGCAGTCACACAGAACAATGAGACCGACTTCCATGGGAGCGAATGGCTTTTTCATCGCCCCAGTTCACAAATGAGACTTTAGTTCAGAGCGCTGACGGCCGCAGAGAAACGCTGATAGATTTACTCCGAAATGCAGCTGCATTGTTTTTGTTCTCTCCTCATCGGTCACGCCGGAAAATCCAGTTAAAACGAAACAGCGAGGGGACGACAGATGGAAAAGAGAGCGTCCAGAAAAGCAGATAAACACGGCGAGTGGAAGAATGAAACGTTTTACAGGCAGATGAATAAAAACATAAATCTGACAGGAGGAAAACAACCGAACCCTGGTCTTCCTGCTGTAACAGTCAGCGGATAGATACATGTTTGTTTGAGCAGAATGGATTTTTAATTCTTACTTTGAAATGACTTCAAATTCAGCAGCTTCTTTTACGATCCTCCTGTTGGTCCAGATCTGGACTTCAGCAGAGATTACTGGTCCTCTTGGCTCATGAACTCTGTCAGCTCAGTATCACTGAGGGGCTGTGATGGTACGAGAAAACGAGATGAAGCCAGAAAAGCATCATGTTTGATAAATCTGTTTATTATTACTGTTAAACTCGAGTGACTCTTCAGTTAAACTGACGCAGAGTTTCCACAAAGATCCTACAAAACAGGAGGAGTCAGACAAAACCTCGACGCTGGATCCACGTGGAAAAACTGTTCCTGTGTCAAGACTTCCTTTAGGTTCAGCAATGTGCAGTTTCTATGCGGATGTGAAGCTCTCTCTCTTTTTAGCTCCATTTCTTATCTAGTTTCATTGTTTTTCAGCTGCCTGCACAGAGTCCCACTGAGAGATGTGAGGTGTGGATGGACACGTTATCTGTCACTCAGGATCCCTCTGCTCATCTCAGATGTTCTGGCGTCGTGATCGTCCGTGATATTAGTTAATTGAATTATTTGATTATGACGATGTTAAAAAAAAACTAAAATCCTCAAATCGATTTTCCTCTCTATCATGTCTCACCCCTCCAGGCCACCGTAGGCTCTACAGTGTAAACAAACGTGGCGTTTGCTAAAGAAGGCGATAATTTCGTGGTTAAATAGGACAAGAGCGAGTCAGTCGTGTTGAATTGGTACGACTTCACAGTTTCAGATGAAGAGTAAACCACTCCCCGCTGTAAAGTCTGTCTGAAGGCGGTATCAACCCGTCACCATGGAAACGAATTCAGGAGGAAACGCTAAAGTTTTTGTCGTATCGGCGTTTCAGGTGACTGTAAACGGTACTTTTTTGTCAGAGAGTGAATAAATCTGTAAACAACGACCATTTCATCTCCGTGTGGATGTCTATCTGCATCTCTGGAAACGATCATGTGACACACAGAGTAACTCTTTTATGGCGCCGAAACAACCTTTATACACGTGCTCTGTACTCTTCTTCGTTACAGCGCCACTTACTGGCTTGGCATATGTACTACATCGTTTTCAGTGATTTTCATTTTGAGAGATGATAGAAAAACTTTTTATTAAAGTGAATTTTGGTGAAATTATCATTGAGTAAAAAATCAAATTTCAGAGTTTTTGGCGAAAATCGTGCAGACCCGCTGAGGTCCATTTACTTACATTTATTCTGATATGTTTGTAGAAGCACCAACTGTGAGTTTGAGAAACACGGGATTAAAAGTGTGTCTCTGAATTTTACAGGAATTAGAGTTGAAGAGTCTGAGGATAAAACACATGATCCTGAAAACAGAGAAATAAAGAGATGGTTGTAGAGTGAAGGTAAAACATGACAGGAGAACTGTTGTGTTTGAGGAAGACGATTGTAAAACCAGCTGAACGTTTTCCTGGATCTCCACGCAGCGTGTTTTCTTCTTTATCTGAACCTCACAAAGGTTTCTATTTTAACTCCAAGGACAGAGTGAAGGAGTTTCTCTTCAGGTGTTTATGTTTTTAAAGAGGTTTTCTTTTGAGCCGACACTCTCTCCACGTCTAAAGCCAAACCAGCCTCTGTCCTTTTATTTCCTGCATGAACATCTCAGCAGCGTGTCACACTTTATCTTCCCCTGTGAATACGCTGAATTCAATTTATCCTCAACCCGAGCAGGAGAGGGATGAATGGAAGGAGAGGTGGAAAAATAGAGGCTGTGACAGAGAGACAAAGACGGAGGGAGAGCGGGAGAGGAGAGAGGACTGAATAGAGATGAGACAGAAGGAGGCTGAGGAGGATGAAGAGAAAAGGAGAGTGAAGGTAGAGAGAGAGAGAGAGAGAGAGAGAGAGAGAGAGAGAATGGAGGCCTCTTGGGTCTCAATTAGCCGAGCGGAGGCATCGCGTGGAGACAGCTCGGGGTTGCAGGAGGGTTAGCGGCTCCACGGTCATCTCTGCATCCTATTAGCCTCTCAGAAACAACATGTCCAGTGTTCAGGGACCTCGGCGTCCGTTTGGATGATGCGGTGAACCGCCGCCGCCAGCCGACTGCTGGCTCACGCCGACAGAAGGACAGGAGGGAGGAAAACGCCGCTTTTTTTTCCATGTTTGGGGTTTTTTCAGGGGGCCACATCCGCATGCTGGTGGCACCACGCCTCTCTCTCTCTCTCTCTCTCTCTCTCTCTCTTTCTCTCTCTCTCTCTCTCTCTCGCTCGATGTCCTGATCCCAAACATATGTACACGCCGGCGCTGTTTTGGATCAGAGCTGATGTCTGAGTTCCTGTGTTTGGCTCAGGCCCTGCAGCGCTGCTCCACGACTACAATTACAACCGTCTCTGTGTGTCTGTTTCACCCCGGCCTGTCTGTCTGTCTGTCTGTCTGTCTGTCTGTCTGTCTGCCTGCCTGTCTGTCTGTCTGTCTGTCTGCACGGAGCCTTTGTGCGGGGCGACATGTTCTCCACAAGCTCGACAATTTATCCTGTGTGTACAATAGAGCAGGAACAGCTCTCTAATATTGATGTTACAAGGGCTGCAGCCTCTCCCCCTGCAGGCTCCCCGGCTCTGAGCCGGAGCGAACACAGAGTATGATCATAGATTTCCGCCTGTAAAACACCGACTCTGCTGAGATACACCCAGGAACCCTGATTGGCTTTCTTTGAAGGTTTTAAAGGAACAGGCGAGGACTGATCTGGGTTCAGTGCGCTCGGAGCAAACTTCGTTTTCAGATGTGCCTCGAGGTTTTTGAAAGATCGACTCGATGAATAAAACTAATGAGTGAAAAAAACTCCAGATTCTGCACGCCGTCTCACCTCTGCAGAGAGAAAGTTTGAAAACCGAGGAATCGAAACACCCGGACTTAGAGGTCAGGAAGACGGTTTTAGAAGTTCATGCATGTTTGTAAAACTTTGAGGGACGTTGTTCAGGATGCAGAGAGCTTCAGGATTATTTACTTTTATTTAACTAGGTTTGTCCCGTTGAGATCTGAGGATCTCATTCGTAAGGGAGACCTGACCAAGAATGGCAGCAACACAGTTACAGCAAACAGTCAAAGACACCAAGTTTTGCAGCTTAAACTCAGTCTGCAGATTATTACCGTTTTAGTTCAGACTCTTTGGACAACGAACTGTCTGAATCTCAGTGATCTCAGGTCGTGTAATCCGTCCTCTAAGATCAATAAGGAGGAGAGACTGTCTTTGTAAATGAAAACGTACCGATGACCGAGCCGACGAGTACTTAAAGAAGTCCGACTGACTCTGGAGTCTCCACCTTATTCTGACCCCCATGAGCTCTTGCGTGAATTATGGGCGCGACTTCTGGAAGCGGCGTTTGTTGTCAAATGACGGCGCCGATAACGAGTGTATCTGTTGGAACGGAACATCAGCAGGTATCACAGCTCTACTCGAACGGGACGCCATCAGCCCTTCCGTTAATTGTGGGTGTGACTATGTGGGAACATCAACTGTCATCAACATGTTCTTTAAAAGAACATGTAAAAACTCCGGGTACTTAAAAGAAGACAGAAGCTCGATTTCTTGACCGTCAGTTTTAACAGTTTTTTCTGACAGTGTTTCTTGTCGATGAAAACAACGAGAGTTTAGCTGCCTGAGCTGATGAATGTGTGTTGGTGCACAGCAATTAATGACTGTATCATCTGCGTAGAAATGAAAATTTGCATTTGGGACATTTTGTCCAAGGCGGTTGATTTATATTGTAAATAAGAGCGGTCCCAGAACTGAACCTTGAGGCACACCTTTGTGAGTACGATCTCAGCTGCAGAAGATATGAGCATAAACTGTTGGTATGAACACGTGTGGAGGTATAAACATCATCATTTTCTGCTCAAGTGTCTAAAAAAGTAGAGATGTATTTCTTGACAGTGACCGATACGATCGTCTGTTTTCCTCTCTCTTCACAGCGTACGTTTGGTTCGCCTGCAACTTCGACTTCTCCTCGTTCTGCGGCTGGACCAGAGAGACCGGCACGGGGGCCGAGTGGCTCATCCAGACCAACGGGGCTCCTGTCGTCCACAGAGGCCCCGCCCTGGACCACACAGGTGTGCATGTGTTTGTGTTTGTTTTTAGCAGCAGCTCTGCACAGATGCTTTAGTTGGAAGAGCTCTCTCTCTCTCTCTCTCTCTCTCTCTCTCTCTCTCTCTCTCTCTCTCTCTCTCTCTCTCTCTCTCTCTCTCTCTCTCTCTCTCTCTCTCTCTCTCTCTCTCTTTGCTCTCTTTGTTACTATGCAACTGTTGAAAGTCTGTCTGACCCTCTTACGTTCACAGTGAGAGTATTTTTAACTTCTGTGGGCTTTAAATAACAAGTCGGAGTCAGAGCTGCTGCTGCTGCTGCTGCTGCTGGGAATCACAACACCACCTCTTTTTTTTTTCTGAAAAGCAATAAAGAATTTTTCTTTATTTCTACAAGGAGCAGGTTAGAAAACAGTGACGACAGTTTCAGATGGAGGCCGGTTTTCTAAAGCCTGCAGCGGGACAACAGAGTCTACGTGATATCCTCTCAGACCGGGCCTAAATACAGATAAATACAGAAACCAGATTATAATCAAGGACATCTGCAGATAATCGTTTAACATCCTTTCCAATAATCGAGTCTCTCTGAACTTTAAAACCAGGCTGTGTTTGCTCGGAGGGCCTGGTTTTAACGGTTTTAATGCAGTTTTATGAGTTTTTCATCATTTCCAGGGAATTAATTCTCTTTTTTTCTTCATAATTAGAGTCGGTTCATTAGAAAAGAGGCACAGTAATTAGAATAATATGCTCTAAAACTACAAAAATAGAAACTCCAACTGCAGATTCACAGACACTTTTTTTGTCCTGGTGAAAGTGGCTCTGTAGTCCAGATCTTTGTTTACAAACAGGCTAATATGTTCAAATATGTTCATAAAGTATGTAAAAAAGAGGGAAGTCGATGTGCAGTCATAAAGCATGGAGCAGATTTCACAAACACTCCGACTGAAGCTCACAGAGTGAACACATGAAGGTGAAAACACGTGTAACAGGTCTGTCTGTGTGGTATCTCTGCGCTGAGAAGGACCGAGCAGACGGTTCGAGGCTCCGACGAATGCTCAGCCTTCAGAAACTTGACTTTTAAAAGGATACCGCTCTCCGCTCTCCTGTCTCCTCTCTCGGTGATGGATGTTTGAGCCGAGGCGACAGCAGCTCTCAAATAAATGGTCTCACCTTGATTTTTTGACTGAACCAGATCTGGAGTGAAAAACGAGCGCCTCACTGATGTGGATCTCCTCTCAGAGCGGCGCTGTCAGAGGCTTTTCAGACACAGTGAAGTCGTCTTTGGGATTTTTTTAGGATTTAAAATAAAACCTTTTAAATGTAAAACCCTTTCAACATGACTAACGAGCGTTTACAGGAAGAGACAGAATAAAAACGAAGGTGAATAAACGTCTGAGATCTTCATAGAAATGATCTCAGAACCTTTTAAACACTAAACTGTCATTTTTAATCCTTTAAAATCTCATCTTCAGTATGTTTTCTTTAAATGTGAAGAGTCTGCAGACATGTCGCCTCATTTCTAACCTTGTCCTGTGCTGCCCCCTGCAGGCGGACCGGGGAACTTCATCTACATGCAGCTGGGAGACGCAGACTCGCCCAGTAAAACAGGCGAAGACGACGATGAGGAGGAGAAG
The DNA here is from genome assembly GCA_962446985.1 of Xyrichtys novacula. Lineage (NCBI taxonomy): Eukaryota > Metazoa > Chordata > Actinopteri > Labriformes > Labridae > Xyrichtys > Xyrichtys novacula. Next base: position 28,936,444 of record OY660877.1, read on the forward strand.
GTGGCGAGCTTGGCCAGCCTGCCCATCACGGCGCCGGACGCGGACCTCTGCATGTCCTTCTGGTACCACATGTTCGGGGAACACGCCGGAGCGCTGCACATCAAACAGAGGAGGGAGGAGGAGGGAGGGCGCATCCTGTGGACGGTCAGCGGACACCGGGGCAGCAGGTGGAGGGAGGGGAGGGTCTTACTGCCTCACTCCAGGTTCTCCTATCAGGTAAGAACCGGTCCTGGACATGTGAGAGACTGAACCGGTCCTGGACATGTGAGAGACTGAACCGGTCCTGATCTGGTTCTGACCCGTGTTTGTTGTCCTCAGGTGGTCGTGGAAGGAGTGGCAGACAGACGCAGTTCAGGTCACATAGCCGTGGACAACATCCAGATCCTGGATGGACTCGGTCCTGAAGACTGTAAAGGTCTGCTCCACACACACAAACACACACACACACACACACACACACACAGACACACACCGTTCTTGTTAATTATGTTGAGTTTGTTTCTCTGACCTGCATCAATCTGATCAAACTCTTTTATTTCCAGATCCAGAAGCTCCGACATCAGAGATTTTCATCCTGCGTAAGTACCGCCCTCACTCTACTTCTGGTCAGCCAATCAGAAGGTGGACGTTAAAGTCATAGGAACAGCCGCCGTTATCTTTGACTAAATTAATGACCTTGAATATGATTTATTTAAGTTGAGTCGTAAAATTAATTCAGGGTCAAACACACACTGAGTTAGACCCCCCCTCCAGAGATGAATGTTGTCGACCGCTTGTTTCTCTAGTTATACCAACTTTAGTAACGACCGCAGGATAGAAATACAGAGAGCCACGCCCCCAACCAAAACGCCACTCTATAGCCACAAATAATGCTCAGAACAGCACCTAACTTCATCAACAGGACATATAGGGTCACAGACATAGTACTATATTCAGATTTGTTCTAACCCCTAAGAAAACATAAACTTAAGCGGGGGCGTTTCTCCACCTCTGTAGTCTTTAAGCTGGGCCAATAAACTTCTACTGTAGTAAAATGAAAAGGTAAAGGTGTTTTTATTGAGCCGAATTATCAATAAAATCATGATTTTGTTAACAGGTATGGATTTATGTGCTGTCGAATTAATATATTTGAACAAGAGCACAGTAAAGTTAAATCAGCTAATTTTCCAATGAGGTTCTGTTACTGAACTGAACTACACCATTAACTACTGAGGTTAGTACATATAGGGTCCCAGCCATAGTACTAGACACCAAACATCTTTTTAACTTTGACTCATTTCTTTAGCAAAGAGACTAAACACAACTCACCTACTCTCTTCCAGCAGACGCTTGTTTGTAGTGAGACCTCAGGCCAGTCCATTACAGACTACAGCGGGGTGACGCAGCTCAAGGAAGAACATTTATGATCATTTCTTTTATCATTTCCTTGAAGTAATAATCACCATATTAATCATTTTACAGACTCAGTAGTTCTTCTGTCTTAGCGTCTCGGTCTGATTGTATTTCCATGAAGAAATGATCATAAATGTTCTTCCTTGAGCTGCGACACCCCGCTGTTGTCCGTAATGGACTGGCCCGATGGTCGTATGGTCATTACTAAAGTTGGTATAACTAGAGAAGTAAGCGGTCGACGACATTCATCTCTGGAGGGGGGGTCTAACTCGGTGTTATGGTGTGTTTGACCCTAAATTAATTTTACACCAGAATATCCCTTTAACCCGCCGTCTCTCTCCGTCTCACAGCCATGGATTCACGCCCGCAGGAGAACAGCGACCTTGGCGGCCCGGGCAACATGCTGAAGACCCTGGACCCCATCCTCATCACCATCATCGCCATGTCAGCGCTGGGCGTCTTCCTGGGCGCCATCTGCGGCGTGGTCCTGTACTGCGCCTGCTCGCAGGGCAGCATGACGGACAGGAACTTATCCGCCCTGGAGAACTATAACTTTGAGCTGGTGGACGGCGTGAAGCTAAAGAAGGACAAGATGAACGGACAGACTAACTACTCTGAGGCGTGAGGGACGGGGGGAGGGGGGACACTCGGAGCGGCGACGGCTCCGCATGGACACGTGACGCAGCCAATCAAACGGGAGGATCGCAGGGCTGAAGCCACCGACGGGACGGACGGCAGGGTGGGCTGAAAGTGAGCCAATGTCATTTTTTTTCTCAGGAGCGGCGGCGGAAAGGACTGACCTGCAGGGGGCACTGTGTATAAAGAATCTGTACAGCAAAAAAAGAGAAGAAGAAGAAGAAGAAGAAGAGAAACTAAGGAGTCTATTTGTTTTCAGCGTGCTTCGTTGAGTTCATGTAATCACATGCTGGTGTTGAGACCAATTCAGAGGAAAGTATCGATAGTGAACTTTACGGAAAAGAAGAAGAAGAAGAAGAAGAAGTTTGTTCGTTTTTTCAGATGTCATAGTTTCATAACGAGAGAGAGAGAGAGAGAGAGAGAGAGAGAGAGAGAGAGAGAGAGAGAGAGCAGAGTGAGTGAACGCTCTGATATCTGGCTCTTCAGCGGGCCACCAGTCCCTGTGTGTGTGTGAGTGTGTGTTCAGGTGTCACATCCATATACATCTGCATCAAAGGTGTGTGTACCATTGGGTCTGGCTGTAAGTGTGTGTGTGTGTGTGTGTGTGTGTGTGTGTGTGTTACACTCGTGTTTATATGTGTATATGAAGGGTGAGCATCTTTCAGTGTGTGTGTGTGTGTGTGTGTGTGTGTGTGTTCAGGCGGGTACCATGGCGACCTGTGTCTAGTTCCGACAGTGCCTTTTTTTTCTCCAGTTTTTCTGTTGCCTTGTTTTCTCATCGGCTGGCGTTCGGTTTCAGGGTTCCTACACGATTAAAAAAAAAATACAGATTTTATTATTTTGAAGAATTTACAGTCAAATATTTACGGAAGCTCATTTCAGCCAGTAAACCAAAAAGAGGAAAACCTGGATATTTAATAAGTCTAAATATTGAGTTACGATTATGAGTGAAGAAATGAGAGAAAAAGAGTCGATTTTATGAGATTAGAGTCAAGATTATAACAGAAAATACAAAATAAAAAAAGATCAAAAGTAGATTCATTAGAAAAGTCCAAATTAAAAGAGTAAAAGTCATTTTAAGTAAAAAAAAAAAGTCAATATTGTGTCAGGAGATGTCAAAAATTTTTACATTATTATAAAAAAAAGTCTAATGCATCAAAAAAGTCTTAAATATTAAAATCAATAAAGTCAATATAATATTTGTCTCATAAGCACGACTGATCTATTATTTTAGACTTTTTACCTTTAAGTCATGACGACATGTCTTTTAATTTTTAGTTTTTATTCCATTATTTTACATTTTTGTCTCCAAAGTTTGACTTTTTAAATCATAAATGACTCTCTGATCGTTAACATTTTAATTTAAACTTCTGTAAATATAAATTTGATGTTTTACCTTGTAGTTTTGACTGACTTTTTTTCATCATTTTTGACTTTAACCTGTTTTTGTGACTCTTAAATCAGAACCAGGACTCCTCATGAAGGATTTTTCTTTTTTTTCTCTTTGTTTAGAAGCAGAAATTTACTTCTATAAACATCGTCTTTCTTTATTTTAAAGATCTCCGTCCTTTGTTGACTCCGGTTTAAACGTTTCTCTCCTCTCTGAACGTTTGTAAACGCGTAGGAACCCTGAACGCCTCCTTTTCATGGCACATGACACATCCAACATATTGTACATAGGTTTTAATATATTTGAGCGCCCTTTTCTATCTCGTAAAAGACAGCAGTGCCGCAGTATCCTTTCTCTGTTTGAATCAAACGTTCAGCCCAAAAAGTCCAAAGTGCAGATCTGTACAGAAAACTTTAGCCTCTCAGACATGTCCGTGCTGCTTCTTTCTCTGTGTGACGTGCTCGCCATTTGTCCGTTCTGTTGTTGTTTGGTTTCTGATTGTGCTCTGGGAACAGGAAGGGTGTTTGTTTGTTTTTTTTCAGAGATTATAGAGAAGTGCATTCTGGGAAGTGAAGTTTTGTACAGGGTAAAACAGACAACCTCAGCAGCAGTCAGAAGCTACATCAGAGGAAATGGTCAGGAGACATTTTCAGCGCCGCTGGCACACGCACTGACTCTGAAAGCTGAAGCTGAGGTGTGTCCAGCGGTCTGAAGGACTTCAGGGGTCAGAGGGGGCTCACCTGTCCCTCCTCGGATCTATCACGGGGCTAACGGGCTCTGATCGGAGACTTAAAGACAATGCTGAACTCTGTGGACCATCAGAGGACGGGGAAAACCTCGACAGGGGATTTTATCACAGCTCCTCATTCTGTCCTCACCTGTCCTTCCACCTGAGCTCACAGGTGTGTTCACCAATCAGAGCAGAGACACAAAAAGGCTCATCGTCTCATTTTTTTTAATCAGAGGAGGGAAATTTAAAGAAAGAGGACTCGCAGGGTCTTTTTCTTTGCAGCTCAATTTGTTCCAATCTCACCGTCTAACTTTACAAAAACAACAAAAAACCTGCAATTAAAAAAAAAATAAAACAATCAGCAGCTTCAGTAACTTTAACGGACATTTAAACTACGGGGTAAAAACAGGCTGGTGTTCATTTTCAGTGTCCGATCGGTTGAAAACAGGCCTTATAAATACTGTACTTATTGTGCTGCTTTGTTTGTTTGTTTGTTTGTTTGTGTTTGAGCTTTTGTAGCTAAGTGTGTCGTGGTTCTGGTCTCTTGTTCTTAGCGCCGTTCAGGTCGGAGGATCGAGTCTAAAAGTGAGAATTTCACCCATAATGTGCTCATTAATCTCAGTTAACTCCACAGACTTCTCCACTTCACTTTATTTCTCACAGTCAGCAGGTAAATCAGCTGCTGACTGTAAACAAAGATGGACGATGAGTTTACGCCTCCTTCTGTTGTTCAAAAGTGACGCCAAAGTACCCCCTGTGTCAAAATGATGACCGAAAAAATCATAAAAATGTCGAAAAGAACAAGATTAAGAAATAACATCCATCTTTTTAAACAGTCTGTGGTTACAACTTGATGGAGAGTCCAACAGGAGTGGTTCTTTTGGATCATAAAATTCTGGAGGTGGATTTAGAGGAACATCCACCCCCAAATTTTTACCCTTTTTGTGTTTTCGGTGCTAAAAGAAGCATAAATGTTTCCCAACCCTCCGACCAGCCAGTACAGAGGATTCAATGATTTCATATCAGGGGAGGATCACACCAATCTAGACTTCACGTTTAGTCGATTTCTTCCTGATTAAAGACTATAATCAGCTGGTTTTTAAAAACTGAGTTCCCCAAGATGCATCCATCATTTAAAACTCTTCTATGAGGAGTTTTTTAAGGTTTATTAAATCGACTAAAATCAACTTTTGATGCTATCCAAACATAAAAGCTTCAGAAACGGTCCTGTTTTTATAATTCAGGCCTGAAACATTCACGATAAACGCTGCATTTGAACGTGAAAATTAGGACGGATAATATTTTTGTTAAAGCAAAGACTGCTTTGACCACAGGGGGCGCCAACGTCGACACAAACTGAAAGTTCCTCACAGATCGTTGGAGTTGAGGTGTGTTAGCGTCGTGTCAGTCATTTCCCCAAAGATGTCGTTTTGTAGAGGACCCTCTGAAATCCACGATTGAGAAGACGTCTCCGATCACGATCAAAGCGCTCAGACTGTCGGGACGTCTGACTGAATGTCCTCCTCGTGTCTCAGACGGACGCAGACGAAGCTCCGCCCACTTTTAACAAGAAAGGATGCTGCAGCACTCAATGTGAAAACAAATGTTGCACTGATATATTTAAAAAAAAACTGTGTTTATGATGTTGATTTATGAAAAGAGAGAAGGAAAGGACAGTGTTATTGTTGCTTCTTTTTAACACCGTTTCAGACGACAATGTTATAAAAGTACAAATTACAGAGATGTTTTTCATTCTTGGAAAAGCTTATACACATCTCTCTGGAGCGTAACGATTTTATTTACTTGGTATAATATCACCTTGTGTTTTTGTCACTGATGTATGTGCCATTGATTTATTCTCTGTTTTCTTTGTATGAAAAAGAAAAATGTTTTATTTTCAGTACTGCTTCTGTACTTTTGCTGTCTCCGATCCAGAAAAAATGAGAAAGGAAATAAGGACGTAAAAAAAGGATAAGCAGTGAGGCCTTAAGTGACTACGAGTATTGTTTGTACTTTGACTTTCTGGTCAGCACCCAGACTCATCCGTCTCTGTTGTCTCAGACTCTGATCATTGACTATTACATTCCAAAGAATTGGATCAAATAAATGTTTTAAGTAAAAGCTGCTCGACTCGCTGGTTTTATTTCAGCGTCAGAGAGACGGAAAGGGTTCGGAAAACAAAAACAAACAGGACGCTTTGAGGAAACCTAAAGATGGTTTAAGAGGTGGTAGTGTACGGTGGCAGAGCCAGGAGAGTTCCCCCTACACTGAAAAACACTGAAAAAGTGCTTTTTTGTATGCCTCAACACCAAACGCCCTCTGGTCACCCTTCCTTCAGAAAATACATTTAAAAAATGCTAAAAAAGTTACTGTTCTCCAGAAATAAAGGTGAAATACTGTTCTCTGACTGCCCTACCAGTATATACCATATTTTTCGCACTATAAGCCGCACCATCAATGAACGCATCTATTCGCATCTATTTTCATACATAAGGCGCACCAGATTATAAAGCGAATTAAGCCAAACAAAACAGTCAGATAAGTCAAACTTTATTGAACTCGTTCAATAACTTCGCAAGGCTAAGGTAGCTGCAGCGCTCCGACGAGCCAAAAGGATTTTAAGTGCGCCTTATAGTGCGAAAAAATATGGAAAACAAAAAAAAAAACTGTGTATTAAATGTAAAATAATACACCCTGGATGCCCTTCCAGTAGGGTTGGGACATATGCTTTTCTCCCGTTTCGATTCTTCTACGATTTTTTCGATGCCGATTCAGTTTAAATTGGTATTCTACGATATTGTCGATTTTCTTGATTTTAAGTCTGCATTTTTAACACCAAAGAAACAGTAGATAACTATAAATTCGATTGTCAGGATGAGATTAAGTTCTGGAAATGTGAGGCCAGTTTTGCAGATTCTCAGCCTCGTGTTTCTGTCTGGTTGCAGCATAAGTGAACAAACGTGAGGCATGTGTATTGACTAAGACGGTGAACAGCGTAAAGTACAGCATGTGTCCGTCATCACTGAAAACCAGAACCAGGGCTGCAGGGCTCTCTGAAGAGTTATAAAAAAGATTCAAGCTCCAAAAAGATCCTGCAGTTTTTAATTTATGTTTAATTAGTGCAGAATAATGTCGGATTATATGAGCGAAAACTGAGAGGAAAGGAGATTTAAAACCAAACAGTCTTTAAAGAGGACTGACATTTAAATGAAGTCTGCATTCATGAATAAGACAGGGTTTACTGTTACACATGTTGTACCATGTTTTGACCACAGAGGGGCAGTGTTGCCTCTTTACAACAGCAGCACATGTCTAAAGAACAGGACATGCATTTATCACACAGTAAAACAGTCATCCTCAGCAAAGTGAAAGTGCACTGAACGTCTCATGTGAACTTCAGTCGTGTGGTTTTGGTTTTGGTCGTGTTTCCTGCCCACTTTGTTCACCGCTGAACCACTTTCCCAGACCCTGCTGATCTTAAAGTCTACACTTCTGCTTCTTTGCTGATCCTTGTGTCTTTCTCTTAAAAATAACACAATAAATAAAGCAACCTTTTATTGTGAATGCCATGAAAGAGTTAAATCTGCAGGTAGAGCCACTATAATGTGTGTGCATGTTTACAGTTTAATTTCTGTAATTTTAACAGGATAGTTTAAGTCAAACAAGCGTCTGAATCACTAAAGCAGCAGTAATCATCTTTGTGTCCATCAGGGTATGAGAGTGTGTGAAACTGAGACCGTTTACAGATCACTCAGCAGACGCCCTTCACACAGATCTGCAGAGGACTGGGTCAGGATGAAGACGCAGTGATGTAAAGATGACGAAAAGAGGTATTAACAAGATAAACCATCATTTTAGTCAGTACAGCTCTCTCCTGACCACCTCTGAAAGCTGCTGTAGGTCAAACACAAACACATAAAACACAAGTGTCATCTGCAAAGAGATTCATTTCAAACAAATGAATAATTCTGGTCCCAAAACTGAACCCTGTGGGACGCCACAAGTAATGTCAAAGCAACTTGACCCCTGCTGTCCCATCTCAGCAAACTGCTTCCCTGTTACTCATAAAGCCAGTCCAGACTGACCTCTCTGAGTCACATTTGCAAAACTAAAACTCTACAACAACAATCTATCGTATCAACGAATGATCAAGTTTGTTTTTTTGACATCCAGACCAAAATCGATATATTGGTTGTATCTGCAGCCTGACTCTCCCCTGTGTGTGTAAACATGTTGTCGGTGTTAAAGAGTGTTTTGTTGTGTTCAAACAGGAAAAAGGCAGAATTGAATTTAGCATCAGAGACCGCTCTCTCAGTTCTCACAGGAAGTTCATGGTATCTACTTGAGATCTGTGAGCAAACACCACAGATCGGTATGTGGTTATTCACCTGAAACAGCTCATCTCAGATGATGCGCTCGGGTACAAGGGTGAGGTTTCAGTTGGTTTGTCAGCTAGAGTAACAGCACCTCAAGAAATGAAATGACAAACTTTACAAATTTACAAAATGACAAGAGAAGCACAGCTCGTTAACAAAATGAAAATAGGTCCAGTGAGTGATACATGTATGGGTCATACTCTGGTGACATGTCATTTTAAACGTATGTCCAGTTAGTTCAGCTTCAGAGTATATGTAACTCTAAGAAGTTCCAATAGTTTCTTCCATTTCTCCTGAAACGTCTGAATCCTCCCGTTTATGTAACGTCCCAATTTTTCAAGAGTCACAACCTCACATATCAGAACAGAAGGTGGGTCATCTCCAGGATTGCTTTCCATGCCAACATTTAGAATGATTGAATCACCTTCTCATGTTGTTTAAGAGAACTGGGGAAACTTCCCAGCAAACATAAGAGTGGAGATTTTGGTTGGTTTTCATTTAGGGGTTACAGCACATCATGGTTTTTTTAAACAGGGTTGAATTATTACTGCAATGTAGGTGCGTGTTTGTCTGAGCTAATGTACCATTTTCTTCTCCATTTTCCATTTTTGTCCTTGATTAAAACAATTAAATGTGTTTAAACAGAGATTGAAATATGAACAATTGCGAGGAAGACCTTACCAAGATGGCGGCAGTATGGACACATCTGAGAGGTCAGAAAGGGGCATGTTTAAGCAAAAAAGTCAAATAATTTGACTGTTTATGAAGGTTTCACACAAATAGGCCTTTGCGCGTCTGTAGGCCGTCTTAGTAACTAATTTTTATTTTTATTCATGCAGGTAAACCTTTTTCTAACCAACTCTCATCCTCGGTCCATCCTTCCCAACGTTTTCTACCTCTCTTAGAAAGTAAATAGCTCATGTTAATTTCTTTTAGATAACCCATTAATGTTCATTTACTTGTTTTTTTTTTCAAATACTGTTCACTATCAGCTATATTTTCTCATTTATGAGAGCTAAATGAGTGAAAGTTTAGATTTTAGCCTCATACAGAACGAGGTCAAAGCGGGTTCACTGTCCCCCCGGTGTGTTTGTTCCTCCACCATCCATGTGCCGCTCCTTCCTGTGTGGGCGGGGTCTAAGTAAGAAGAGGAGGTTTGTTGAACTGGGACATAAAAAATCGTTTCTGCGGCAGCACAAGACCCACGATTATAACGTGTTCGGGCGAGCCGGAGACTCCTCGCCTCCTTAATCTCGTTTATTTATCACTATTTTCGGGATTCCTGTCGGTTTAACGGTCGTCGTGTCGGGTTAGTGAACGTTAACTGCGGTGCGGTTTGGTGGTTAAAACAAAGCTGACCCTTTCTGTACAGTTTTAGCTAGTCTTCGCCTCACTAACTACCTTCCCTTTTTCCTCCAAACGGACACTTTCTGGGGATAAATGTTGCTCTGAAACGACAGGAAGGACAGTTTAAAGTAAGAATAAGGTAAGTTATCGTTATATTAAGCTGTTTTTGTCTGTATGCCTCGTTAAGGAGCGGCTGAATAGACCGTTAAAGACAAAAGCGGGTCGAAGTAAGGAGGAATGCTTGTCTTCAGGGTAAAACTTTCAGGGTGTGGATTAACGATAACTTAACGGTCGATGGGCTGTTTGATTTTCGATTTAGGACACGTTTTTAAACAACTTACATGAGTTAAAGTGGGACATTTGTTATCCTAACATCACTAAATGTCCATCTCCGGAATCTTAAACTGGGTTTTGTACTGAAACTGGGCCTCTTTGTGTGACTAAACCGGGCTGTTTGGAGAAGATGGTGTGATTTATCAGTTTTTTTTTCTAAGTTTACTCAAAGTCTAAACATTCACAGATGCTGTCAGAGATCTACTTTTGTAGTTACAGCTCATTTTTAGTCACAGAAAAAACTTTCCACGACTTTATGCCCCTGTAATTACCTCCGCTTTAAAGCTCCTATAAGGAATTTTCAGCCAGATGGGGCCGAGCTATGACTTACTAAAGTTAACTTTACTGTTAACTCAAATCATCAACAATGTCTCTCTACTACTTTTAAATCCTTTTTCTAAAACATTATATAGCAAACATTCATGATAAAGTTGGGTTAAGTGGTCAACTGACATCATTTTATCAACCACTGGTGCCGATACTGATAAGAAAGCGGGTTGGCTGTGAGTCGATATATGATGCAGATATTGTTTTGTTGTTTTTTACTCAGTTAAAGCTCATCGTAATGATAGTAAATAGAGACAGAGTGATTAATCGTCCTGTAAGTTTGAAACTGGACGTATTTCCCTGACGTATAAGTTGGATGAACGTGCCTGAGCGTCCACACTGCAGTCACATCGGATACATATCCGATTTATATCCAAATACAAAAGAGGCCTAGGTCGGATTTGAAAAATTCAGAATCGCACTGTTCACACTTAGATGAAAAAATCAAATATGAGTCACATATGGTGAAAACATCGGAATTGACCTGCAGTCTGAACACTGCCATAGACATATAAGCAGTAGATTGTGTCCTTCCAGAGGACGAAATCTACTTCTAGACTTCTAGAATTAGCATCTCCTCATCCATGGTGTCATCGGGGTGGAAATCCCGGGTTAGTTCAGTGAGGTCAAGAGTGCCATTCAGTGGTCAGGTTACGATAAGAGCTTCTCCTGCTGGATCATACTGCATCCTCCTCCAGGCGGCCTGATGCCCTGATAGACTGTACTGGACTGACCATCTCATCACAGTCTGAATATGGACTTTACCCCCAGAGTTCAAATGAATGGTCAGAATTTTGTAAGATAGGTAGAGCAGCACTTTCACCTTTACGGCCTGGTCCAGATTTGAAGAAACCAAATCTGTGCAGATTTTTTTCATTGGTTGCGTCCCTCTTGGGGAAAGAAGCTGAATATCTCTGAGTTAGAGTCTAAGATAAGCTCAGGACGTGACATTTTAGAAGAGGGAACTTCCTGAGGTGGTATTTTTATCTGAGATGTTGCCTCTTGTTGTCAGGATAGTGTTCTTCCCATTTTCTCAAAGGTTAAGATTGTATATTGAAGCCACCCTCTATGACGTAGTGTGTCCATAAACTCTGTAACAGACGTACATGTGTGGAGGAGGAGTGTTAAATTGATGCCTTGAGTTTTGATTCCTGAGCTAAACTTTCATGGAGGAAACCAAACAGCATCTCTTTATGAGCCAAACTTGTAATCACAGACTGAAGTGGACTTGGAAGGCAGAGACCACAGCTGGACCCGGGTCTGGTCAGCTTTACTGTGGACTACATAAACTGTGGTTGAGGATACAGGAGGACCAGGACGTGTTAAATCCGCTTGTGTTGGTTAACCAGACTCTCTTGTCAGACCTTGTCCTGGGCTCTGACTCAGGACTGTTGACAGTGCAGTATGTAAGCCAGACAAGACGGGTCTTGTCCTCCTGGATCACTTCCTGTAAAGGATTTGTAGCCTGAGGAGATGTTTTTACTCGGAGCTCTCTGCAGATCGAGAGATGTGGGTGAAATACCGCGGGTTAATTACTGGCCTGCCTCGGCTTACAGGCAGCATCTTAATGACACAGTAACAGCGTGGTATGGAGGTGCAAAAACACACGACTTTGATCTGAAACAGTGGATGAAGATAACACACACCAGGCCTGCTAATTGTAGACATGAGTGTGGACTGTAGACTCCCTGTAGCTCACTGACTCACTTCCCTTAGTTACATTGTTGTGATATTGAAACAGGCTGAGCGGTGTTAGGAGTGTCGGGGGCAGTCTGAGGGTCATTTCACCATTACTCAACACCAGGTCTTCACCCCCCGCTGGTCTGATATGACTCATGATGAGTGACGGAGCTTCCTGTGGTGGTGGGGTATTTCTCAGGATATACGATCATGCTTCAGACTTTATCCCTTTATGGTAACACTCTCATACGGAGGTCTCATCTTTGTCAGATAACCCTGTTGTGGTGTTATCAGACCATGGAGTCATGTTATATTGAGTTAGTAGGTGTGCAGGTCTGTTTCCTGTTGCTGATATTGATTATTGATCAGCTCCTGCATGATGTGTATATAACTACCCTCCTTTTTAAAGCTGCTCAGCTGATCATCATCATCATCACAATCTGAGTGACTGCAGGAAATCTTTGTCCTTAAATGTTTGTTTTTAGATGTTAAAAATACGCCCCTTTGTTTGTTACTGATCCTAAAATATCACAACATCCTGATTTGATGGGTTTTTTTAGCCGCTCAGAGCTCCGAGGTGGGCCGGGAGAGTGGGAGGGGACAGGTCGAAACTATGGGAGAGGGGTGTGTCGAATACAGCGAGGTGATTTGATGGAGAGGCGGAGCAGGAGATTGACCAATAGGAGCTGTCCGGGATGGATGGCTCTTATTATGATGCCACAGTCATGTTCCTGTTGTGGATGTTTAACTTCATAAACTACGACAGTTTAACAGCGAGAACAGCCATGATCACAGCACATAACTGTCTAATACTCATGAGCTGAAAACATGTTTTACCTGCAGATACCAAAATAAGATGATTACACTGAGAATCCCCAACTTTAAACAAACGCTCACAGCTGATCCAGTCGCAGTGAGGAATCCTGAGAGCCTCAGACTAAACCCAGAACCATGATGGAGGTTTTAATTATCGTCACTTAGACTGATGGATGAGATTTTCCAGATACTTTCATTTCTAACATGTTTGGATCCAGCCTCAGTCGGTGATGATGAACGCTCGTCTTACTGAAGAGAAACTTTCCTGGCTGTTTCAGACCAGCTGGAAGAAGCTCAGGCTGTATATTTCAGAACTCGACTTTATGGTTTTCAACAAGCGCCGTGATCCAGAACTGTATCACACTCACTCTCTGTCAAACCGACACGCTGAACTCTGCGTTCAGGTTGAAGGAGGTGGACCACATATTTCAGTCTGGTAGTTTTTCCACGCCGCGGTACGGAGTGAGTTAAGCAGGAATGCGTTATCTCATCTCTCCTGGGAGGGTCGTGAGATCAGGATCTCCACCATGTGACAGAAAACCCCCCAAACAGAGACAGACGACTAATCTGAGAAGATCTACAGCACCCAGACTAGAGCTCTTTCTGGAGACCTGACATGGACCTGAAGACCTTTAAAATACCAACACGTGTTAGAGATGGAGACACGTGTCAGAGTCGCCGTTTTCCCTCAGAAAGGTGAAACTAAGAGGATCGTACTCCTCATACTTCATGATGATGGAAACGTTGAGGTCCAGGATGTGATCCGACCAGGTCTTTATAACTTTCCACCATTTTTACAGCAGCTGGATGTCAGGTGGTCCAAGTCTGGGGCTCCTGTGTTGGAGCTGGTCTTCCTTCAAACGTGTCGTGTTTGCAGTGAAAGCCCGGACTTCAGGGGGGTAAAGTGGGCCCTGGGTGTGGTTTAATGAAGGAAATGGAAGCAGAGTCCTGCTGAGTTGTTTGGGGACCCTAATGGACTGAGAGGAGGCTGTGACTTTCAGCAGCAGGTGGGGGTTGTCTGGCTGAGGGGGTGGCAAACAGAGCATGAGGGGGATGGGCACCAAGAGACCAGATGACCCACATGTGTTGAGAGTCCCACCTTTGTACTGAGTTTGTTTCTCCTGGAGTTCTTGGACCCTAAAGGCCCCGTTTGTCTGGACTTGGATGAACACAGAACTTGCTCTTGTTGCTGAGCTGGATTTCCACTCGTAAATGTTAGCGCCTTTAAAGTCATGGTCGACGATTGGAGAGATTGGTAATTATTATGAACCTCGTTTCTATGGCGATCATGGTCCTATAGTGCGCCAGGATTTGGTCCTGAAAACAGACGCCGAGACAGCAGAGTTTTAGTTGAACAGGTCATTTTTATCTCCTTTTATCTCATGTTACATAAATAACTCTGATTAGTCTCTGACATGTCAACATGGTAGCTGTCCAGGCAGCTGCAGACGGCGTTCGCTAGCAGAGCCGGCGTTTACTGCGGCTAGTCACTAACAATCCGACATGGTGAATCCTATTTGAAGCTAGAGTAGGATCTTCTGCCGGCAGATCGTCAAGCAGGACTTAAAGCCTCTCCACCATTACAGCCGTTCTCACTCCGTCCCTTGGCTTTTCAGACACACGTCCATCTGCTCCTCTCCTGCTCTCCTCCGTCCTCCTGTTATCTGTGTAAGAAGTTTGCAAAGACGGTCATTTAGGACTGTTTTTACAGCGTGGATTCAGGTTGTTGCTCCTCAGGTTGTGGTTTGATGTGTTTGTTACCGGCTGCATAAATAATTCAAATCCAGGAGGAGTCATGTTACAACAATGGAAGGGAAAATAGAGACCATGAGAGCTCTGCGGTGTTTGTGGTTTTTGTGGTGCAGCGTTGAATATAAACAACAACATGTAATCTGTGTTGTAATGAGAGTGTTGTGTCAGTGTGTACTTCTCTTTTCTAAAGTAACATATGAGGGATCCTGCAGGCTCAGCAATGCAGCGTGTGGTTAACCTCTGACTCTATGAAATGAGAACAACTGAGAAACCATCTGTGGTGACTTCTGCAATTACTCGATAAATGCATGGAGAGGAGGAACTCTGCTCATCGGCTGTTTGGGGCTCGTTCACCGAAAATGAGGCGCCATAGACGGCTTTAAATAATGTATGACGTTTTGACTCTTTAGAGAGACAGGAAATCTTTGCATCAGCAGGAAACACGCTCTGTGTTCGCTCTTATTATGAGCATACATGTTTGAAATCCTAACACTGGTTTAGTTTGAGGCTTTTCCAACAACCGACTGGAAGAAAGTGGATTTTTGTGAAATCTACGGAGGACCACAGCGAGGCCCAGTGAACTCTGGTCCTCCACAGTCAAAACACGGACTTTGTCAGGGATTGTTAAACACTCACAGATGTGTTTAGCTCCACCTTTACACAACACCAGGCTCCCCCTTTAAAAACCATGTGAGCTGAAGCAGCAACAAGAGCAGAGAGTTAACGGGACTTTTTCACTTTATACAACAAACAACAACCTGAAAGTATTTTTCATTTATTGGATAGAAACGGGGAGACATGCAGACAGGGTCAACTGTGGTTTCTGTAGTTTCCTCTTTTCATTAAAGTCAGCGACCAAATTAGTATTTAAGGGACAGAGTGAGGAAATGAGCAACGTCAGTTTGATTTAAGTGGAAATCTAGTATAGATAGGGCTGCACAATATATCGGTTTTAATCAGAATCAAATTATTTTATGATGACGATATTAAAAGAATTGAAATCCTCAAATGGATTTTCTTCTCTATCGTGTCTCGAGCCTCCAGGTCAACAAAGGCTCCTCCTCCCCAGTTCACACACACACCAGTGTAAACAAACATGGCGTTTGAGAAATAAGGCGATAATTTCGTGGTTAAATAGGACAAGAGCGAGTCAGTCGTGTTGAATTGGTACGACTTCACAGTTTCAGATGAAGAGTAAACCACTCCCTGCTGCAAAGTCTGTCTGAAGGCGGGATCAACCCGTCACCATGGAAACGAATTAAGAAGTAAACGCAAAGTTTTTTGCCGTATTGGCGTTTCATCCACACGGAATAAATCTGTAAACGACGACCATTTCATCTCCGTGTGGATGTCTATCTGCATCTCTGGAAACGATCATGTGACTCACAGAGTAACTCTTTTATGGCGCCGAAACAACCTTTAAACACATGCTCTGTACTCTTCTTCGTTACAGCGCCACTTACTGGCTTGGCATATGCACTACATCGTTTTCAGTGGTTTCGTTTTGAGAGATGAAAAGAAAAACTTTTAAAGTGAAGTTTGGTGAAGTTGTCACTGGATAAAAAATCGAAAATTGCAGCCCTACGTTTAGATACTTTTATTTATGTTTATTATTTATAGTTTATAAAGTTACTTCTTTGTTCACTAACTTTATAAACACGTTGGTTGTCCTTTCTTTGTTGCTTTGTCACATTCATGTAAAATAAAACAGTACAGCCCACAATCCCCTCACAGACTCCCTCAAACAGCAGCGATGTTTCACAGACTCGTCCACATGAAGGATCAGTTTAATCATCGTCACAGAAAACAGATTCTTATCCTTCAGACTCGGGTTTCCACAGAAACGTCACCCGAGGAATGCCGTCGTCAAACAGGCCAAAAGTCACACAAGGAGTCGATTATTTGCGACACAGTTACATGTGTCGGCGCGCAGGAATGCTCTGTGTGAGTTTACATCAGAGGCGGCTCTCCTCCGGGTCTCTGGGGGAAACTTGCAGACTGCAGATTGAATCAGAACGCCTCAGAGCCGTCTAGTGACAGCCGGCCGACCATAACAGAGAGAGCCGTGAAGGATTGAGTTGCAGCCGGGTCACTCCAGCAGCTGTCGGAGGAAATTCTTGATGAAGTATTCGTCTGAATCTGTGAAAGACCTCAGTGATTTTCTTTAGAGCAGGCCTGTGTGTTGATTTTTATCATTAAGGAAGTGTGACTGACCAAAGCCTCCGAGTTTGACTTTCATTAGGAACAAACATGACTGAGACAAAGTTAGTCCTAGTTCTGGATTTTAGAGTCTAAAACACAAAATCTGATTTGATTTGGATTCGACCGAGAAGATCAGAGTCGATCTGATCATAGAGGAGCAGA
This sequence comes from Xyrichtys novacula, assembly GCA_962446985.1. Classification (NCBI taxonomy): domain Eukaryota; kingdom Metazoa; phylum Chordata; class Actinopteri; order Labriformes; family Labridae; genus Xyrichtys; species Xyrichtys novacula. Next base: position 28,953,587 of record OY660877.1, read on the forward strand.
TCAGTGTCTCCTGTCTGTCCCTCTGCTTTTCAGCCTCCTCCTCCTCTTGTTCTCGCTGCAGCCTCAAACCCATATAAATTTACCCATCATGCCCTTCTCTGTGTTATTACAGTCAGAAACAGTGACTCTGACACTCACATGCATGTTCAGCCTCTGTCACCGTACAGAGTCATGAGAACACCAAACCTGCTCCTGTAAATATCAGGCTCTCAGGTCCATCATCATGGACATGACTCATGGTCCTCCTGAGTTTCTGCTGCTGATGGATGGAGACGGGAGGAGGAGGTGGGGTTAAAGGTGGATGAGTAAAGGCTTTGTATTCGCAGGTGTGTTTTTATGAATGTGTCCCAGTCTGCGCTGTTATTCACCCTCTCCTGACTGAGCGAGGAAGTGAGGCGGCCTCACACGGACAGTCAGCTGATCTCTCTGTTTAGGACGGATGACTATTGGCTGTAGACGTCTCTCTGTGGATGAAAGACGCTGTTACCTTAAAATATAACTCAGAGAAGTCCATTAATAACTATTTATTAAAGTTATTCTCCTCAGTGATAAACACAGACCGATGATACATCGACTTATTTACTCTCTGTGTCACTTTTATGACTCTTCCTCTGTGCAGAAGTTTAGCAGATACTCGTCTGCTCTCTTTCTATTCTGCGCTTCACTTTTACCGCCCTGTTAGATATTACACCTCCTCTGTCGCTCTGTTATCAGCTCCTATCAGCTGTGACGTACGCCGGCCGGAAGAAGGTTAGACTTTGATGTCCGCCCACAACTGTGTCTGTGGTTCAGATGTCCTCACTAATACAGAAACATGAATCTGATGTTAAGGATCTGAAGCCATCAGCTGGTTCCTAAAGTCATTATCCCGCCCCAGGATCGTGGACGTGGATGCCGCCGCCTCCCTCTCTAATGTCATTATGTGGCACAGAGGTCTCAGTTCCTCCCCGTCTGTCAGCTCTCTGCAATTTGCAGCTCTGAGCGGGACGAGCCCCGGAGCGGTAAACAAAGCTGGTGGTCAGGAATGTCGGGGAGGAGTCCCGACTCTGAAGAAAAGGGTGACTCGAACTTTGAGGAGCGTTTTGTGGGAATAGTTGTCGCCTTTCTCTCTCTCTCTCTCTGTCGAGGTTTAGCGGGGCGGAGAATTAAACGAAGGGTGTCAGTCGTTGTTTCGGATAAAAACGGCCGCTCTTTAACAGGATGTGGTCGTGGAGCAGATGCATGAACGCTCTGACCCGCAGAGAGAGAACAAACATACAAACACAGATTTCCTCCATCACCGCTCAGTGACAGATTAAACTCAGACTCTGAGCGGTGGATCAGTCCAGGAAGTGTGTCAGTGGAGTCTTGGGAATGGCTGAGATTCAGGAGGTCTGACCTAATATGGAAGCACACACATACACATACATATATATACAGCACATGAGCACTCTGAACCGTCTTCCTCTGTACATAACGTTGACCTATCACCAAAGCTATTCACCACAGAGCCCCTCTGGAAACTTCAGACTCTGTTTCTGGTTGTCGTGGTCGATGCCTACCAGCTCAGCTCATTGTGGTCGTCAGAGGAGTCCTGTCATTCCTCTCCCCCACAGTTATTCCAGCCTGAAGCATTGTGGGTCATTACGATGAGTAAGAGTTGATCAGACTGAACACCTGAAGTGTAAACCTGTGAGATCTGATCTGAGGTGAACAGACCTCCTCGTTGTGACAGCATGAATGTTTCCAAACCTCCGTCAGAATCAGCGGTTTGAGGAAATGTTGATCAACAGACGTCATCGATTGTGGCGAGCTCATTGCAACAGTAACTGGGTCGTTGTTTTTAATGTTTGGATGAAGGTCAGACTGTTGTTGCTACATAATCATACTTAGTCCTTCTTCTTCTTCTTCTTCTTCCAGATGGATCTGCGGTTACTTCTCATAGCGACGTTATCGGCGCTCTTCGGCGGCAGCTGGGCTCAGCAAGGTAAGAGACAGGACGTGTCATTCAGGTGAACACGCTTCACAGCTTCTCTTATCTCACCTGTCAAATATTAGCTAAACTAGAGAGTGACTGACTCTCTGCTCTAACAGTCTGGTTAGTGAGGTGGGTGGGGGTCATACCGGCCAACATTTAGGTTATAGAATCTGGGAGATTGTTGTTAAGGCCATATCGCCCAGCCCTAGTTACTGGTACCACACACAACAACACCACATGCACGAACATCTCCCTACAAACCATTAATGCTAACCTAGATCTACAGGTTTAGGAGCAACAGGACTCTGTAGTTGGAGTCTCCACATGGGCTTAATGTCACGTGACTAACACAGTGGCTTTCAACTGGTGGGTCCTGACCCAAAAGTTGGTCGCGGACATGTTCTGGATGGGTCACGAACAGCTGGTCAAAAAAGTAAACATTTAATGGGATATTTATTAGATGTTTCGATATTCTCTGCACAAGCAACTTCGGTAGTTGTCGTCCTCTTAACATAAATCCACTTGTTTTATTGAGTAGAGTCTTTATTCTTCTGGAAAGGACAACTGGACTTACTTAGGACGTTTCGCCATAAGTCCAGTTGTCCTTTCAACATAGAGCTGGAAATCATAGATGCTGCATCTGCTGACATCCAGACAAAGACTTTTTCAGGGAAGACCTTCATATGATCCCAAACCAAACATTTCAGTCCCTCTAGTTTCCTTGTTTGTACTCAGTTCTCTTGTCTTGCATTTTAAGAGCTTTCACCTCCTCCTCCTCCTCCTCCTCCTCCTCCTCCTCCTCCAGTCCTGTATTTCCTCACTCATGGTTTAATGGCTCCTCTTGGATCCTCTTTTACAGGCTGAAGTCACCTCTTGGTGAGCTGCCTGCAGCTTTTCTCAGCGTGACTCAGTGGAGTGATCTGGAAAGGGTTTATGTTTCGCTGCCAGAACCAACCGAAGCTGTTTTCAATCAGTGAACTCATGGAAAATCTGTCATGTTGGCTCTAAACGGACTTGTTTTGTCTTTTTTGTTTTTTTTTCAGAGGGCAGTGTTTGCATCAAGGCGAACGCACAATCATGCGGGGAGTGTATCCAGGTGGCGGAGACGTGTGGATGGTGTTCAGACGTCGTGAGTATTTTATCAGATGAATGAGGATCTGCTCTGTGGGTGTGGCTCAGTCACAGTCTTTCTCAACGCACAAGCACGGCCAATAAACCCATCTGGGAGTCATCAGCTGGAGCATTATGCAACCTCCAATCAGTGTCGACTTAATTTATCATGCAGCTGAAACAGAGTATGATTTTCAGAGTTTGTGCAAGAGTGAAATCTGCAGATAATCCTGCTCATGAACGTCACTTTACCTCTGAGTGCATAAAGAGTTGGAGAAACTTCAGCTTCTTTTCTTTTCTAACAAAGACAAGACCACAGAAAGAAACTCTAGACGCTCTTCAAATCTGAAGTAAGACTACTTTCTCCGACACTTTTCTCAGAGGACGCTCCTGTAGAAAAGTCGTAGTTTGCAGCATTTGTCATGTTTGCATTCCTCTCAAAACTTGACTGAACTCGTCCGTCTGAAAGTAGACCAAGCTTATGAAATCACAGCTCGACAAATTTAGAAGATAAGAAGTATCCTGGAGCAGTGAGCAGTTCAGAACCAGAGTAGACGAGGACGACTTCAGGACGAGTCTATAGGTCTCTATTATATTATCAGCCTCTCTTTTAATCACTGTTCAGGCTTTCGTTTGGTTTCTAAAGGAGGAAAAAGAGTCTTTTTATGAGTCACGTGGTTCTGCAGGAATTCGGTCAGAGCTCTATTTGTGTTTAGACTGAGCTCATTGTCTCCAGTTTCCCCTCCTCTCTGCCTGGTGGGAAATCATGTGCATTCAATCTATGTTCTCCGCCGGGGTATCCAGACGTCCAAACAGAGGGTTGAAATAAAAACAGGCCTGTAAGGTACCGGGGAGTGAGCCCAGATGTCAAAGTGGTCCAAAGTCCACTTTCAAAACTCAAATAATCGGCTCAATAATTTCAGATATGACTGAAAAGTTTGACTTTTGGTTCCTGGAGCTCGTCTGTCCTCCAAACCAGATCAGATATCTGCAGGTGTAAAGTCCAGGAAACACTCAGTCTTCTCTCAGTCTTCTCTCTATGTTTTATAAGAGCCATCTAAGCTCACACCGACCAAACCTTTCCTCTTCTCCCTCAGGACTTCCTCTCTCCGGGTGAGTCCAAGTCGGCCCGCTGCGACGACCTGGAGTCCCTGAAGAAGAGAAACTGCGCCGTGACCAAGATCGAGAACCCGCGCGGAGGCATCACCATCAACACCGACAAGCCCGTCACCAACAGGAAGGACAAATCCGAGAAACTGAAGCCCGAGCAGATCACCCAGATCCAGCCCCAGAAACTCACCCTGACCCTCAGATCTGGTAAATATGTCCGGAGATACGTAGACCAGTTTCAGTCGGACTAAAGCGATGAGAGTTACAGATTCTAGTTTCTGACGAGACTCTCAGTTTTCTGTCAGTTTAGATAAAGTTTTTGTTTTTGTAAAAGTCTGTGATCGTCTCGGTCTCGTCTTTGTCTCTAAACGTCGTCTTTAACCGTCTCTCAGGTGAGCCCCAGACCTTCGACCTGAAGTTCAAGCGTGCTGAGGACTACCCCATCGACCTCTACTACCTGATGGACCTGTCCTTCTCCATGAAAGACGATTTGGAGAACGTCAAGAACCTCGGCACGGACCTCATGAGAGAAATGCAGGAGATCACCTCCGATTTCAGGATCGGTTTCGGCTCTTTCGTGGAGAAGACCGTCATGCCTTACATCAGCACCACGCCGGCCCGCCTCATCAACCCCTGCACCGGGAACCAGAACTGCACCAGCCCCTTCAGCTACAAGAACGTCCTGAAGCTGACCAACAAAGGAGACGAGTTCAACCGTCTGGTCAGTCAGCAGCAGATCTCAGGAAACCTGGACTCCCCAGAGGGCGGCTTCGACGCCATCATGCAGGTGGCGGTCTGCGAGGTAAGATTGGGCGTATTCGGCGTGCTGATTGTCATCTCTCTCCCTGCCGGTGGAGAAATCTTTAAAAACTTTATTTAAAATCTTTCCAGGAGCAAATCGGCTGGAGGAACGTGACTCGTCTGCTGGTTTTCTCCACCGACGCTGGTTTCCACTTCGCTGGAGACGGTAAACTGGGCGGCATCGTCCTGCCCAACGACGGGAGGTGTCACCTGGAGAACAACATGTACACCATGAGCCACTACTATGTACGTACAGTGAGGGGTCTGACTAGTCTTTCATCATCCTGTCCCTCATGACTACTTCCTGTGTTCACCCTGAGCTGAGGCTTTTATTTTGAAAGTGAAGTTTGCGGCGTTTATGTGATGAAGCAGCGTTTAAACGTTTTTCTGTTTGGATCTGAAAACTTCGTAAATGTGATTTTACAGCTTTGATTTATGACTTTGTGTCCACCTGAGTTTCATGTTGTGGAGCAGAGTCCTCTTTCCTGGACTCTGGTGTCCCTGAAGAGTCCTGGTTCTGAGACTGAACCAGTTTTTTTGTTCACCTGTGTTTTAAAGGACTACCCCTCCATCGCACATCTGGTTCAGAAGCTCAGTGACCACAACATCCAGACCATCTTTGCCGTCACCGAGGAGTTTCAGCCTGTTTACAAGGTCAACTCTGAGTTTTATATCGTCTGTTTAATGAGTTTCTTCTTAAAAAACCAGCAGCTGAACTTTAGTTTCCCGTCTCTTCTCAGGAGTTGAAGAATCTCATCCCTAAATCAGCCGTGGGAACGCTCTCCTCCAACTCCAGCAACGTCATCAAACTCATCATCGACGCCTATAACGTGAGCTGAAGTTTTCTTTCTGAAGTCGATATTTTTTGACTCCCTGCAGTCGAGTTGATTCAGTGTTTTGTTCAGTCTTTGTCCTCTGAGGTCATCCTGGAGAACGGCAGGCTGCCCGAGGGAGTCTCCATCAACTACAAGTCCATCTGTAAGAACGGGGTGGAGAGCACCGGGGAGAACGGCAGGAAATGCTCCAACATCTCCATCGGAGACGAGGTAAACATCAGACCTTCATTTATAAGTGATGGTGACTCAGCTCCATCTCTCTAACCCTGGACTGTCTTTCTGTCTCCAGGTGACGTTCAAGATTTCCGTCGAGTCCCAGAAGTGTCCGGCACACGGAAAGTCAGAGACCATCAAGATCAGACTTCTGGGCTTCACAGAGGAGGTGGAGGTCGTCCTGAACTTCATCTGTGACTGTCAGTGCGCCGCCGAGGGAGAGCCCAACAGCGACAAGTGTACCGAGGGAAACGGGACCTACGAGTGCGGAGCCTGCAAGTGAGTACCAGACCCGGAAGAATCTGTGACTCTAAACCAGCGAGACTCAAAGCTGGGTTAGATTCCAGTCTGTGAGAACCTCTTAAGAGCTCTTCTTTCCCTTGTTAGGTGTAACGACGGCCGGATCGGACGTCTCTGCGAGTGCAGCAAAGACGAAGTGCGGACAGAGGACTTGGACGCCAACTGCAGAAAGGACAACGGTACGGACATCTGCAGCAACAACGGCGACTGCGTCTGCGGCACCTGCGAGTGTAAGAAACGAGACAACCCCGCCGAGATCTACAGCGGCAAATTCTGCGAGTGCGACAACTTCAACTGTGACCGCTCCAACAACAAGCTGTGTGGAGGTAAGCGCCGTCTACTAACCTGATTTAAAGAGCTGACGCCGTCTTTACGCCGCTCCGTTCACGCCGCTAACCTCCGATCTGCACCAGGACACGGACGCTGCGAGTGCAGGAAGTGCATCTGTGACGCCAACTACACCGGCAGCGCCTGCGACTGCTCCCTGGAGACCTCCACCTGCCTGGCCAAGAACGGACAGATCTGTAACGGCCGCGGTACCTGTGAGTGCGGCGTCTGCAAATGTACCAACCCCAAATTCCAGGGTCCCACCTGTGAGATCTGCCCCACCTGCCCCGGAGTCTGCGCAGAACACAAGTGAGTGCCAACGGAGGGGGTTCTGGTTCTGTCCTGTAACTTTATTTAGTAAGAACAGAGCGACACCCTTTTGGATCACAAACAAACAGACGAGTTCACCAACAGCTCGACCTTCTATCTGTTTCCTCAGAGATTGCGTGCAGTGCAGAGCCTTCGACGCCGGCGAGAAGAAGGACACGTGTCTGCAGGAGTGCAGCTACTTCGAGCTGGTCAAGGTGAAGGACCGTGAAAAACTGCCTCAGCCCACAGACCAGAGCTTCCCGCTGACGCACTGCAAAGAGAGGGACGCCAACGACTGCTGGTTCTACTACACCTACGCCATCAGGAACGACACCACCAAGGAGGTCTTTGTGGTGGAGACGCTGGGTACGACTCTCACGCTCACACCTGATCCTGGTCTGTAACAGCAGATGACTTCTTGAAGTCTCAGGACTTGGTTTAAGTGGTTCTGGTCTCTGTTTTGTCCCCTCAGAGTGCCCCACAGGACCTGACATCATCCCCATCGTAGCAGGTGTGGTCGCCGGCATCGTTCTCATCGGCCTCGCTCTGCTGCTCATCTGGAAACTTCTCATGATCATCCACGACCGCCGAGAGTTCGCCAAGTTCGAGAAGGAGAAGATGAACGCCAAGTGGGACACGGTGAGTGGAGCACACCTTTACACCAGGATCCAGAGGGGGCGGGTTTTAGTCAGCTGATTAAACCGCAGAAGGGAAGGTTTGTTCAGAGTTCATGTTTTTGTCCTGGATCAGCCTCACTTCAGGTCTGTGTAGGCCTGTGTCTCTGAGGGAGCGTCCTCCCCTGACACTGCTGCCTCTATCTGTCCAAATTCAACAACTGCACGACCATAAAAGGTAAAAACCAGAGAGCCGGGGGAGGGAAATCACACCAGCAGAGTTTATGGCCCCATGGCAGGAAGCAAACATGCGGCACGGCGGCGTTTAGAGGACTTTAAAGAGCCGAAAACATGTCACTGTATTACTGTAATAGAAGAAAACAGAACCAGCGACATGTTTACTGTGAGACTGATGTGTTTCCTGAAGGACAAGAACCCAGAGAACCGTGTCCAGAACCCCAGTTTGGAGTAGAGACGCTGCTCTTTGGGTCAGAGTTGGTGATGTGTCAGTGCAGAGTACAGAGTTAATGTCAGAGGTCTGTGTTTACACAGCAGGAGCTGAAGTCGGTGTTTCACATCAGACAAACAATCATTAAGACAAAGCCTTTAATTTAGACAGGAGATGTTTGAGTATGTTTCTTTATTTCAAATTAAATCGGATTCTTCGTTTATGTTTATAATCGCTGCTGAGTTAAAGGACAAACGTGGTCGACTAAAGTTCACTCATCAACCGCTGGACGACTTTGTCTGTTGTCTTTAGAATATAACCAGCTTTTTTTTTCATGTCTTAAATGATCTTTAATCTCATAATGTTATACTCAAACAACGATGGACCAGCGTCTAATCTCTTCAAACCTCCTGAGTGCTGTTCTTCTGTCGTCTGTTATTTGATAAACTGAGCAAAGATCTTCAGACGGCCGGAGTTTAGAGCTGCTCAGGAGGAGACAAACTCAGTCCAGTTATCAGATATCCTCCTAAATACTCAGGTATTGATCACAGGCCGTTAATCATTCAAGTCAATCCTCTGAAACTCAACGCCAAACAAGAAGTTCAACCAGCGGAGAGGGACGAGTTTGAAGGGAGACATCAGGATGAACCAGAGAACTCCGTTTCAGAGGACTCTGGACTCGGCTTTAGAACTTCTCCTGGTCTTAAATGAGTTCATGGTCGATTGAAGTGTTTGTGAATAATTTTGATCGGTCTCACACTTCCTGTCTCACCCTCAGACCTCAGTAGATCTGTAACCGTTGAGTTTAGTAACTGTGATTCATGGTTCCACTGCTCAGTTTCTGTTGTCCTCACTCGTGTCGTCCTCTCTCCTTCAGGGCGAGAATCCCATTTACAAGAGCGCCGTCACCACCGTCGTCAATCCAAAGTATGAGGGCAAATGATGGAGCTCCGCCCTCTTTGTGACAACACTGTATGGAAAGAAAAGGGGCGGGGTCAGGGGAAGGAAGGAGAGGGAGGGGCGGGTTTTTTAATGCTTCACTGTTTGTTTGTTTGTGTGTTTGTTTGTTTGTTGTAGTCACCAAACGATAGCAGAGCTTTTTGCCACTATTTCCGTTTGTTTTTACTAACTTTTTTACTCTCTATGCATCCTCTGAACTGTGTACAGTCTGTGTAAATGTGGGGTTATTTGATTGTTTTCTCCTTTTTCGCCTGTGCCGAGCCGAATGAGCGGAGTGTTGAACTGGTTCGGAGTTTTTCCTGCCACAGGACTGGCAAAGTAACGAAACACCTCGCTGTGCCTTTAAAAGAAAAAAAAAAACAACATGAAGCCATCAGTGTTTTGTTTGGAGGACGTTGATAAGAGGCGGCAGAAGAAGAGTTCCTCTCTGAAAGAGCGTGTGGGGGCTGATCGACCTCAAAGAGTCTTAATAATGTTTGCTGAGGGGTGATAAAGTAGATTTCACTCTCTGTAAACGAGTCTTTGGATCGAAACTCTTCAAATGTAGCGCCGGTCTCTGTAGCAATGAAATGTGTACAGTGTGTTTGGTTTCTTTAAGCCATATATATGTGTTCACCGAGCAGGATTTAAGGCGTAAGTATGTTTTTGATTCTAATCTATCTGAACAATCAAGTGAGACGTTTCCTCGAGCTGCTTTTGAGTGTACAGACGAATGACTGTGCGGCTCCAGGGTTTACTCGCTTAATTTAAAGCCAACTCAGGTCCTTAATTCTTCACAGCATCGCCAAATACAAAGAAACCTGCCTTAATGCTAACTTAAGTAGCGTTTTTTTAAATGTTTTATTTGTAGTAAAGAAACTGGGGAAGGGTCCAACTTTTTCTACTTGTCAGTAATTCCACCTTAAATGGTACTTTCTCATAAGGAAAGACTAAGAAGAGTGTTAATGTAATTCAGGTTGAATCATCAGTGGCAAAGGGTTGATCTGGACATCTCTTGAATTTGGGGTTTTGTAAAGAAAAAAAAGGTTACACCTGTCACCATTGTTTTTAAGTGCCTTTTTTATTTCAACACATTCACATTTGCTATTCTGTAATTCTGAAATTATTTATTAAATAAACCTTGAAAACTGTTTACCCCGATATTTCTGGGAAACCGTGCGGTCACTGTGACTCTGCTGACTGGTGTGTCTGTGTGTATCTGTCCTCATGTTCTGTTTCTGTGCATGAACACGATCCAGAGATTCTGGGTCCGGATGTGAACAAACTATGTCAACAAATCTGAACAATGGTTCTGGTTCACGTCTTTAATGGTTGTCACTAAAGCAGAGGAAGTCTCAAACATGTTTTCAAGTGTTAAAGCTGTGGTCTCAGCTTTGAATGAGTTGGTGTGCGATGAATGCCAAGTGTTTGAGTTTTTAAAAAAGTTTAATTCTTTTAAAACAGACTTTGATAGTTTAACCCCGTATTTAATTGAAATGGTTCAAAGACAGTGTATCAAATGAAGTAATGTATTGCAAATTTGATGTGGGAACAGGTTTCAGAAAAGATTGAATAGAGATAACAAAATAAGACACTTATTTTGGAAAACATGGATGCTGCATCCTCTGTTTTAAGGGGGGAACTGAAGTATAGTACATAAATATTAGTTAAAGATAGTAAAAACTGACCGTGTACTGTTGAGTTAGACTGTCTTTATTACAAACACATTTGTACATGAGAATGTCTTTAAGTGATTCAGAAAATCCACAGCTGTGTTTTCTAAAAGAAAGAGTCAAACATTTCAACAATCTGAACTGAAACTCAGATCCTCTCATTAGACTCCTTTACTTTCTCAGTTACCCCTGAACTACTATGATGAAAAATGGTGGACTTTTATGCCTCATTGATACCACAGTTGATTTATAAAACCAATTTAAAATTATCATTTTTGGTCTTAACACATTTTTAATCAAACTTATGATGGACTAAATTCACTTTTAATACGTTTTTTTGTAAATAAATGTCTAACCCCTTCACCTATGTGCTTCTAACCTTCACAGACTCCATGAATTGATGCCCATCTCCTAAATATTTGACCAAATGATCAATTTTTTTTTACCATTTCCAAGCAACAGGGGGTGGCTCGACTTACCCCAGTCTCCCCTATTAACTAATATGTGTGTAAAACATCATGAACACCTCACAGTATATTACACTAGAATTGATTTACAATGTTATTACCTGATTGACTGTGTAGAATATTAATGTAGAATCGTCTTTTTATGGTGAAGCTGTTGTACTAAATGGTCAAGTGTCCCTAATATTATGGCCGGTTCGTGTATATGTACCCACAGAATAGTGACTGTGAGGCGAAGACACAACATTTGGTGGACTTTATAACTGTTATGTTATGGGTCGAGTTTGTAGGAGTGAGCGATGTCTGTAAATTGTGTCAAACTGATAAAATAGACGCGCTTTTCGTCAGTTGGTTGGATTTACACGACCATGTTCGTCCTTACACGGTCGCTATTGGAAACTAAAAGACAACTGTTAATGTTTATTTGGGTTAGAGAAAGCGAGGAGTGTATTTTAGTTCGACTTTATGGTAGAAAAGTCGTTAAAATTAGGTTTTACTTCGACAGTAGTGTCACGTAAAATTCGGCTAACAGGCTAACCGCTTCACCGTGACGTTATCAGCCAATCACGTTCCGTTCCATCCCTGTGGAGCGTGACGCCGCGAGCCCGAGTCTCTCCACAGGTGATTGGTGGCTGCGGCCGTCCAATGAGAGGCCGTGTTTTACAGCAAAGTTGTTAACCCCCAACAGTAGCACTTTGGTGTCCACCTCTCTAGTTTCAGCTGCTTTACATCGACAGGAAAACAGACTTTTCATCGACCGAAAACGCTCCGTGACGGGCTGGAAATCCACCGGATAACGGCTGCTGTCGTCGGGATACCGGCTCGGCGTGTGTGTTTGAGGAGAGAAGGCAGTTTGGAGGAGCAGCTGGGGCTAACGTTGATGTTAGTTGGATCCCTCTCTGCTTAGCTGCGTCGTGTTGACTAGCGTTTTTTTTTTTATAACTTCTGACTTGCAGAAATGTTGCTCATCTGTGTGTAAACCCCGGACCCTCGCTGACCGATCGACCCCCGGTGAGTATTTTAATGTAATGTTTATGAAGTTGTGTCGACGGTCGCCAGAAAGGCCCACCGTGAACAGTGTTGGCATCAGATGATTTCATACACGCAATCAAATTCCTGGCTGGTCAGCTGGACTCAGTTCAGCTCCCAAACACACCAGTCCCCCTCTCACTTTATCAGCTTTCACAGCAAACAGGCGCTGATATCGATCAATCCAGTCTATAGGGGATTATTTTCATTCTATATCACAAAAATCTACTTCACTAATAGTTACATTTAAGAGGAAAAGCCAATATCGGAGACCTGATCCAGCCAATAGGGAGAGGAGGCACCAGCAGAGTCCATGAGGGCTTCAAAGTCTATTTTACAGGGATATCATATGAGGGATTTGCATCATGCTGCTTGTAAATGTAACATTGTTGGATCATAGGGCTTTGGGTGTGTGGCTAAACAGTGCCAAGCAGCTCCTGTGGTCTGTCAGGGAACTGCTTGGCCCTGGCCTGCATGGGTCTGGATCCTTCATCATATTCCCTGTATTATCCAGGCGATTCAAGGCAGGTTTATTTATAAAGCTGCTTTCACACATGGAGCGAATGAGGGCGCTTGAGTAGAAACAGAACAGTCTGAACAGTAAAGCTACTATAGGGAGATTTTGGATCTTAAAGGGATAGTCCGGCGTAAAATTGATTTAGAGTCAAACAGACCGTAACAGTGAGTTAGACACCCCCTTCGAGAGATTAATATTGCTGACCGCTTGTTTCTCTAGTTATACCAACTTAAGGATCGACCACAGGATAGCAATACACAGCGGTCTGAGGAGCCATAAACAAACCTCAACCAAAACACCACTCTATAGCTACAAATAATGCTCAGAACAGCACCTAACTTCATCAACAGGACATATAGGGTCACAGCCATAGTACTAGACACCAAACATCTTTTTAACTTTGACTCATTTCTTTAGCAAAGGGACTAAACACAACTGACCTACTCTCTTCCAGCAGCCGCTTGTTTTTAGCGAGACCTCGGGTCAGTCCATTACGGACAACAGCGGGGTGACACAGCTCAAGGAAGAACATTTATGATCATTTCTCCATGGAAATACAATCAGACCGAGACTGTCCTGTTGATGAAGTTAGGTGCTGTTCTGAGCATTATTTGTGGCTATAGAGTGGCGTTTTGGTTGAGGTTTGTTTATGGCTCCTCAGACCGCTGTGTATTGCTATCCTACAGTCATTACTTAAGTTGGTATTGCTAAAGAAGCAAGTGGCCGGCAACATTAATCTCTTGAGGGGGTGTCTAACTCTGTGTTACGGTGTGTTGGATCCTAAAATAACTTTATGCTGGAATATCCCTTTAATGACATAGATTATAATTCTTATTGTGTCTAAAGGCAAACAAGACCATTGGGGGCTACACTGAAGGTTTTTTTACTGGCTGAGAACTAGGGGGGTATGTGTCAGCTGACTGTGTCAACATAAAAGTCTCACTTTGACTGTCAAAACTCTGCAGAATGACAAAAGTCCCTATTTACATGTAAAGGAAAACAAAGGCTGCTTCACAGGGGGCGCCAAAAGTAACACAAAATAAACGTTCCTCATAGTAGCTTTGGATGAAAACAAATTATCCGTGCATGTTCTCATTCAACCAGGCCATGGTTTTCCATTTCTTCGTCCAAAGGGCAACTGGACTTGCTTGAGGTTCTTGTAGGCGAAACTTCAAGGGCTTCAAGAACTTAAAGCAAGCCCAGTTTAGACCAGGTCCAATTCTTTAACACAGAATAGGATTCTCTGAATTCTTTCTCTGAAATCCTTGAGGTCAAACACTCCTTTGTGTCTTTTGTACCTCTTTACTTACATGGACTCAAATCTGGCAAGAGGAACTAAAAAATGTTGTAAAGCTGCCTTATAGTGACTTGTAGTGGTTGTTGTCCTCTGATTAGTTAATGATTCTTCATAAAAGCAGAGGAGTTTGTTTTACTACACCAGCTCTACCAGGGGATGTTTAATTTAGAGAAGCACCAGGAACAGAGTCTCTGGGGTTGTGTAAACTCTGGGCATTTAGGGACAAACCCCGCCCTCATGGGACATTTGCAGGCCAGCACAAGGTATGTGAGGTATGAGAGAGCTGTTTGTTAGCATATTCACCAATCACAAGATCTTCAAAACAAGCTCGTCAGAAACATGTGTGTAGAGAGACAAACAAGTTTCAGACCAACAACAGGCTGTAAACATGTTAACTTTTTTAAATGAGTGTGTATGTGGTCTCTGCTGCTTCTGCAGACAGCCTCAAGTGGACGCTCAGGGAACTGCAGGTTTTTGGCACTTCTGCAGGGGCATCATTTCTCAGGACCAGAGGCTGCTGCTTCAATAACATGTTGGCATCTACTCCACAGCGTTACAGACTGCTACATGGGAAATCCTCAACGATGACTGTCTTTAGTTTTGATGGTTTTTGACTCGAGTCTTTGGGCAGATTTCACCTGGGGTCTGGTTTACGATGAAAACTTTTTGAAGTGTTAGAATATGAACGGGCCAACATCAGAAAAACAACTTGACAAAACCAGATGTGAATGTTAGACACTAGATGTTCAGCACCTGGACTCTTTTTTGTCCTGCTCACAAGCCTCTGTGTGTTTCATCTGTTAAACATGTTTTATTTCACATCTTTCAGGTCATCATGGCGGCTTCAGTGGATTTAATAGCGAAAGGACCGCCTTGGTTCTTATGGGTGGACCCTGGATAAACCCAATGTCACCAACAGGTAAGATTATGATTTCAACTGATCCTTCTGACCTTGACTGATGCTTTGTGGCACTCTGGAGTTCAGCCGCTGTTGCTGTTTTCATTTCAAGCTTGAGTCTGTTTCTTTTCAGTCCCCAGAGTCTATGAGGTCTCTGTAGAAGCTGAACTCAGAGTCCCTGATTGAATCTCTGCACATTGAGTCTTTTTACAACACTCATGTTTTTGCTCTGAAAGTCTGACCCTTTACCTGTCAGACCAGAAGAGGGAGACATTGTTCAGGTGGTTGCCATGATACCCTTCACCTGTAGTAAACAGTTTGTTTCAGGTCTGCTGTGATAGAGAAGGTTCAGCTTCTTCTGTGGGGTTTAAGGTGTTGGTCTGCTGTGAAACCTGAGCAACTCTTTGTCTGTTTATGGATTATGTGGCTCAATTTTCCAGACAAACTAATCAGAAACAGAGCAGTAATCAATAATTGGTGATAGTATGTGTGTTGTAAAATGAGTATTTGTTGTTTTTGGCTGTTAGAACTTAAAAAAGGTGGTATTGTAGGATTGAATTTAACTTGCAGTACACCATAAATACTTATAAATGCTTGAAAATAAAGAGAAAAAAAAATTGAGCACAAAGAAATTTAACTCAAACAACTAAAGAGTTCTGAAAACAAGAAGGAAAGATTATGCAATTTACAAAAATGGTGAAATAAATGCAGAATTAGGATGTACAAAATAACACAGAACATGCATTTCATGAAAAAAATCTGATTAAATCACAGATAAAATTAAAAGAGTTGTCCGCATAATATTGAGAAAATGGGCGGTGAAGCAAAATGCAAAAAAAATTAAAATATATAAAAATAATCAGTACAGAATTGTTGACTTTTTTTTATTGTTAAAGCCTTAAAACTTTATACAAAATATGTAAAAGAAGACACATTTGAGCGACATCAACTGTGTGAGATAAATAAGTTAAAAGGTGTAATATAGTGTTTCTGATATTTATGTATGTTTAAATTTAAAGAAATACACTGCATGGGTGATAAAAATACAGATTTTAACACAAAATGTTAATGCAACTTTTTTAAATTAATAAAATAAATATAAATTATAAACGATTTAAATTTATGAATTTAGGTTGAAATTAAATTTAATCTCGTAACGAAATAAAAGTTCGTGTGTTTTTCATATAAGCGCATTATACCTGTGTCATATTTTTAAATGTCAGTTAAAAAAAGAGTTGTTTTTTTGGTGTTTATTTCGGCCATGTCTAATGTTTATCTCAATAATACATGTGTATGTGTGGAGTTAGTTTGCCAGAAAAGGCCCCCTTCCCCCCACCCCTGCAACGCGCAAGCGCTCGGGATCGTGTGGGAATGGTCGGTCCACGAACTGGGGGTTGGACCGCTCCGAGCGAAACAGAGCAAAAGAGTTTTAAATGTCCGCCATGTTGTCCATGGCGCACTGAACCAACGGTAGGGAGCGGAGCGTCGGAAAAAAACAGTCCGAGAGAGAGCGACCGAGATCCGGGCCTTCCCCCGGCTCCGCTGGCGACGCCCTAAATACAAGCTACAACCACTCGAACGTTAGAACAGAGATAACCGCACAGAAACATCCATGAAAGCTCCACTCGGTACCGTGGTGAATATTAGGAGATCCGGTAGATTTATATTGCATCTCGACGTGTGAAAAATGAGTAAATTGTCGTTTCGGGCGCGGGCGCTGGACGCTTCCAAGCCTCTACCCGTCTTCCGCTGTGAGGATTTACCCGACCTACACGAATATGCATCCATTAACCGGGCTGTGCCGCAGATGCCGACGGGGATGGAGAAAGAAGAGGAATCGGTATGGTTTTATGGTTTAAAAATGTGAAAATATGTGCTGGGGTTTATTTTTTATTTTTGAATCATCACAGGCGTCCCTCTTTTTTTCTGCGCAAGCTTTCACAAAATGGCCGCCAATTTTCTCAGAAGAAACACGACGGATTTCAGCCGTTAACGGCCGCCCCGGTGGACACGGCGGGTTGTTTGGGCTGCGCGGGGATACATTGTGTCGATTTTGGATAAAATTGCCCGGTTTGGCCGGTTTATTTATGTGTGAGGTGGTTTTCAGAGTACAAAGGAGTCATGTGACTTCAGCTATTCCGACATTTTGTCTGGTCTGTCAGTATCGGGCCTTGTGTTGGCGTAATAGCGAAGGACTGGGGAAAGGGGGAGCTCGTGATATCAGATAATACTCTGACCGGCCATAACATTAGGAACACCTGGGCAAGCTAATCCAGCACAGTGTAACACATCTGTGGTGACTTTTACTCTTATTAATGCCAGTGTCTGTTGTCATGGTTACACAGGAATACATGTTCAGACTGTAGTTGGGTTCCGTGATATGTTTGGAGGCCTTACGTTGAACGGTGTTCCTAATATTCTGACCTTCTTATGAAGTGGACAAAGTGTTAGTAACACCTCTCTGTTTAAACATTTTCCAGCACCCTTTCGTTTAAAACGACAGATATAAAACACAATAATGACCCGTGTCTTACTAAAGCTGTTGAAATGGATTACATTAGAGTGCACATGTGTTCTAATGTTTTGTGTCCCTCGTGTTTGCTAACGAACTGGACAAAATATTAGGAACACATTTTAGTTCGTACACACTCAAGCACCCATTTTCTTAAAAATTATGGATGTAAAGCTCAATAATAACTTGTGTCATACTAAAGATGATGAAATGGATTGCATGAGTGCCCAGGTGTTCCTAATGTTTTGGCTGGTGTGTGTTTATGGTTTTTAAGCTAACAGCAGACACAGATGTCAACACTGTTGCTATGCAAAGATTTCACACACTTTCTCTGTCAGTGTGAGTTGAATATAGTGTTTGTTTGTGTCTTCAAAGATGACCCTCATTTAACTTAAGTTAGCTGTTAGCATCACAGAGTTGTCAGCAGCTCCTCGTGTTCATTTGCAGGGCGGCTGATGTTGTTTATCCCTATTTGTATTTGCAGTACAGCTGCTGTCATTGACTTAGTGCATTAAAAATAACTAGAGTTGAAGCTGTTAACTGTCTGTATAAGTGCCTTGCTTGTGTACTTTGTACAGCCACATTATTAAATGTCCCAGCTTAATCTGGAGAGGTTTCTCCTCATTTACAGACCTCCCTCTGGGGACATGTTGGTCTTTCTGGATAGTGTTGTCATCTGAATTAGCATCTGTCTGGTTTCTCAGTGCTGACTTTTTGATTTCCTAGATAATACATTTGCTTATTTGTGTATTTTAAAAACTCTGCATTCCATTTCTACAGATAATTAAAAGCCTTTTAATATCTTGAGGATTTTTTTTTAGCGCCAGAAATGAAGGTTCAAGCACATGTGGACTGTTAGATCAACAAAGTCAGCCCCTTGTTCTTGCTGCGTCCCTCCTCAGTTGTTGTTGTTGTTGATGTTGTTATCTGGAGGATATTGGAGGTTGTTTATCACAAATTATCCCAGGGGGAATTGTTCCCATTTGTGCTTCCTTGTCACGTCATTCATTAGAAAGCAGACGTCATTCTTGGCCCCCAAAGCAACAAATCAGTTTATTTCCTTTTAGCTGAGCATGCTGGCCTGGCTGGTGTTTAAATCTGAGAGAATAACATAACTGTGGCAAACTGTAAGTAATTCTGCAGCCAGTTTGCCTCCAGGCTCCTGTGCACGCTCAGTGTCAGGGGTTCAGTGTGTCAGATGGCACAGCAGGCTGGCAGACCAGCGGCACGTGGCGCTCAGGAGGAGATCAGGGCAGCGGGAGGAAATGGAGGAGAGGAGGGAGGAGGAGGTTTTAGGGGGGCTGCTGTCACTTCAAAGTCTGTGCTCTGCTCAGCTGGAGAGCACGGCTTATGTAAGAATCATATTATCATAAGAGGTAGGCCAAGGTCTGCTGCATGCCAGCCACTCACTGCTCGCAGCCGTCTCTGTTTTTGAGTCTGAACCTCGCTGGAAAAACACTTTGAGTCAGCGGTGGCGGGTTCAAGAGTCCTAACCCACGCTCTGTGTGTTTCTGTCTTTAGTTTTGAGGACCTGTGCTGGGAGCTGATTCTGTGATTCATTGTTGATCTTACAGGAAATCGTCTCTGTGTAACCCACCGAGCCTGTTACCACCTCAACCACTCAGTGTTCAGTGGTCTGCAGGGTGAGTGTGTGGTGTCCCAGCACGCAGCTGATCGGAGGCTTTTAACGTCGAGCTGTTGAACCTGCACCACAGAGCCACTCGGAGGTTCAGGCTTTTCTGTAGCTTTTTTAGAAAGCAGTCCCAGCCCAGTGTAGGGTTTTAGTTTACCGGGTGTGTGTGTGTGTGTGTGTGTGTGTGTGCAGCCCGGGTTCATTCACCAAAGAGCCGACATCTCTGAAAACTCCCGAGCACGTGCAGCCTGTTTGTTTTGGGACCGACACTTTGTCTTGTGTTTACGTTTGGGTGAAAGTGAGGTCAGTGTCTGCGGCTGGTGGAAACCCACATGCATCTGCTGTGCTCTCCTCTTTGGCAGACACACTCCTTGTACTCTTATTCACACACACACAGATTTCCTGGCAGGGTCCCAGTTTCTCTCTGTGCGACCTTGCTGAGTGGGAACGTGGATCATCTCACCTGTCCAAAGTCTCCGCAGCCGTCCCGCTGTGAAAGTGAAAGTGGCTTTTGTCAGCTGTTCCCCTGCTCCAAGCTTTCCTCTCACCGCAGACAGCTCTGTGCTGACGTCTGTGGGCAGCGTGGGAAATGAACACCAGCCTCCAGGCAGGTTCCTCATCCATGTCTGCCAAGGAGGACAGCTGTAGCTGAAACACACCTGGGATTGACCTGTGAATGTGGGGAAATCCAGGTCCAGAATGGAGGACTGTACTCACGAACCATTCATGGCAGCATGTGTATATATAGAGAGTCACTGCTGATCTTTACACCTGCATAGAAACTGATCTGTTTGATTGAAGACGTTACACTGAGAGGTCCTATATTGTCCTGAAAACAGCCTGAGAGAAGTGAAGCATGCCCTGTGATGATCATAACCCCGAGTATCTGCTCCCTGTGTGCTGTGAAGAGTCGGTTTATTGGCTCGTATTTGACATCGACTGGATATTTATGAAGAAACATTCAGTTTGTGGTGAAGGGAAACTGTTGAAGCCTGAATATCAGGGTGTAGGGGTACTAAAGTATATGACACACATTCAAAACTGAAGAACTTTGATTGTAAATTAAACAGACCAAACAAACCGAACAGTTAATCAGGTTAAAGTGAGGTATGAAATGAGAACCCGCTCAGCTCCAAATGCAGGCTGAGTTTCTGTATGAGTGAATCTCAGAGGTCAGTGTGTTAGTAGTCATACAGAAATATCTGCTGAGTTATCAATAACTTTGATCAGTTTCTGCCCAGTTTGGCAGAGCTGCAGTTTCTCTCTCTCTCTCTCCTGCTGCTGTCTGCATGTCGGTGCTATGCAGGGATGGGCTGAGTCACACAGGAAAGATGCTGTGATCATGCTCAGTCAGAGCGCTTAAACTGTAACACACACACACACACTATAGAGTCTAAAACTCAGATGTGAACTTTGCTTGAGTTTCTATCTCAGGAGGTTTTGAGGTGATTCATTGAGACGTTTCAGTCACTTCTAAACTGAGCTCTGCTGTTTTGAATTTGTAGTTTCTCACCAAACAGAAGAGCTTTTCCAAATGTGCAATCGTCATCGATATGAATGCATGTATCATTACCATTTAAATATGTAGAGTAGACATGCAGCATCAGCAGATATGAAGATTTCTGCAGGTCCAGTTATCAGCCTGAGGAGTGAAGCATTAATCATCATGCAGCGACAGTTTCTGACAGTTTCAGAGACGTGTTTTGAAAGAAGCAGACGGTGAAAGGATGGTTTGATGTTTATATTTAGGAGGTTTGTTTGTTTGTTTGGTCTGGCTCTAGAATAAACAGACTGTTATAGTGAGAGTAGCAGGTAACTTCTGTTACCATGGAAACCTGATCTTTGATGGTGTATATATCAGTACTGGTCGGCATGTGTCAGAGAAACTCACTGTAATATGTAAATCCTGCTTTGACCTTGAATTAACCTCTATTAAAATCAGAATAGTTTTAATAACCTCTGATCGGTTCCTCTGAGTTTCCGTCCTCCACAGTCTGGAGTTGCAGCGTCGTCCCGCCCCACTTTCACAGGGCGTTAAAAAAAACCCTCCTCTCCCACTCGTCATAAAACCTGCCTCGGTGGTGCAGCGGTGCATCCCTCGACAGCCCCGCTCCACCGTCCCCCTGTGGCTGTCCATCATGTTAAGTGGCATTTACAGTGTCTGGGACAGTAGCCGTCAGAGGCGAGAAGAGGCTCTGGCTGCCTCAGCAGACCTGACAGTGATCGATGTGGTCATTTTAGAAAGGCTATTTCTGGACTCCTGTGTGCATGTGTGAGACAGCCAGAGCGCCGTGTGTCAGGGCCCCGGCTAATGCTCAGTATTCTGACCGCTCACCTCAATCTACGTCCATTTATTCTCAGGCAAACAGCCACGGCCGGGAGAGTAAACAAACACAGCGCTTGATTAGGTTTGGCAGCAGACGTGTTTTCGCTCAGGGCCGTTTTGATTTTCGCAGTTTTCCCCTCATTGTGGAGAGGCCTGAGGAAGTCTGTGCGAGGGTTCGGCCGACCGCTGCGGGGGTGATTGGGCTGGAATCAGATAAGAGTGAATGTACAGAGGAGGTCACAGCCTACGCCACAGAAAGGTTAAATAGTTCAGAGTTTGGACCAGCGAACAAAACAACTTCAACAACTCAGGGAGCGGCTGGAACCTCCGAACAGATCGGCCCATAAATGTGGAATCAAATCATCGGCCCGGGTGGAACAGATAGTCGGTCCAAATGGTGCTGAAGAAGTCAGAACTGTGGGCGGGAATAAAAACCATTAAAGTTGGAGGACTGAGGGTTTACCTGAGGTCAAACTCGGAGTTAAAGTGCTCTTCATGTTACCGTTCATTCACTTTACCTGAGAGAAGTCTGAATTGGACTGAAACACTCAGATGTCACTCAGTAGATGCTGTTAAATACTCATCATAGTTGTTTCCTCCTGCTGTTTTCTGGCTGTTGAATGAAATAATCCAGACTGTGGTTCATGTAGATTCCTTCAGCATTGAGAAGATAGTTTCCTTGTTCTGCTGAACTCTTACCTGATGTCACCCTGAACAAACAGGTTTTCACTCCTCAGTCATGCAGGTCAAACTATTACACTATAATGTTGTTACAGTTACAGAGTTATGGGGCTGTTTAGAAGGGAAGTTGGTTCATTATTGTTGATGATGATGATCATGTTTGGAGTCACCTCAGGAGACTCTGATTCAGATCAGCTTCAACACCAAATTGAAACTGAGTATCAGTGATTAAAAGACCTTTTTTTCACAGTGATGTATGTCCTCAGCTGATCGTTCCTGCGTGGGAAAACAGTTTAGGTGGAGACTGATGACTGCAGCTGTGATACAAACATAGACATACAAGAATACAGATGTTAATAGTTTCTGATAGAGTCGTCCTATTTGGATTATAATCTAAGATCAAACCCACCCTGTCCTGTGAGTTTACTGTGAGGTTTGTTCATTAAGATCTAAAGGAGTCGTTGTAGGAATCAGAGCTGTTCGTTTGTGCACAGAGGTGGTTGTTAGTTTACAGTGAAGCTTCTAAGAGAAGTCAGAGTGTCTGTAAGAAACTACATCAGCAGTCCTGGTGAAGTTTATGACCCGGTCAGTTGACTTCAAAACGGAGACTCTCTAACAACTTTAACTTGGACCTGCAGCTTTGACTAAAACATGAACGTGTGATCGAAGGTTCTGCTGGTTTAGTCTTCATGGCTCTTCCATGCTGCCGTATGTCTTTAACCTCTGCTGCTCCTCACCTGCAGTGTGTGTGAAGCATAAAGGTGTGATATTTGGGAAAGGTGGTTCTGATTCTTCCTCAGATGATATAACAGACAGATGTGTCAGTCTAACACAGAGCTGTCAGGGTGGAACAGCCCAGTGTGTGTGTGTGTGTATATGAGACATTCATCAGCCCTGCCTCTTCACACCCCTGCTCCATATACTCCCACAGTGGACGTAGATATCACGTCAGACACTTCACCTTTCAGTTCTCCCATTATTGAGTTTTGTGCTCGATGATGAGAAGAGCTGCAGATGTTTTGAAACAGGTCCTTCTACAGTAGAAATCAAGAATAAACAAAAACGAATAAAACACATCTCACATCTGTGAATCCGGCTGATCCTGAATCCGGCTGTTTATCCACCTGTGTTTTGAACACCTGTGGTGATGCCACGGCTGCTTCTTGGTGGCTGTTGATCAGAGCAGGTTTGACTCCTGCAGTGTCACTTCCTCAGCACAGACTCAGACTTTGTTTTTGACTCATTCACTCGCTCTCTTTGTCTCCCCCTCAGCACACAGACTCTCTCCCGCCCCCCCCTTTTCCTACTCTTGTGTCTCTGACAGCCGCAGGGAAAACAATAAACACACACCGTCTCCTCAGAGAGCTGCTGTACGAGGCCGACAGCACGCTGCCTTGTTGACAGACCGCCTGCCTGTGGCTCAGCGCCTGTTTTAGAGGCCAAAGGCTCTACTACTACCACTGACTGCGACTGTGCAGACAAGCAGCCCGCCAGCAAACCAGTCAGTCAGCCATCCAGCCTGTCTGCCCTCGCTGCTTCAGGCACATTAGCCCTCAGCAGGCTTGGCAGCAGCCCGCTCTCATCACAATAACGGCGGTTAGATAAGGCCAACTGACAAAGGGTCGGAGACAAATAGAGTCACGTTCTCTCTCCGTGTTCAGACTCTGAGATGAGGGTGACGGGCTGGGGGGTCAAAGTTAACTCTAGACCTTCATGTTGACCTCCTTAGACTGAAATCTCAGAGATGTATCACAGAGGAACGAAGCTCTGAGCAGCTTTAGCACCAGTGTTTTGATCCAGTCGGCTCCCTCTCCGGGTGTTTTCATAGATATTGTCTGGGTGCCAGATGTTGCTCAATGCGTAGCTGGATAATAGTGCGTTTCAGTCTGCAGGTGTACATTAGGCTTGTTTCTACATGAGTCACTTTGTTATTCCTTCCCAGCGTTCACTCTGTCAGACCGTCATCGTCGGTTTGTTTGGGGGGTTTCCTCGGTCACTGTTTGAAAAGGTTTGTTGGGTTTAGGGTTGATGGATCTGCTTTTATCGTGGATCATGTGACTGAAACTTAATGAGGATCTTTAATCTAGACTCTGAGCACAGTCCAGCTTTAGGTTCATTTACTCACAGGTACAGATGGAGTCTACTGTCTGTACTCTCCATCATCTCTATTTCTGCATGTCCTCTCCAAGCTTGCAGATACAGATCAAATGTAGAAGTACCACCAGAGGTTCTGGGGTGAGTAGGGTCCATAGTTCAAACCATAGACAGTAGATGAGGTAGGGAAGAGGGAAGAGGGAGCAGGAAAGGAACCACAAGCTGGACACGACCCGAGCTGAACACCAGCCTCCACAAACAGGGTGTGTGCACAGAACGATCAGTCAGTCAGAGTGACGTCGTTTCTGTTTGTCTGTGTCTCTCATGTTGATGTGATGGAGGTCCAGAACTTCAGAAAATCAGCTCTCATTCACTGTGAAATAGTACAGCGATTGCACCCCATTGATAATCAGAACTGATCAGTACTGATGGTTCACAGTCTACACACAGACAGTGTGATTATACTGAGCTGGTCCAAACGTCTTCTGTAATAGTTCCACTGAAATGATGCAGATCATGACTGACGCTCCAGAATACTGACCATCTTCTGACGTAGGAGCGTGACGTTCTCCTCTGATATTAGTCAGCATGGCCTGAACATGATGATACTGATGTTTACCTGACACATTAGTGAGTTCCTGTTTGACTCAGACCAGGATCCAGTTTCAGGTCATCCTCTGTGTTTGAGCAGGTCAGAGGAAGTGTTCCTGCTCTCTCTCTGCAGGGTCTCAGTGAATCACATCCACTCTTTTTTTAGTTATGTGTGGTTAGTGTTGCCACTCTCCTGTAGCTGTATTTGCGTGAGTAAATGGATGTTGTACCTGAACAGCAGTCTGGAGAAAGACAATACTGACACAGTGAACTGTTTAACTTCACCCCTTCAGCCAGTAGAGTCTGAGGAGAGGAGTATTGAGAAAAGTTAATCATGCAGCCTGTGCAGATGTTGTTGGTGCCCTCCATGTTTTTCTCTTAATTATAGATCACTCCTCCTCATGCAGCCAAATTCAGACTCTGAAGTTTGCGCATCCTCGTCTCAGAGTCTTCACAGGTGGACTGTTACCTTTCTCATGCTCATGTTAGTTTAAAGCAGAGCGAGTGTTTTAGGAAACACCAACAGCTGAACGTTTTTCCATCGATCTGCGATCACCAAAGGTCGAACCATGTCGACTTTTGTTCATCTTCATATCCAGTTTGGAACAAACTTCACCTCTTGTTTTGAACCCGGTGCCCTACCTCTGTGAACACCTGTGTGTGAATGCTTTCTGTCGACCTCTAGACTCCAGTGGTCCGCGTGTCTCACCTCCCTCTGTCTCTCCGCAGGAACACCATCTCCAGCGGGCCATCTCGGCGCAGCAGGTGTACGGCGAGAAGCGGGACAACATGGTCATCCCGGTCCCCGAGGCAGAGAGCAACATCACCTACTACGACTCCCTCTACCCTGGGGACTACAAGATGCCAAAGCAGCTAATTCACATACAGCGTAAGTAAATCCTCTTCTGTTACATGTGTGTGTGCGGGTGGATAACTTTGAGAGTGTAAATCTGGTTTGTCTGAGCCTGTAACTGGGGGGTCATGTTGAGAGTTCAGAGTCTCCCGTCAGCTCAGACTCTGGTTGATTTCTGGATGAATCTGCAGTTTTTGGTGGGTGTGGTCAGCTGTGTGAGACCTTGGACTGGATCATGAAGGGGTTCTGCTGGTTCTGCTGGATGTCGGTCCCTTTAACAGCAGCAGGCGGGTGTTTTATGAGCTCTCACTGACTCGTCATGTGTTTGTCAGAGTAAATGAGTTTGTGAGATCGGGCCGTTCAGTAACCATATCAGAGGAAAATGAGTCGGCTCTCTGACTCGGTTCACAAGTGGTTTCTGCGATGGTTCTTCAAAAGGGAAGCAGAGACGTGTTCTCAGTGACATGACAAAGAAATCCTGGACTGAACAGTCGTGAACTAACATCCAGACGTTTCTCTCAGTTTTCACTTTATAACAGAGGAAAGCAGATTTGTATGGACAGGATCATCAGTCATATTTAATTCCTGCAGTGTTCTCGCTCTTTAAGCCTCATCAATAACTATACTCCCAATCTGCCATCTGCACTTTTCTCAAAGGCAGCTCAATATAAAAACAATTTCTGTCTCAATTAAATCCGAGTTTAAACCAAAGTGTGGTTCGCTGTGAGTCTGGAGGCTTTTGTTTGGGAACAATAAAGGAAATTTATCGATTTAAAATCACAGAGACTCAGTTTGAGAGAGTTTTTTTCTCAGAGGAACTAAAGTTTACATTTTCTTCTCAGTTGGTTTATAATCACGTCAACATCAAACTCATGAAACGTGCAGAAAGTCACACGTAAGGGTTCGTCTGAGAGGCTGAGGATGGAGCTTTAAAAGTCCTCTGTGAAACTGTCCGCTCAGAGTAAACAGGCGGTTCTTCTTCTTCTCTGCGTGATCCTCACACCCTCAGATGTCTGCAGGAGTAATTATCCCTGATCATCGTGGAGTTTGTCTCTCACCTGAGGACCCCACAGACAGACACTGTCATATTAAAGTTTGTGTGAACTAAGAGGATCAGACTGAGCTCAGGACCGTCGTCTGCATCAGTCTCTACTGTTGTCATGGTGGACAGAAACGTCTTCTGTTCATGTCTGTTCTTCAGCTGTTTCATGTCTTCACACCGACTCGTCTGCAGGAGAATTCCTCCTCAGTTAGAAATGTTTGGGTCTAAAAATCAGCCGTATGTCGTCTGGAGCTGACTGATGGTGTGAAGTGCAGCTGATGTTTGAACCAGATGTCCTGGTGTAGCACTGTGTGGTCTCTGTGTAACGGCTGGTGTGTGGATGAATGGATGATCAGCACAGGTTTGTGGACTTGTTGGAGGACTGAGGTCCGGTGCTGTCAGGAAACCCGTCCGACATTCACCCTCAGACTGAACCAATCAGCCTCGTTGGATTACCACTCAGTTTTTCCTCTCTAATGATCAGTAAAAACTCCTCCCTGTAGCTTTAAGTAGCTGGTTTCTCAGCTCACAGCTCCCCAACAAACAGAGAAACACCAACTGTAAACACGTTCATATCTGAGTGTTTTAAATGTGTTCAGATGTTCATGCAGATACTTGAGGTGGTGATAAAACCTGCTGCTGCTGTTTCTGATTGGATCAGGACAGCTCTGTGTTTGATCTGAAACACACTGACTGACTGACTGACTGTGTGGGTGGAGACCTTGGCTCCGTGTGGGAGAGTGTCACTGACTGTGAACGTCTCTGTGTGACCCTGAAAACACTGAATAATCACGTTTGGGTTCTTCAGTTCAGATGTGGGTTTGAGGAGTCTGAAAGTGGGACTCTGACGATGACGTTTACGTGAACCTGGCTGGAAACTCTCTGCATGTGGAGCCTCCGCTCATTATTGGACCAATTAACTAAGTTTACTGTGAAGCTGGAGGTCAAAGGTGAC
This sequence comes from Xyrichtys novacula, assembly GCA_962446985.1. NCBI lineage: Eukaryota > Metazoa > Chordata > Actinopteri > Labriformes > Labridae > Xyrichtys > Xyrichtys novacula. The sequence continues at coordinate 28,981,116 of OY660877.1, forward strand.
GCTCACCTCATCGCTGTGAAGTGCTAAGTTTTCACAAATGTGATTGTCGTTTCTGCGGGTTGATTTGCGTTTTCCTTAAATGTTCAGGTGTCACACACTGTTTCTATCTCTGTGTAGAAACTGAGAAGATGCTGTGAAGGTGTGAGGGTCTGCTGCATGATGTTTCAGAGAAGTCAGTGTGGAGGAAATGTGCAAGAGAGCGATTTAGTAACCTGGTTGAGGCGAGGTGACGAAAGCTCATGACGGCAGACTCCTTCTGAGTCTCTCTGAACCAGCTGGAGGCCGTCAGTGAAGGTCTGCTGTTTTTTTTAGGATGATGGAGTTACCTGCTCGGCTCACCCGAGTACAGATGCTGGCAGCGTGTTGAAGTGTGTCACAATCGGTGTTTACCTTCTACCTCAGCACACTTTGTAAATGCAGCAGTGCTTCTCCAGGTTCCTGTTCACGGTCGGGTTCAGAACTTTAGTAGAACCTTTTTTCTGATCTTCTTCTCTCCTGTCAGTGACCTAACTCTGTTTCCTCTCCTGCAGCTTTCAGCTTGGACGCAGAGCAGCCAGACTACGACCTGGACTTGGACGACGAGGCGTTTGTCATCAAGCTGAAGAAGAAGATGGAGATCAGTTTCCTGCAGTTCGAGGAGATGATCGACCGTCTGGAGAAAGGCAGTGGACAGCAGGTGAGTCCTTCTCTCCTCACCTTAGAAAAACAGACACATTAAACAGTTTCACCTCCACCCTCACCATCTTCTCATCTCCTGTCTGTGTCCCTCAGCTCGTGAGCCTTCAGGAGGCCAAACTGCTGCTGAAGGAGGATGACGAGCTCATCAAGGAGGTCTTCGAATACTGGAGCCGCAAGAGGAAAAACAGCAAGGGGAACACGCTGATCTACAACGTGAAGCAGGAGAAACGGGACGGCTCCAGCACCAACGACCCGTACGTGGCCTTCAGACGACGGACAGAGAAGATGCAAACCAGGAAGGTCAGTGTCTCCACTAACCCTCACAGAGATCAATCCTTAATGGATAGATGTGAAGGAGCAGATCAGGAGGCGTGAGGGTGGTCCGAGTCTGAGGCCTGAAAGATATGATGTTTGAGTCCCATTTTTAAAACCATAAAAGAAAGAAGAGAAAGTTAGCGGACAGAAACTCTTAAACTCTCTGAAGTGTTAAACTTGTCTGCTGCACACGGTGTGAGGGGTTTCTTCATTAAAGCTCAGGTTTTCATCTGAAGGATCGATCTGCCACCAAGTGGTCAGGAGAAGAAATAACTCAGACCTCAGCAACACTTTTTTAAATTCCTAAAAACTCTGAAACGCTTTTAAATCTTTGTCATTCTGGACTTTCCTCATAATAAAATCTCACTCGTTATCGTCTTTTTCCCCCCAAACTGCAGAACCGTAAGAATGACGAAGCGTCCTACGAGAAGATGCTGAAACTCCGCAGGGATCTGAGCCGAGCAGTGACCATCCTGGAAATGATCAAGAGGAGGGAGAAGAGCAAGAGGGAGCTGCTGCACCTCACACTGGAGATCTTTGAGAAGAGGCGAGTCTTTCTGCGCTCCCGCCACAGCGCTGCAAAATGCATGAAAAATAACACCTTAAAGTGTACAACCGCAGACGAGTAGGTTCAAAGAGAGAGAGTCCGACACGGACCCGCGTCGAGTACATCTGAGACCCGAGGAGAACCAAAGCAGCAGGCTGACCCGTCTCTGTCCTCTTTCCTCCAACAGGAACGTCATGTCAGACTTCGGCGGAGAGGTGATGGCCGAGGTCTTGGCTGAGCGGGCGCTGGTGAGGCCGCAGATCATCCCTCTGGTCCCTCTCACCAACCAGTACCGACACCAGGACCACATGGACCTCAAGGACTACAAGTCCAAGGTGAGGCTTTGGATGGATTTGATTCTGGACATTTCACTGAAGCTTTGTGTCTTTTTGTTTGTTTCTCACAGTTTTTGTTTGTTTTTAACTTCTCTGCTCCCTTCAGCCCGAGAAGTCTGAAGTTCCCCGACAGAAGAGGAAGTACGAGAAGAAGCAGAAGGTGCTGCCTCTGTCGTCAGGAGCCCCTCACCACCAGGGTCCTGTGGTCTTCAATGCAAAAGACCTCAACCAGTACGACTTCCCCAGCTCAGACGACGAGCCCTTCTCCCAGGTATGACCCCTGACCTCTCTGACACAGATGTGATCAACACTGGACTCTGATGAGATGAACTTCTATCTCTGTATGAGCCTGAAGAAGTCCTAAAAACTCTTAAAAAGTCTGAAACTGTGACTGTAAACACGCAGCGGCTCTTGTTTTGTTTATTTGGACCTGAGTGGAAAATGTCAAAGTGAGAAACTGGACCGAACACCACGACAACATGACTCCAGACCTTCATCACAAGGCTCTGAGCTCCACCTCAGACTCGGTCCTGATAGAACCAATCAGAAGGGACTGTGTTGGGTTCACGTTAGAGCAAAAACTGACCCTCAGACTGACCTTTGACCTCTGTGCCCACAGCTGCACTCAGGCTCATCAGAAGCAGAGGAGGAGAACGACCCAGACGGTGCCTACGCCTTTCGCAGGAGGGCAGGCTGCCAGTACTACTCTGTAAGTACCGCGGGCTTCGTTTATACAGGGGGCAATAAAGGGGGGCTAGAAAGGTCTCATTAGAGGGGCCACGAAGATCTGGTCTCAGGTTTCTGACACCGAGCCTCCTGTTTGTACGCAGACTCATCAGAACCGCGTGGGGAGCTGGCCGTGGTGTGGACCCTGGGAGGACGGTTTGGCGGAAGCTCGCTTTCGCTACAGTCTCACTACGCTCACTGTGCCGCGGCGCTGCCTGGGCATGGCTCGGCGCCGCGTGGGACGAGGCGGCAGGTCAGTACGGTTCTTGAAGACTGTTTTTAAGAGGTTCTGGTCCAAAAGCGTGCAGCTATAACTTCAGTGATGAATTAACTAAATGATTGACTTTGAGAATCAGTAAATGAAGTTCAGGAAAGTTTAAACTCTGAACTCTTGGAGGAACCAGAACAACCGACCCGTCCAAACTCAGACTTAAGCTCCTCCCTCTCCTCTCCTCACAGGGTGCTGCTGGACCGGGCATACACGGACTTTGACAACATTTTCCACGGACTGGATCAAGACATGCTCGACCTGGCTCTCCCGCCCTCTCCTCCTCCTCCTCCTCCCCCTCCTCCTCCTACAACTACTTCACGCTCGCCGGCCGCCAACAAGTTCGCCAGTACCTCAGAAACAAATACCTCAGACAGAAGCTCCTCCCCTCTCTCCTCCTCCTCCCCCTCTTCCACGGACCTCAGTCAGATACTGTTGAATATAAAGTCGTGCCGGTGGAGGCACTTTAGACCACGGACACTACCACTACACGAGCTGGACAATGCCCACCCGCTATTCAGGAAGTTGAGTCGAGGCCTGAAGCGCTCGCTCTCGGCCTCCACAGGCGGGGGGCAGGCCGGCCCCCAGCGTCCGCCGAGGGTCGTCCCTGCGCCCACGCCCACTGCTGGTAAGTGGAGGAACTTCAGTCGTGACTCTTTAACCTCTAGACCTTAAAAGAGAAAGAAAGAAAACTTTTATTTTTCACCTTTAGGACAGGGCGGAGTCAGGTCGCAGCAGCTCTTCTTGTTCAGATCTATGTGGAAAACATCTACGTATTGATCATCCACGGAGGATAGATAATAGGAGAATAGATGTGACCAGAAACTTCAGGTTCTGTTCTGTCCGCAGAGAGCAGCTGTGGTTAAAGATCTCATTGTCCGGGGCAGTATTTTCATAAGGTGATTCAGAGTGGGGGGTTATATGAAGCGTGATCTCTGAGGACGAGCTGTGACTCATGAGGAGTCGTGGATCCTGTGAAACCGGGCGCTGAAAGGCTCTCAGGGACCAAGAGGATCATCAATACTGAGGCAGAAAGCCGCGTAATCGTCTGAAATGTGGGAACAGACGTTTGAATCGATAGAAAATCTCTAAAGAAAGATTGAACTGGAGTCACTGGGATGTAGACCGGACTCACACTGGGAACCACACGTCTGAAAACTTGTTGGTTTTTGTCGTTGTTGTCGAGTTTGTGTCGCTGACGTCAGCGTGTCTCCAAACAGCAGCAGGTGTGTCTGAACACTCCGACAATAAGAGCCGAAAATAGCTGCACTAATATTCACATCCTTTCACACTCCCACTGCTTTTCCCATCAGCGACGTGATTGGTCCACTGACACGGCTCCTCCCCCTGCTGTTTGACATGTTTCTGTGTGAGGTGGTTCATTCAGTCGAGGTGTAGAGTACAGAGGAAGTTTGTCCTCATGGTTACTCTCCACTGTTTAGGATTCTGTCAGTAACTGCTGCAGATGTTTGTTCACACATGTCACCTGTTGGATGTGAGTTTTAGCTTCATTTTTACAGACAGGTAATTATTGTTCTCTTAAACGGACACTTACATAAAGATAGAAGACCCTGAACTTCAATGCTCTCTTGAACGTAAACGAGGTAAATAAACGAGCGATATTCCTCATTCTGGAGGATCAGGATTTCTTTGTTTTGGAGCCTCACAGACGCCGCTCTCGTTGCTCCTGATTGGACGCTTCCATCCAGAAATCCACAAAGAAGAAAAGACAGTTTTTGATTGGTGGACAGGCCGACCCAAACTGATGTTCTGATTTGCTTTTTTTTTAATTTGCTTTTTAGTCTCTGAAAAGATGAACATGTTGCTGTGTTTTCAGTGAACTATCAAAAATCAAAACAGTTCAGAGGGAATTTAAAGCCGTCAGCTGATCCAGATCTGTCTTACAAACTAAAGTGATTGTTTTAATCTTTCCCAGATGATGCTTTGACTCTGAAATCTCTCTCTCTCTCTCTCTCTCTCTCAGCTTTCACAGCCGAACAGTACCAGCAGCATCAGGAGCAGCTGGCCCTGATGCAGAAACACCAGCTGGAGCAGATCCAGCTGCAACAGCAAGCCAACAGCACCCCCACTGCGAACAGCACACATGTCAGTATCTAAAGCCGTCACGCTCTCGTGTCTCTGTTCCTGTTTTTTAATCCCGTCACTGACTTTTCCCTCCTCTGCCTCCGTCAGAGTTTGGCGAATACGTTGGACCAGGCCAGCGCCCAGTTCGCCGCCTCGGCCCTCGTCACCGCCGATCAACTGCTGGCTCTGAAATCCAAGGAGGAGCTGGCCCTGGGAGGCGGAGTCAACGGCGTCCTCTCCCCCTCAGGTATGAAGAGCCTTGACTTGACGTGTGCGGGGACTTGTCAGGGAGCTGGGCTTAAAGAGAGGCAGCAGGTGAATAAAGAGGGTCCGGCCCCGCTGCAGGAAGACCACCAACAAGTTTTTCTGGTTCTCGTAAAGCGATGACTTCCACTAAAGAGCAGCTCTGTCCTCTCTTTACTGAACCTGACCGTTACCTTTGATTATAATCTGATGAGCCTGTAAAATCATGATTATTTAAACCAACAGAAACCAGAGTTTGGCTCCTGGAGCATCAAAAAAACCACAACCACAAAGTTTTTAAAGCGAAACACTCAGAGTGAACTTGACTTACGAGCTGCGGAGCGTTGACACTGAGCAGACAGAGAGGCTGAAGTCAAAAACGACCATAATTCAGAGCAGATAACAGCTCAGAGCAGCAGCAGCAGCAGCTCCTCTAAACCTCCATAACTGATGTTTTTTCAGGCTGCAGGATTCTCAGGATAAGAGAGGAAAGTGACAGAATGAGGATTTTCATTTAAAGATCAGTCAGATTAAATTATCGCCGTCCTGCACAGACCAGGTACCTCAGACTGCTGGAGGGTCTGAATGTGCAGCTGCAGGAGGACACGGGTGACTTCAGCAGCAGCTCCTCCAGGACCCGGTCCTCTCAGTGTAGGGCTCTAGGTTTCAGGGTGGTCCGGTCTCCAAGAACATTTGATAATCTGAACCCTGTATCTCCAAACCCCCACCCTCCTCACCCATCACCACCACCCCCTCACCCCCTCCACACCACCCGGCCTCTTCTCACCCCCAGGTGTCTACAAGGGCTTGCACCTCTCAAGCACAGCGTCCCCTTCCCCCGCCACCCCGGCTCCTCCCACCACTACCCCGACACCCGCCCTGCTCCACCCCTGCACCACCAGCTCCACCTCCGCCACCAGTAACAACAACGGCACCGCCCACCCTGCCAACACCACTACCGCCACCGCCACCACTCAGGTCCTGCTGGGAAACAACAACAGCCTCCGTCTGGGCGTTCCCCCGGGAAAGCGCGTCCACGCCCCCCGGACGCTGAGCGCCACCATGCCGACATCCGCCTTAAAGCTCGCCCATGCAGCCGCCACCGCCAACTGTCAGAAACCTAAGGTCACTACAGCCGCAGCCTCGCCGCTGGACATAGTGCCCAGGTGAGAAAAGGACACACTCAGTGTAGCCGCCAGATTAACAGGAAGTAAACGAGGTGATGAGAAATCACTGCAGGTGGAGTTAGTCTGAAAAAAGGTCGCGAGACATCAGGTCGTAAAAATTCAGACGAGTGTTAGAATGAAAAAGTCTGTTTTAAAAAAGTTTCTGGAAACTTTCTCGTTAAAATTCAATCAGCTGTTTGATGTTTTTCTGCATCGATGTTTTTATTTGAGACTGAAAAAGTCGTTTAAACCTTGATTTCTACAGAGTCCATGATTAGTTTATTATTGTGGCTGTTTTAAGAGAAGCTCTTCTCCACCTCAGGAGCTCATGATCACTACTTCATCATCTGCTCCGCTTGGTTAGGGTTTGTGGTTGAACTGTTCTGAGTTCGTTATGGTCTGAAAACACCTGAAATTAGAGGAGATAAATGAGGAGGAGATGAATCTCTCTGTAAAGTTACTGTAAGAAACAGAAACTCTTAAATCTGTCTTTGGTATTTATGATTAATGATCACGTCTGCAAGTTAAAGTTAAAAGTGAAGAGCTGTGTTGGATTTATTAGACCTACAGTTGGTGGTCCAAAACAGTCCAAAAAAAACAGTATACAGTAACGTGTCAAAGTAAGAGAAGAATAAGAGTCATTAAGGCGATTCAAAAGTGATTCCACAGAGGGGGGAGGATGGTCGTGAATCTGGGCAGAAGAGCAGAAACTTTAAAATGAAGAATCATGAAAGTCTAACGGGCCCGTTCACACCGAGCGCGGGTCAAATCATCTACTCGCTTAATTCGCGCGAATGAAAAATATTTACTCGCTTCATTCGCGCGAAAGAAAAATATATACTCGCTTCATTCGCGCGAAAGAAAAATATGTACTCGCTTCATTCGCGCGAATGAAAAATATTTACTCGCTTCATTCGCGCGAAAGAAAAATATGTACTCGCTTCATTCGCGCAAAAGAAAAATATGTACTCGCTTCATTCGCGCGAATGAAAAATATTTACTCGCTTCATTCGCGCGAAAGAAAAATATGTACTCGCTTCATTCGCGCGAAAGAAAAATATGTACTCGCTTCATTCGCAAGAATAATTTAGTCCATTATTAATCACAATAATAATAACTATTTTTATAGCACTTTTAAAAACAGAAGTTTACAAAGTGCTTTGACAAACAGTCGTAAATCACAGACCATCATGGAAATAAAAACAAAAGCTCAGTTACAAATAAGGTCTCCAAATTGAAGGAGAATTTCATTTGTCATAAGAAACCCAGACAACAGAGTGCTTATAATCCGTGGATAGCCACCAATGCTAATTTCAACAGTGATCCTTGCCAATTCAATCGGCGGGATCAAGTGATAGACAACAGTTTTTCACAACTTACCAGATAATCCTCCTCACACACTTTAAAAAAGCTGTAATATGAGAGGGGGAGAGTCTACATCAAGCGTGGTCGGAGTGGACCACATTCAGCAGATCGCTGCTTAAGTCCACAACGGCCATGTAGGCGTCGCCGTGTCTGGGTCTACTCATATAGCTGCGCCCAGATGACGGCCGTTTCCAGCTGTATTTTTGGGTTACCCGAACCCAATTTTCCGACCTGTTGGTGAGGGTCGTTACCAGGATATCCCCCCAGGATACCGATTACAGACGCTCTATCCCAGCTGCAGAGCGCCTGTCCATCTGTCTACTGTGAGTAAAAGGGTTTGTGTTTATATTTTCGCACCAATCAACACCTTCCGGTCTGTTTTCGTACGTCACCTGGGAACCTTCGTGGTGATCGGTTATCAAAACACGTCTGTTTGCTCAAGTTAAGATATTTTAAACTCTCGCGTCCGCTCAATTTGCGCGAATAACTCGCCCAGTTCGCATCATTCGCGCCGCCGAAGTACTACGAGCGTCTAATCACGTCTACGCATTGACTGAACATGTAGTTGATGATTTTACTCATGTTTGGCGTGAACTCCTCCATGATGATGTAACTCTGTATCTGACCGTGTCCTCTCTTTGTCTGCAGGGAGAACCACGAACAAGACAAGCCAGCACTGAACAGTCTATCAGAGAACACAATGGCCATGGAGGTTACGTAGCCTCCTGTGAGCTCGCAGCCCGGAGGACCAGGACCTCCTTTGTCGTTGTTTTTTTTTTTTTTTTTTTTCCTTTGTTTTTTTTTTTAAGGTGCTATGCATCGTTTGATAGTCGTGAAAAAAAGTGGCGGCAGAATGAGCACGGCAAGGCTGGGTTTCCATAAGAACTGTTTTGGGACTTATTGCAATGCTCGTCTCCTCGTACCTTTTCTTTTTTTCTCCCCCCGCCCCCGCTCCCCTTTGTTACTGTTAATAAGAGATCGTCTGTAAATTCTTAATATGACAATTATATGTACAGTACTGCATATTTGTAATACCCCCCCTCCCTGACCCCCCTGTTCTTGTATATAACATTACTTGAATACAGAAATTGTTCATTTGTGATGTTTTGCACTCGAGATATTAAAAAAGAAAATCAAAATTAAAAAGAGAAAACGACAAACTGCAACTGGTGCGAGTATGAGGTGTGAGAAAAATGTATGTCATCACATGCATGGTGCAGAACCTGCTGTTTGATCTATTTATTGTGCCGTGTTTACAGAGCTTTGTTTTCTTCTCCTCCGTTCATCATCCTTTCTTTTTATAAACACTGTACCCCCCCCTCCCCTCCTCTTTCACCGGCTCCCCTTCGAGTCCGTGTTTAGCTCCATGAAAACCATCTGTATTCTTCTGGATGTGGTGAACATGGACGGGTTCTCGGTGTAGATTCAGGCGCAGGAGCGGCTGTGATGTGTCTGTGGTCAGTGGGCATCGGTTTGTCAGTGGGTGAATCAGCTCTTCCATACATTTCTAATTCCTGAGACAAGTAACAAAACAACGGGGAGGAAGACTCTGCTGCTTCTGACCCATCTGAGCACTATGTTTCTGTTGTGAACTGATTGATGCTGCTTTTGTATGAGTTAAGCCTCCAGACGGCGTTATTGACCCCGCCCCCTCACCTTCATCCTCATTTTGTAAAAGGAATATTTTTGTATCGCCCACTTTTTTTATTTCCAAATTCTCCACAAAGACGTCATTCTTTTGTTACTTGTTGATCTAAAGTTTGAAAAAAAAAAAAGAAAAAAACTTAAGGGAGGAAAAAAAAATGCAGTAACTGACATTTATTATCATTCCAGCTTCGACATAATATGGAAAAAAAAAACAACAACATGTATGTATTGAAAGAAAAACAGAAAAAGAATAAAAAGACGGTTTTCTCTACTTAAAAAAAGAAGAAAAAAAAAAAACCAACTCCAGAAGGCTGTCAGGCCATGAACCGTTCTCGGTGCCTTCATTTGGGAAAAAAAAGACAAACCTGAAAAAAGTCGCTCTCTTCTGTGAAGAGTTTGGTACTGAACAAGGCTACTTGTAGTTTTTCTTTGTCTGTACCACAGTCCCAATGCCCATTCCAGTGGCCCAGTTGATTCATGAGTTTTTGTTTGTTTTTGTAGACCCTCATACACACACAAACACACACACACACACACACACACACGGGAAAATACTAAGAACCCTCTTGAATTGTCACAAAATGAAATAAAAATCCAGGGCATTATGTGTTTTGATCAGTATGTCTCGTTATTTGTCGTCTTTGTCTCTCGTGTGTGTTTGGAAAACTGATCCAGGAGGTTTTTTTTTTGTAAGGGGGACACGAAGTCCTCAGGTCTGACCCTCAGAGCAGCTCAGAGGTGTGTCCTCGCTGCTGTCTTTGTGTTTTTCAGACTGTGTTCGACACACAGACGAGGCTTTGACTCCTCACAGGTTCATTTAAACATCGTGTGAATATTTTCAGTTTTTCATAATCCAGAGAAAAACTTTCAACGTTGTTATTAAACTTATTTTAATCTGTATGATTTAAATCGTATAGTTTATAAAAATGACAAATCCATGATCTGTAGTGTTAAGCTGTTGTCCAGTTCTTGGTGGAGGATCATTTACCATTAAAGGGATATTCTGGTGTAAAATTAATTTAGGGTCAAACCCACCGTAACACCGAGTTAGACCCCCCCCTCCAGAGATGAATGTTGTCGACCGCTTGCTTCTCTAGTTATACCAACTTTAGTAACGACTGCAGGATAGAAATACAGAGAGCCACGCCCCCAACCAAAACGCCACTCTATAGCCACAAATAATGCTCAGAACAGCACCTAACTTCATCAACAGGACATATAGGGTCACAGACATAGTACTAGACACCAAACATCTTTTTAACTTTGACTCATTTCTTTAGCAAAGAGACTAAACACAACTCACCTACTCTCTTCCAGCAGACGCTTGTTTGTAGTGAGACCTCAGGCCAGTCCATTACGGACTACAGCGGGGTGCCGCAGCTCAAGGAAGAAAATTTATGATCATTTCTTTATCATTTCCTTGAAGTAATAATCACCATATTAATCATTTTTCAGACGCTGTAGTTCTTCTGTCTTAGCGTCTCGGTCTGATTGTATTTCCATGAAGAAATGATCATAAATTAAGTTCTGCATCAGTGTGGTGCAGCATGATGGTGATGTTGAGGACTAGGGCGCTCTAAAAGAGGCCTTCAGCTGGTCAGTTGTTTTGGGTCAGCTGGTTCTTACAGCACCTTTCAGGTCAGGAGAGTTGACCAATCAGCTGACCGTTCTGGAGTAGTTCTGGTTCTGTGAACAGGAGCCTCTAAGTCTACTTCCTGTTAGACTTGAGACTGTGTCGATTCTGGACTTGGTCAAACACAGCAGATGACCTGACACCCCAGACCATCAAACTTCAGGCTCTGACTCCTGATTTCTAAATGAACTGAGACCTTGGAGTGCTGAGCAACAGTCCAGTTCATACCCCCGATTTTCACCGCATCCGGAATGACAGAGATTGTCACCATCTGACAATTCCTACCGGATCATTTCTGAGGTGAATTTTTCGGCAGATTATGGATAGCAGGAATCTCGTACTCACAAGAACCTGCAGATTCATGTTCAATCACGCGATAACAAGTTGTCTCTCTAAAGACAGACACATAGACATATAGGCAGTAGATTGTGTCCTTCCAGAGGAGGAAATCTACTTCTAGACTTCTAGAATCAGCATCTCCTCATCCATGGTGTCATCAGGGTGAAATGACGTCTAAAAATCTTTCACTTGTTCGTCTCCGCCCGTTTGCATGGTGTGAAATACGATCCTCCTGAAACACGGAGTGTTTTATTTTGAAAAGAAGCCGGATGTTTTATTTTGTGTCTGTGCCCGACTTCCTTTCCAGCACGGGTTAATCTGTGCTGAATTTATCTGCCATGCTCCGGCGTCCAGAAAAAATAGAACTGTTTGGAATTCAGAAAAAACTGTTCTGAATTTGTGGGTAAGTCTGCATGTCTGAGGTTAGACTCTGGTTCAGGGCTGGTCTTAAACCTGGCAGCTGAATCCCCTTTAGGAGAACTCCTGTAATAACTGTTTGCTTATTAAAAATGAATTTCGGTCGATTTCATAAATGTCTTAAAAACTCCTGATCTTGAAGACGTCCCCTTACACTTGAGTTCAGATCTGTGCAGACAGACTGATCTTCACAGTGAGTGTTGTGGAGTTCGTGATGAACATGAGATCTGTTCATTTTAATGGTGCGTTTTGCAGGATGGTGCAGCGCTGACTAAAAACCTCCACCCTGCTGCGCTGCAGTGTAACACTCGAGGTCGTTTAATAACAGAGCAGAAAATCATGTTTGTATTCCGCGTTTGTCGCTGCCCTCCTGCAGCTCTATATTCATTGAAGTGAACAGAAATTGGTCAGGATAAGAGATGATATTAAAATGTAAATTTTACCTTTTAAATGCAGGAAAAAAAAGAGGATAAGAGCTGGAAAATAAATCAGCCCAACTCCCACAGAGAGGCTGTGTTTACGTCGGCCTCACACTGGATCATATTTGAATCTTTGCCTGTAATTGCTTGTCTCAGAAAGATAGAAGAAAGTGAGAAAAAGTGTAAATGCAAACAGTTTCTGAAGAGATATGAGGAAAGCTCATTTGTATTCCTCTGAAAATGTGCATCTGCAGGCAATAAGTTTCTGCAAGAGCTGTTTTAAAACCCTGGAAAGTAATAAATCTTTGCTTTAAATGATGAAACACCGACAGGAGGAGGAGGAACGTCTCTGAGGAAAGTGAGTTTAAAGAAGAGGAAGAACTTCACTGAGGCTGTACCAGAGGAGGCTTTAGATGCTGTTCACACCTGATCTTCAGTCCTGGAGATCAGATCACATCCTTTCCCTCCAGAGATGTCTTTGACCTTCGACCAATCACAATCAAGTATTCAGTCACGTCTGATAAGGTGAATCAACATTTGCTTTAAAACATGAATTATGGATGTCGACTTCATCTCTTTAATTGCGGACTCAGTCTGAAGATAATGACCTTTTTTCCTGCCTGTGATGAGTTTCCACTTTGATGGCGGTCTCTGACATCAGTGGCGTTTACTCCCGCTGTTATAAAAGCGTGTTTGATGACACTGGATTGAGGTTGTTTTTTTATCAAGCTCCATCAAAAGCAGCAGAGAGCCGCTCATAAAAGAAGCTTTCACACCACGGCACCACGGATCGGAGCGTCATGTTTTCGGACTCCATCTCCACAGGCCGCCTTTGTGTCTTCATCGACACTCGCAGCTTTCAATTATCAGGAGACCTAATGAAGAGCAGACACTCTCCGACTCTGTGGACACACAGGTTCATTAAGGCTGATGAGTCAGAGCAAGGAGAGAGAGGAAGGTCGTCCAGATGACGGTCCGCTTTGTCAAGAGTGAACCATAGACTGTATCTAGAATGGACGCCATCTGCCTCCTCGCTGGGTGAAGCCACTTTGAGAACAGCGCCCTCTGGTGACGGGCTGCAGTAAAGGTCATAAATCCTACCTGCTCCAGCAAGCCCCGCCCACAAACAGTAATACATAAATAATATAACTAATAACTATTGACTGATATGAAAAGCTTTTTTGTAAATGCACCACAAAAAAGAAATCAGCCGCCAACATGACCCGGTTCTGTACATCTCATGTTCCCTCAGAGGGCGGCAGGATGAGGAGGGATTATTGGTGACTGGGTTTTGCCCTTAGAGTGTATGTCTGTGTTTGTGTACTTGTCAGCGATGGAAAAGGAGGACACTTTCTGTTCATTTCACTTGTTCATACACTCCCTTATTCCAGCTGTGTGTGTGTGTGTGTCCTAACTCGTAGTTACAGAGGGATTATTGTGGGTCATCAGAGGTCACATCCTCCTCTCTTAATCTGTATTTTTCTGCTTTATACTCAGAAACTCGCTCGACCTCTGTGGTGCTCTGATGCAGCTGTACTTTTATGTCCGTAAAACAGAAAATTGGACCACGTGTTGACGCTCTGCAGAAATTCTGATTTACCTTTAAAGTTTGGAAAATTGTATCCTGAAAGTGAAAAATGTTTATTGGAACTGTGTTTTTAACTTTGACTCATTTCTTTAGCAAAGAGACTAAACACAACTCACCTACTCTCTTCCAGCAGACGCTTGTTTGTAGTGAGACCTCAGGCCAGTCCATTATGGACTACAGCGGGGTGCCGCAGCTCAAGGAAGAACATTTCAGCTGTCCTCATAAAACATAAAATGACATTTTCAGTTTCTGTCGTCTCTTATGACAACATTTAGATTTTAAGTGATTTGCAAACCTTAAAAATCTGTTTCATAAACATTTACAGTCTCTTTTAGGGCTGTAAAATGACTTAAACTTACAGATCACTTAAACTCTTTAAAAATTTGATTATGACTTCAAAATGTATGAAACCACTTCAGCTCTCATTGTTTGGTCGTAGGCCTCAAACCGGCAGCATCAGCAGTCAGTCGGTTCCCTGGATTTAATATTTTAATCTGTAGGATTAGAAGATCCCACAGATGTTTGAGGAACTCCAGATTTGATATGAGTGTGTGGAGATATTTTTATAGCACCAGTGTGTGTGCATGTGTGTGGTTCTTTGTGTGTTTGTTGTAAACTCTGTGGACTGTTGATCTGGGAGAGTCGTTGAAGTCTGATGCCACCTAGTGGTCAAACTCCTGAAGTGCACTAAGCTTCTTTAACTGGATGGTTTATGGGGAGTTTTCTGACGTTTTCTTCTCAAACCTGTTTTCCCTCTTTATTAATTAGACCCAAGGGGTAAACCCACCCAGGCACTATTGTTATATTATCGATCAAAATATGCAGTTTGATCAGGATCTGTGTTCTATTACTTTTCTCTAATAACAAAGTTGTTTAATTGTTTGGAGATCCCAGAGAAAACCTGGTCTGTGAGCTCTGAACTGAAAAACTAGAGTTGTATGTGTTCTTGAGAAAGGGACAAATTACTACCACGATGAAAATCAATGTAAAAATGACGAATCAAATCTGCATCGGGGGCAAAAATAGTCTGGATGCTGGTCAGACTCTTCTTAATCTGGAGAATAGAGGACTAATCCTTTCAAAAGTTGCAGACAATAAAATCCAGAATGTGCTCTTTGGCAGCTGAAAAATGTCCTCTAACCACTTTCACTGAAAAAAGCTGTTCATCTTTTAGAAACTGGTTTTCCTGACCTGCAGTTCACCTTTGAGGACCTGGGTTTACCCGGACCCCCATGAGAACTCAGATTGGTATTTGTTTTTAATCCGGGAAACTCAGACAGGATGAACTCAGCTCTTGATATTTTCCCTTTTATTTGCTCAGGGAGGGAGAATCAAGCGTTCATTTAAGGCGTTTCTCAGGAACTCTGCTGCGCTCAGGCTGCAGACACAGTCCTGGTTTGTTGGATGTTGAGCAAACAAACTGAAATATTTGGAGGTTTGGTGTCTCTCTCTTGCTCTCTGAAATCTAACTTCAAAGAGAAGCTGCTAAAACACTTTTACTTCCTCGTTTCTGTCTTTCTAAACCTCCAGCTTTTATTGATTATTCATGTCTGAGGTCAGAGGGGAAAGAAAGGCGATCTTTGTCCAACAGGTGGTGAGTGTTTTTATTGGATTAACAGGGTTGGTATACAGGTGACACAGGGAGAGGGAACTCTGGAGAAGTTGACCTGCAGACTCAATAACCTGCTTTCTGAGTTAAAATTACAGGGCGAGTATTAAAATAGGAAAGACAACTTTAAGTGTTACTGTGGTGTCCACTATAGGGTTAAATAAGGTGTAAAATTACATTCAATTACATTAATTTCTGATGTTCACGAGTAGCATGTGTCTGCAGACCTTCAGACTGCACATCTGGGCCTGCAATTCCAAGACTCTTGCTCCAGCATCACCTTGATGAGAACCACCTGTGTGTGTGTGTAATGTAACTGCCAATGATGATTATAACACAAGGGTCCTGGAGGGGAGGTCCCAGAATTGCAGTCCTGAAATTGCAGCCTCCAGCTCTGCAGAAACATCCTTTTTGGGGGCTGTTCACATTGGCATGTAGTGGACTGACAACTGAAAAGTGTGAGTTCGTTGTCAAAATGTGCTTCCCATTATCAATACATTCAAACAGCGGCAGTATCCGAAGACGTCTGGACGCAGAGATACGTCGAAATAAAAACGTTTTTAAGACGAAATCTTACAAACAAAACTGTAAGAAATGGGAAAGTATTAAATAAGTGAGGAAAAACAAAACAACCCGAGGTTATAAAATCACAGAAAGAGTCATCATGATCATGCACGCCCACTGTACAACATCGTAAACATTAGCTTTAAAACCCAGATCTGGGACGTTCAGGTTCAGGTTGTTGTAAACATGTTTGACTCATGTTTGTCAGTGAGTCCGTTCTGCTAACAGTCAAAGAAAAACACGATCAGTTTACAGTGTTAAAATACATGCTACTGCCGCTCAGCGTCGGTCCTCCAAACAAGAACTCTGTCAGCAAAGAGTAAAAGTCACAAACGAGGAATCAGGAAACAGCGGCAGCATTTTACAACCGATTCCCTCCAAGTGTTTAACTTAAAATCCCTACGACTGATGAATAATTAACACGACAATTAGTAGAAACTGACCCTTTAAAAGAGAATTAAAAACCTTGGTTTGTCAGTGTCACTGAATCAAACTACAGATGTGAAAATCTGGGCTGATACCAAATTAAACTTAGTGCTAGTCCAGGCAGGCGACTAACTACTTTGCAATCCACCTTCGCCCCAAACACTGTTACCGGCTGTGGTGTTTACCCGGGGACTCTCCAGGACTCAGGCTTCCAGACTGAAGCTGAAATGTTCTAACGAGAGTTTGTCCATCAGGGGACTCCTTCCGATCAGGACAAAACCTTCTTAGAGACAAACATGAGCTGTTGGCGTTGGTGCGCGGCCCCTCGATGTTCGATTGTTACCAGAACAGATCATTCTGGCTGCTCTGTGATTGGTGGGGAGCTCCTGGACGAGTCTTTTTTGGACTGCCAACAGGTAACACTGAAGTACGTGAAACTGGACGGAGGGCATGGTTGGCCCTGATCGGAGCTGGTCGATTGTTGTGATTCCAGAGTTTGAAGGAAGATGAAGAGAACATGAATGTAGGGTCCATTTTTCAGGCTCCTGTTCCGCACATTTTCTTTTGAATGAAGAAGTTCTGTTTTCACTTAAGGCAGTGAAATGGTTCCTACTGTTGGCAGGACATGGAGTAGAGGTTGTGGTCTTAAATGTCCCGGGTCTAACGGCGTCACCTCAGATCCGGTTGGAGATCATCCTGGTGTTCAGGTTCAGAAAGAATGATTGCAGCTTGCACAGTTTGCACTTCTTCTTCTTTTTCTTCTTACCGTGCCGTCCTTTCTTGTACACTCCATCGTACTTCCCCTCCTCGTCCTCCTCTTCATCCACCCAGGGTACCCACGCCCCTTCGTGCAGGTCCGGGTTGGCTCGCTGGTCATCAGGCGGGAAGTAAACTGGAACGGCTGTTTGGTTATAGTAGACCAGTCTGTCCAGCAGTCGTTTGACCACGTCCGGTCTCTGGTCTGCCAGGTCCTGCCTCTCGCACGGGTCAGCCGTGATGTTGAACAACCAGACGTTTTTGTGGGCGGAGGTTTGGTGGGTCGTTGTTTGGGCTCGCTCAAGGTTCCACCAAGGACCAGGAAGAGTGGCGAGCACCTGAGGATTAAAGTATGAGATCATTGATTGAATCTGATCAGAGAGTAACACCATAACAGTAGGAGATGTTCTACAGTACCTGTGGGGGGACCCAGTCTCCATGACCGGGGTCTCCTGTGAGCAGCTTCCAGTCTCCCACTCTGATGGCGGCTTGGACTGAGGTGTCCCACACTGGCTGGGAGGACGGCGGCTTGAATTTCGGTGTTGGATGGGATTTTGGGAGCTTCGTCCCTTGCCTGGGCGTGTTCTGATGTAGGGACGGCGTCCTTCTGGACTTGAACTTGAGATGAGATTTGAGTTTAGGCTTGGATTTCGGTGGAGGTGGTCTTGTCCACGACAGGTTCTCTGAAATGTTCCTCCTGGATTTTGACCTGACACGTGGTTTCTTCTGAGACTGAGTGTCAGGTCGAGATGTTCCTGAAGCTGATGGAGAACCACTGGAGAAGGACTTATGATGTGGTTTGTAATATGACAGTTTCTGGCTTTGAGGGTGCCTCCTGGTTTTGGTCTTGGTCGTGGGTTTGGGTTTGAGTTTTAATTTTGGGAGGGTTTTCAGTTCGGGTTCAGGAAGAGGCTTGGATTTGAGTTTAGTTTGATGAGGAAACGTCTGAGGTTTCTGGAACTTCTTCACCCTGAACGCCGACTTCTGCTTGGGTTTCTGCCTCAGGATCTTCTTCTTCTGCTTCTTAAAGTTCGGACCTGGACCTTTGGATTTTCTCACTAACAGAGAGTCAAAAACAAAAGGATCATGTAGAAGAAGAAATACTGAATTTTCTGTGACCAGTTTTAAAACCTTACTTCTAGATCGTGACCCTCTATTGACTATTAATAAAACTTCTGTGTTGTTACCGGAGTCTTCCTCTGTGCTGGTGTCCCACTTCATGTTTTGAACTGGAGGTTTGTGCAGAGGGTCGATGTTGTGGAGGATCTCCTGACGAGGCGACTCCTTCCCCTCACTGATGGTGGGCCAAACATCAAACCCGTCCAGGCCCCGGCTCTGAGAGGGAAACAAACACACGGAGTCCGAATGATTCAGATATAACATACTCCTCTGGTACAACAGCAGAGGAAACAGCTTTATTTATATAACAATTCAAAGTGCTTTACACAATGGTCCACTTATTTAGGCAGCAGTTTTGGACAAATGACTTCATCCTGGACTTTCCTTTCAATGCGCTCCACGGTACACAGCTCAAAAGACACCCGAAAAGTAAGCGAAACAAAGAAAAACCTGCAACCAAACAGACACCCTGTTGTTTCTCGATTTATTACAACTCCTCTGGTAACACCAGCAATCCATCACTTCAGGTGCAGGTTCTTTGATTCTGTTTATAATCTGTAAATCAGATAATTGGCTGAAATAATGAGCGGTCCCTCTGCGGCCCCTCTGCGGCCCCTCTGCGGTCCCTGTTACATGTGGTCGAGCTGAAGTACCGTTAAATCTGACGAACAGTGGACACGTTTCCACACGTTGCCAGAAGACAAACTTTTACCCCCAAAGGAATATCTAATCATAAATTTCTTCTGGTTATATCCCATCGAGCTCCTGCCTTACACAGATATTGTTCTGATTTTAGCCAAGATAGTAAGACTTATCTACACTGGCAATAAAAGCTTCTTAAATACTGAGCCAGCAAAGCTCTTTGGGAGCTGTGCTCAGACTGAACTGACGCGCCAATAAAATGAATTTATGCCTGAACTGAAAACACAAATTATCTATAGAGCCACTGTTAGAGACAGAGCACTTAACAAAATGGTCAGGAGCAAATTTATCTCCATGAAAGTGAATAAAAACGGTTTTAAGGTAGCTCCGCATCCCGACCTTTCGACAGAGTTTGAGGCCGAAATGAAGATAAAAGTCGGTCAAGTCTCATGAGCTTTTGAAACTATGAAAAAAAAACTTGTGCACTTAATGAAATCATCGGGAATCAATTCACAGCAAAGCAAATGCCAGCTGAGTCACGGTTTTGGCAGGAAAACAAGAAAAACATACAGAACCGACACCCAGAGTGCAGTGAGGCGGTCGTATCAGTCGCCTGGGTGGCCTCATCTTTACATCTGCTCTGCTTTAAGGAGCTGTAAAATGGTCGGTGATGTTCCCCGTTAAAAAAAAAGAAGTTTTCTATTTACTGTCCTGAACTTACAGACCAACAGGAGAGGCGAGAGGCTCCTACATCTGAAACAAAGACAACAGGCAACAAACGAAAAAGGAGATCCACTGACCTGACTGATGTTTCCTCCAGCCAGTCCCACCAGTGTGGGGAACCAGTCAGTGATGTGCAGCAGAGCGTTGGAGACCCGTCTCCTGCGTCTTAGCAGTGGGCTGTGAACGAACGCCACGCCACGGACTCCACCTTCCCAGTATGTCCCCTAGAAACAAAGACAAGAGAACCACTCCAAACGTCAGTTAAAGCATATTTATGATATCATGGAAGAAACTCAGAGAGAATCACTTTAACTGAGTCAGTAGTTTAGACAGGAGGGGAGAATGTGAATAACATTGGTTTGCACTGATACCTCAGCTGTGTAACGGCACAGAGGATCAGTGTCAGACTGTCAAGTCTGCTCGACAAAATCAGGAAAACACTCAGCTGTTTATAATGAGAGGAAACATGGCTGAACTGAAGGACGTGAAACTACTCAGCAGGATTGGATCTTGGTCCGTTAACAAGCTCGTGTTAAGATGTTCTCCTTCATAATGAATGCTAACTCGAACAGTTTAAATCACATGTCCTAGTTGGATCAGTCAGTTTTTCTCTTGTCATCCAAAATAGGAGATTCCAAACCTTTAAAACACTGAAAGATAAAACACTAAAGTCTGTCTATGAGCGGTGAAACACTGAGTCTTCTCTACCTTTCGACCTCGTAGCGGCCAGTTGCTCCCTCCTGTGAACGGCTGGGCTCCATTGTCGGTGGAGTAGATGATGACACTGTTACGGTAGTATCCGTACTTCCTCAGGGCGTAGGTGACATTATGGACGGCCTCGTCCACCGTGGACACCATGGCCGCGAACTTTCTCCTGGCCACATTGGCCATGTCACGGTACGGGTAGATGTAGGACTTTGGAGTCTGCAGAGGAGTGTGAACCGCCTGCAGGGAAACAAACAGCAAAGTTACATGTCCAAAATACAGGCTGTTTTTTTTTAACATCATTATTTTTGGATGAAAGCAGCCGACCGTGTGGTCTGATCGGGATGCAAAAGTCCGAACTCAATGTTCCCCTCTTGGTGCCGACTGTAAATCAAATCAAACATCTCTCTGTTCCTCGTTTGGTTTGGCATTTGTCAGCTCGATTTCTCACAAACCGCTTTAACCAGACTTCAACAACTCCAATGACCATGACAGACCACAACAGTCGAGGATAAACAAAAATAATAACATGAGGCTCCTCTGAACTTTTAATGGACATTCCTGTGTGGTCTGATTGTAATTAAAGGGTGAGGGTCCATGAGAGGCCAGATCCATGATGCTCATCGGCAAACAGAGGCTTTCATGTGGTTTCCGTGTTATTGTACCATTTCTGCTCCAAACATGCAGACATAAACACGCCGCGCTGTGACCGGTCTGACCTATTTTCCTAGTTTCCTAGTTTGCAGCTGTTTTTTTGAGTGTGTAATTTTAACCTTCTCCCAAGTTTTCTGAACCTCAGGGTGATACCTGGAGGGAGAGCAGCAGGAACAGCGGTCTGTCCGAGGGATCATGAGTCTCCAGGATCTTGCGAGCTCTCTGTGTGAACAGCGTGGTGGAGTATTTCCCTTCCTGACCCCACGCTACACTCTCATCGTCATGGAGGTCGTACCCACACAACCCCGGGCCGTCGCAGGAGCCGTAACTGAGGAGAGAGTGGAGACAGGTGAGTTATAGAAGAGGAAACACTGAGATCACCCTCACCTGTCCTAGTTTATCGTTAACACGTTCACCTGTAGTAATCCACACTCCCTGTTAGAGAGCCAAAGAACGTGTCGAAGCCTTTTCTGGTGGGGAGGCAGGCCTTCCTGAAAGAAAAAGGGAGAATTTGATTAATTCAACTGTAGAATAGAAAATCAGGAGGAGTTCAACCACACTAACACCTGTGCAGTCTCCGTCTCACCTGTAGAATCCCAGGTGCCACTTGCCGACCATGTGTGTGGTGTATCCGGCCTCTCTGAGCCTCTCAGGCAGAGTGTCCATGTGTAACGGCAAACAGCTCGGCTGCCTCGGTCTTATGATGGAGTGTTGAAGTCCTGTGTGGATCTGATACCTGAGGGGAAGGACAGAGGAGAACGGACTCATAACTCAAGAACCAAGGACGTACACGTATAGGTATGTGGACAGGTGTCTGCTCAGTTTAAAAGAAAAAGAAAAACTGCAGCTGTCCTTTAAAAATCACATTTTCCTTCAATATTCAGGCCAATTATGGCCTCACTCTTTACCCATACAACCACCTCTTTACAAGATGAACTGCAGAAAAGTGTGTTGGTATTTGCACCTGCCGGTCATGAGTTGGCTGCGTGACGGCGTGCAGATTGGCTGAACGTAGTAGTTCTCCAGCTTCACACCTTCTGCTGCCAGTTTGTCCAGAGTGGGAGTCTTGATGTTTGGGTTGTGGTAGCCGATATCATTGAAGCCCTGGTTCAAAAACACAGAGTCATGAAGTGACTGTTATTAACATACTAACAATCTTTACAGGGAGAGATATGATAACATTCAATGACTTTAAAATGGTTCTTTTAGAGGTAGTCACTGACCCTTTGTTCTTCAGAAGAAAAGTGGGTAGAATGAGGAAAAAACATCAAAGGGGTCAGATTCTAGAACTGATACCAAAGATTGTAGAACTGGCAACAAAAGGGTTAGATTCTAGGACAGGCATTGAAGGGGTCAGATTCTAAAACTGGCATCAAAGGGGTTTAGATTCTAGAACTGATATCAAATGGGTGACATTCTAGAACCTAGAACTGGCATCGAATGGGTTAGATTCTACAACTGGCATCAAAGGGGTTAGGTTCTAGGACAGGCATTGAAGGGGTTAGATGCTAGAACTGATACCAAAGATTCTACAACTGGCATCAAAAGGATTTAGATTCTAGAACTGATGTCAAAGGGGTTAGATTCTAGAACTGATGTCAAAGATTCTAGAACTGGCGTCAAAGGGGTTTAGATTCTAGAACTGATATCAAATGGGTTACATTCTAGAACCTAGAACTGGCATTGAATGGGTTAAATTCTAGAACTGGCATCAAAGGGGTTAGATTCTAGAATTGGTGTCGAATGGGTCAGATTCAAGAATGGAATAGGTTTATGACATGTACTGCAACCAGACACCAGGGGGTGCTGTTCTAGCAGAGGCTTCACCCTGTGAGGAGGCAGAGGACATCCAACCATAGACATATACAGTCTATGGTTAGAAGTATGAGGACTCTGAACAGACTGAGAGAAGAGCTGAGATCCTTCAAACCCACCTGGTCGTCTGTCAGGATGAACAAGATGTGCGGCTGGTTCTTCGAATCCTTCCTGAAATCCCTCTGAGTGTTTCTGTCATTCTGGTCCTGGTCCTGGATCTGGTTTGGTTTGGACCGGTGAGCTGACAGGCAGTCCAGGCTGAAGACAACACTCAGCAGAGTCAGAGCAGCAGCAGCAGTCTGCATCTTCTCTGCAGGAGCCCTGAACACAAACACAACGACAACAATGAAGAGGAAAAAAAACACAACGCAGCAAAACCCTTTAAGGACAAAACAGCAGCAAAGTGAGGCTCTAAAAGTGTGATTCAGCACAAATTCACAAAACTCTGCTATCAGTGGTGATCGTAAAACCACATTCAGGATGGATTTGCCAACTTGGCTGTTAGTGTAATCTGAAAGGAATCCATCTGGTTCAAGTAAAACTCTGAGGAGGCCTTTTTTCTCCTCCGTTTACAATCTTTGGAGCTGAATAATGACCAGTAAAAAAGGATCGCATTATTCATGGTGCCCGAGAGAGCAGAGGGAGAGGACGGTTTGATGGTGGCTTTTCTCACTACTCTTTGATTCCTCTCTGGACACTGACACGAATCATACTCTTGAATGACAGCTCCAACAAAAGCACGCTGGAACAGTCTTTGTGTTTTTAAGGATGATGCAGCAAATCCAGCAAGAAATTCAACTTTTCAAACATCGACGTGACAAAACACCTCTGAAGCCACTACGATACAGGGATATATGAAGTATTTTTGACAGCTCTGTACAAACTGTTCCCTGACGTCTCTGCACAGATGTTAGGGATCACCAGTTCTGTACAGTTAATGCATACTTTGATGCATAGCACACATTTTTGAAGAGAGACTGCAGTATATTATAGATGCTGATTAGACTGTATAAATCAAATCAATGGCCAAAGATAACTGTTGAACTATCACTGATATTTCATTAATGGTTCTACTATTATCTGTTATCACCAAAATGAAGCTGAATCTCTTAAAGTGAAGAAGTGACGTTTGGTTCTTCTCAGTAGTATGATTCAGTTGGACAAACATGCTTTGGTAAACAAAAAGTAGACTAAACACTTCAGTTTACCTGTTTTTTTTTTTAAAGCGGTATTAAGTTGCATAAACAAGTGCAGATGTCAGTAATCGGGTAATTGTTTTTCATAATCATGATCAATATCAATCAAAATAATCATAATTATGATTTTTTCCACAATAAAACGGCCCTGGTTACGCTCTGAAACTGAATCTGCTGTTTTTTATGTTTTTAATGGATCACAGACGTTTAAAAAACTTCTGATTTCTGTGGATTTAAACCTCGTTGGAAACATAACATTAGTTTATTTCTCGAATCAATAACAGGTCTAGTTTACACTCAGTATACTTTGCCCAATTAACCCTCACAATAAAGTTAATTAAACTTATTTGTAATGTTGTTTAACTTTAAATACTTTGTTTGGGTATTTAGAGTTTTTTGTTTTAATAAAGTTTTTAGCTTGACTTTTGCCTGTCATTGTGGAGTGATTGGCCAAGTGTTGAAATCATCAGTGCACGTGAATTAAAGTGTGAAAATGACACTCTGACTCCCTCAGTTTAGCCTGTCTTCTCAGAGATTCAGTCTAGAGTCGTTTGAAAGTCTGCGTCAAAGTAAATGATGATCAAATTTGGGGGAATAGAGAACTGGTTGATTTAATGTTGTTTTTGTTGGTGAAAATAAAGGTGTTATTGCATTATAGAGAGAGGATGTCTCTGTATTTTGTTATAAACCAGGTGTTACCATAAAGGTGAAACAGCTGAAACCGATCTGCATGAGATTCTTACAGGTATTTTTGTGGTCTTTAACCTTTTTCTCCTCACAGTGAAGCTTCACTTTTAAGTGTGTGCGTAATGGAAAACAGCACATCGTGTAAATCTGTTTAATATAAGACATGTTTACACGCTTACAAGTCAAGAGGTTCCCCGTCTTAGTGCGCAGTGTTGATCTTGTCTGTAAACTCGGCTCTGAATGGTCACAAAGCTGAGGACTATGACGGCTGGATGCCTGAACTGGTTTCCCATTAGGTGACACACTGGTGTTCATGGCAACAGCAGAGGATACACACACACACACACGCACACACACACACCTCTCTTTGTACTTGTGTGTATTCTCTGGAAGTGAACTTCTTCTCTGACAGCATTATGAGTGTCTTAGTTCAGTCTAAACAGGAACAAACCTTAAAGCTGAAACCTGATTAAAGCTTCTTAAATACAGATTATTATTTACTATCAGATGTCACTATGATTTAAAGTCTGACATCCGGGTGTCTTTCTATCAAACAGCTCACTGACACATTTCAGATCACTACTGTTCTCTGAGGATTCCCACCTCTCCTGTGTTCTTTAAAGCCAGGCCTGAATCAATACCTCGATTCCGGATCAATGGGAGTGAACGGCTCTCCTCTCCTCTCCTCCCTCCTCTCCTCTCCTCTTCAGTTCATTCCTCCGGCTCGGTGTCCTCCTCCGGCTACAACAAACTTTGGTTTGAGTGAAGTTTGCAGGAGACGCCGCATGTCCTCAAGTTTCCACCGAAACCTTCTTCTTCTAGTCTGAGTGTCCGCACTCCCAATGAAATACGACCGGAGTCAAGCTGGACCGAGAACCGCCGTGACGGTACCGGTCCGACCTGTCAAAATAAAACAACAAATACCGTTAGTACAGTTAGAACCGTAAAAACCCTGTTAGCCAACGATACTTAACGGCAGACTCACTGTACATTTTATAGAATTAAAGGGATATTCCGGAGTAAAATTAATTTAGGGTCAAACACACCATAACACCGAGTTAGACACCCCCTCAAGAGATGAACTTTGTCGACTGCTTGCTTCTCTAGTTATACCAACTTTAGTAACAATAGCAATACACAGCGGTAACCAAAACGCCACTCTATAGCCATAAATAATGCTCAGAACAGCACCTAACTTCATCAACAGGACATATAGGGTCACAGACATAGTAGGCTACTAGACACCAAACATCTTTTTAACTTTGACTCATTTCTTTAGCAAAGAGACTAAACACAACTCACCTACTCTCTTCCAGCAGCTGCTTGTTTATAGCAAGACTTCAGGCCAGTCCATTGCGGACTACAGTGGGGTGACACAGCTCAAGGAAGAACATTTATGATCATTTCTTCATGCTAAGACAGAAGAACTACCGCGTCTGCAGTGAAAAATGATTAATATGATGATTATTACTTCAAGGAAATGATAAAGAAATGATGATAAATGTTCTTCCTTGAGCTGTGTCACCCCGCTGTAGTCCCTAATGGACTGGCCTGAGGTCTCGCTATAACCCAGCAGCTGCTGGCAGAGAGTAGGTGAGTTGTGTTTAGTCTCTTTGCTAAAGAAAAGAGTCAAAGTTAAAAAGAAGTTTGGTGTCTAGTACTATCTATTACTATGGTACTAAATTTGATCAACTTTTGAAACTTAAAGCCACTATTAACAATATAAAACCACAGGTATCAGACTACATCTCATTTTTATGTGATTTCCAGAGTAAAACGCTAACCGGCTTCTTTTTAGTTTTATTTTGAAGGACACATTGCTGAACATCCGTAGTTCTTGTTCGTTCTGTGTGACACTTACCGCAGGGAAAAGAGTCATAAAGCTGCTCATTCCTCACCGTTGTTTGTTTAACTGTTCATGTGATTTATCTCCTGAATCTGAGCGTTTACTCATCGTTAACAGTGCCCCTGTTTGGAGTCATGGGAGCCCGGACAGAACATCACCCGCGGCGGTGAGACTCCGGGCTGGACTGCGGAGCAGGCAGAGGAGCCAGCTGGCACCCCACAGAAAACCAGGAATTTCTCTCTTTACGCAACAAACTGCAGCTGCAAAACGGCATCTAGTCAACCAGAGAGAAACCGGTTTGAGACCGGAAAGAGGTCAAATAGATCAAGTAATAAAGGCCATTATTGATGATTTTATGTGACATGAGGTATGCTGCTGCTGTGCTTTAAAATACATCCAGAGGATAGTCAACCAAATACTTGACATCAGGTCATGATAGTTAGTAATTTAAAAGTACTGTGGAGAATTGTAACATGATAAATGAGGAAAAACTAATTGATCAATAAAAAGTAAAGACTTTTGACAGGAGTGGGAATGCAGATGTGTATGAACATTTTTGGATTATACTAAATTGCAATGAATACAAGAATTCATAAACAGGTTAGTGAAGTAAGTGGGTATAGAAAGGTTATCCCAGTGGTTCTCAACTGGTCTCACTCTGGGACCCACATTGTCCCATGATCCTTAAGTCCCGACCCACTTTTATAGAAATCAAACCAAACAAATTTATTTTTTATTTCACAAAAAAAACTTTAAAGACTCTAATCTTTAACATAAATCCACTTGTTTTATTGAGTAAAGTGCATTTCAGAACATTCAGTGTGTGTGACCCACTTTTGGGTCAGGACCCACCAGTTGAGAACCACTGCTCTCAAAGAAAGATGGGTAGAGGTTCACCTCTCAGTGAGAGACTGCATTGGCAAAAAGTTCAAGAGGATAATGTTCCTCAGCCTGAAACTGCACATTATCTGGTAACTGCATCATCTACGATACATATAATTATTGAAAGGTTAAGAAAATCTGAATTTCTGAACTGAAGGGACAGAGTTTAAACCAGAGCTGGATGGTTGTGATCTTTGGAGTGAAGCTGCATTATAAAAACAGACATGGCTCTGTTGTAGAATTCACTACATGGGCTCAAAATGGGCACCAAAGTCATTTGGCATATCCTGTCCTGACTTTTGGAAACTATTTTGAAAATGAGCATATGTTTTTACTAAAACAATAAAGTTTAAACATTCAGAAATCTGCACTAATTTCACTGAAACAAGGTTAAAATAATTACAAACCATCATAGTCTTGGTTTTATTGACATTTTTCCAAGTGTCCCAACATATTTAAGATTGGGATTGTAGACAGAAACCAGTGGTTCTCAGTTGGGACTCATTTTAACAACCATAAAGTGGCTGATGGATGATTGACTGGTCTTTTTAAAATTCCCACTGGTCATAGACGAGTGAAGAAAAACAATCTCTCTCTCTCTCCCTGGGTTCTCCTTATTCTTTCCTTTTGTGTTATTGATTCAACATTTCTTTCTTATTTCTAAGGAAGCCTGGACTGCAGCTCGGCTCTTTGCTGGTCTTGGTGAGTCTCCACAGCTGGTGATGCTCCAAGTTTCCAACAAACAAAGCAGCGATGGAGGTGGTGTGTGATTTATTAAAGCCTGATTCACTGACAGTGAGCGATTCACGCAGGAATGCTGCCAGACGATGTCGTGGCTCCTCTCTAGGTAAGGAACAGTTACTCAGGCATACTTCACTTTTTCAGCTGCATTATTCATAATTCCTGCACTTAAACAATGTGAATGTTTCATTTAAATGTCAAGGCTTTAAAATCCATCATAAAAATTAGTCTTTAAGGAATAAATTCATGGAAATTAAGAAAGACATTTAAGGGAATGTAAGTCAAGACTTAAAGTTATTTTGGCATATGGACGCTTTTCAACAATGAATTAGTCAGTTGTTATATCTGTTTTTATCATGGATTGTTATTGGCCCAATCTCATAAATCTGATTCATAATATCGTATCTTTAACTAAAATTTACCATCTTTTCAAACATATCATCAACTCCATATTTAACATCTAACTTTTTGTTCATGGCAGGTTAGCATGATAAGGTGTGATTTTAAATGGTCCATTAATTAACTTGACTTGACCCATAGTCCCATTTCAGCATGAAAAAAAAGATATGTAAAATATAATTACTAAATGACACTCTTAAATATTTTATTTCCCTGTATTAGTTCTATTTTAATTCATTCATAAGTATCAAACAAACCATCTGTTAAAGCTGTAAAATAAAATAAAGTTGATTAGATAAAACATTAGAAAAACTCACTTAATCTGTGAGGTAGACCAACAATTTATTATTGAAAAAAGGGGGATTTTTGTCCAATAAATCAATCACGATTTATTCATATGGCACTTTTAAATCATAAGCATTTCAAAGTGACTGAGATGAAAATATGATGGAAAGTGAAACAATTATGTTAAAGAAATGAAGCCTAAAGAGAGAGAATGCACACTAATGGCAATAACATATGTAAGTTTAACAAAATTAAATTATAAATAGTGTAGTAAATAGGGTATAAAAAGTCAAGATATGTAGTAAAATATGAATAAATGCGCTAAAATATCAGTAAAAACAAGTAGTTAAATAATAAAATGACAAAAATCGAAGATAAACCAATAATAAAAAAACATTAAACTCAAATTAAAATCTAAAATATCCAGTAAAAACTGAAGAATTACCCTCTCGTTGAGCCATGATGATCGGATAAGTTTTTATTTTACGTTTAAAAAGTCAAATATTTTACCTGCTCTCTTGTCTTATGGCAGAGTAAACATCAAAAATACCGTAAAAACACGGAATTATTCTAATAATTTAGCTACGAAAATGAAAAGTCTTATTATTCCGTCAAAAAACGACGTCTTTTGTCGTGTTTGAGTGACTTTAAAAGGGTCAGTTAGCGTCGTTGTTTATGTTAGCTTAAAAAAAACAGGCTTCCAGAAAACTTCACTTCCCATGCTGCACTTCGAGGGGGGCGTCGTCGTCAGTGCTCTCACTACACACACTGGATAGCTAGCATGAGGTGAACTGTTAATAAGTGGACAATAATATTCCAGATTTGATCCCTGTCTGAGAGTGTCCGCCCGGACAGCATGGCTTCAGAGGAGGACGACGCTCTTCTGTCTCTCATCTACCAACACCTGAAGAGCAGCGGGTTCAAGAAAGCGGCGAAAGTTCTGGAAAAACACGTTTCTCAGGTGAGGGTCCGAGCTGGGTCTTCAGGGTTTACTGCTGTCTTCAGTGAGGAGCAGACACGAGGAGATGTCTGTCTCCATGATCGACTCTAAATGAGGGTTTTAAAGGGTTCCTGCAGACTGAGAGAGGACAGAGAGGTCTGACATGTTGCATAAGAATATGAATTAAATATAAATATGAGTGCAGAGACTGTTTCTGCTTCACCTTCCCCCTCTCTCTGCATGTGTGAGTGTGTTCGTGTGTGTGTTTGAGCACATGGCTCCTTACTCCGGCCTCCTGCAGGGAAAGAACATAATGTTACAGGAGCTGCATGGCTGCTGCAGGCCCAAACCTTCACACATTTAGCTGAATTTAGAGATTAAAACTGTCATTTCTGTTTCTAAAAGTGCTGGAGCTGAAACTAACACCAGTTTAATTAGTTTGTCCATCAACAGAAAATTACTATGATTCATTTTACAGGTTAAAGTTTAGAGAAAAACAGTTACGTTTGAGTATTTAGGGGGATTATGGACTTTTAATTTGAAATTTATAACATTACAGGAAGCTAATCTATCTATCTATCTATCTATCTATCTATCTATCTATCTATCTATCTATCTATCTATCTATCTATCTATCTATCTATCTATCTATCGCACTGTGCTCCTGTTTTTACTATTTACAGATTAAGACAAACTATCAATACTATTTTCCATTTTGAGTTGAGTATACTCCAAGTTTTGAGTATGGAAGTATAAGATTTGGGACACACCGTAAGTCTATGTTAGAGCTCCTAGTGTGGATTTTGGCGCCTCCTGTGGACAAAACCGTACCTTTAGTTTTCTTTCTGATTTAGTCCCGTTCATGAAGTTATTAGTGTTATAACCAGAATAATCACACCCTGCTTAATTTTAAAAGTCTGACTAACAATCTTTATGAATGAAAATGCGATAAAATGTGTTTTAATCACGAAGACTAGGCTAGTGGTTTTAGCCGCTAAAAATTACCACAGAAATAGTTTAAAACCAAAAGCTGATGGACAATTGTTCCGTGTCCGCTGAAGTCCTCAGCGTGGATCTTTGTAATGAAATCAGTCTCACTCAGAAGCTTTAAGGATCTGCTGCGTTGATGGTTCTTAAAGGATTCGATTGGAAAAGACTCAAAACTCGACTGTAAAGCCAGAAACGTTCAAACACAGCAGATGTGAAAACCTTTGGGGAACTCATTGTGTTTCTTGGCGCTCTTTCTTTCTTCTGGGGCGCCGCTTTGGCGTAGCAGTCAAAGAGCGCCTCACATACAGAGGCTGAAGTCCTCTCCTCTCTGACCCTTGGCTTCGTGTCCCCCCCGCCCTCCACTCCCCTGTCTCTCATCAGCCGGTCCATCTAAGGAAGGCGGAGATGTCCTGAAAAGTCAAAGTTCAGTATTTTTGAGTCTGGATGAAACTTGAGCCGCTCTAAAGTGTTTGATTTAAAATACCGCCATCCAAACAGAGTTTAAAGGGATATTTCAGTTACTTGTCACTATGAAATGCCTGGGTGGGGGTCTGTTCAGCCGTCTGATTAGAACCTGTTGGGAGAACAAGCGCGCAAGCTAGGCGGGTTGATTCTGACGTGTAGTTCAGCTGATTTTGAGCCTGAATTGTTGTTTTTCACCAAAAGGTCAAAACTCTAAACTACCTTCCCTGTCATTTGTCCCACAGACGTCTTGTTCTGTAGACGTCAGTCCAGAATAACTCTCTTTATCCCGAGTCTGTCATTGATAGTCAAACGGCGGCAGAGATTCATTTCCTGGAGCATCAGAGAGCGGGCAGACCTACACCACAGGAAATGAGCTCTTTCCTTTGAGCTCACCCTTTTCTTCTCTGTCCTACAGCGATCTTAATCGGCTTTTCAGGAGTGCGGTCCAACCCCGTCAGTGCCGGTCCAGAACATCTCTGTCTGTGATGATTTTTGTCTGAACACATGGTTGAAATCGAATGTTGTTTGTTCACTTAACTCACAGTTATTGTTTTTTATTTAAAGGTGGAAACTTCTGAGGAGAGCTCCAACCTTCATGAGATCTACACAGGCTGGATGAAGTAAGTCCGAAATTCTCAGATGGACCAGAAAGATCAAAAACAAACACTTTTTTGTAGCAAAAAAGGGAAGAAAACAGTCGGAAAAAAGGTCAAATCAGACAGAGTTAAAGAGATATTCCGGTGTAACATTAATCTAGGGTCAAACACACCGTAACACTGAGTTTATGATCATTTCTTTATCATTTCCTTGAAGTAATAATCACCATATTAATCATTTTACAGTCTTAGCGTCTCGGTCTGATTGTATTTCCATGAAGAAATGATCATAAATGTTCTTCCTTGAGCTGCGGCACCCCGCTGTAGTCCATAATGGACTGGTCTGAGGTCTCGCTACCCTATATGCTATTGTCTGTCTATGTCTGTGACCCTATATGTCCTGTTGATGAAGTTAGGTGCTGTTCTGAGCATTATTTGTGGCTATAGAGTGGCGTTTTGGTTGGGGCGTGGCTCTCTGTATTTCTATCCTGCGGTTGTTACTAAAGTTGGTATAACTAGAGAAGCAAGCGGTCGACAACATTCATCTCTGGAGGCGGGGTCTAACTCGGTGTTACAGTGTGTTTGACACTAAATTAATTTAACTCCAGAATATCCCTTTAATGTAACATGGATAAACTGTGTAACTGCTAAGTCAGGCTAACTTCAGAAGAACGTTTGGTCCTCCTCACAGGTTATCATGTCCGTGCTGGTAAAGTGATAACTTCATATCCTGATTCGATGATGTTCAAAACTTTGATTTATGACCTTTTATGGACTGAGAGTTGACTCAAGGTTCTGCACATGCTCAGTAGTTTACACACTGTCCGTTGACCAGGAAGTATAACAGCATAAATGTGACATAGGAAGCAACACCTGGATAGAAGAGACCCGGGTCAAGGAGAGTAGTCCAACTGAAGACGGTCCTCGCCTCTTTAAACTGGACTAAAGACCCAAATACAGATCTGACTTAGTCTAAATTTTCAATCTGTCCCCAAAGTTTCAT